>JAJPUD010000314.1:286249-408057 GCA_023553655.1 Myrmecobius fasciatus
AAAAGACTGAATTCTGAGAAAGTGCCCAGAACAAGAAATCTAATCTTCGCATGAACATGTGTTTAATCCAGGAGAAAACATCAACATATAGCAAGAGAAATAGCTATGACCAGGGTTTAGAATCAAAGTTTTCGTTAAGAAAGAGACCTCAGAAGTCATCTAATCTAAATCCCTATATTAAGTACAATTTCCCTCTATCACATTTCTTCAGAAACCATCATTCTGCCTCTTCTGGATACTCACTATTAACAAAGTGTTCAGGAATACTTGAATAGTTTTAATTGTTAAGGTTTGTTTTCTTTTGGGGGACTTGGTTTCCCAGGCTAGAAGTACATCAGTTTCTACTCATAAACCCAGTCTATAGGAAGTGCTGATCAGTAGGAAAGCTTTAATCTATTCCATTTCCCTGACCTGGGCTGTATCAGCCTTCCCTAGGCAGTCTACTGTCTATTCGATATATATAACCCAATTATCTTTAGTTTTACTGTTAAAACTTGCAACCCTAAAATTCAAGCGATTCAACAATCTTAGCCACCACAGTAGCAGGGATTATAAATGTGCACCATCATCCCAGGCCTTTTTTTTCTTTTTCTTAACTGTCAGTATCTATCTTCTACCCATTGATTCTAGTTCTTCCCTTTGGTGCCAAACAGAATTAGTTTAATTCCCGTTGCACATGACAATTCTCCCAATATTTGAAGGTAGTAGGCATATCTTCTTTCTCTTTTCTAAGCCCTCAGACAGTAATCAATATCCCAGCCTATTGATAGACAGCCATCCTCTTATAAATGACTTCATAATGTACCCAGGATCCATTCCTGACAGCACATGCAGACTATCAGGTTGCCTTTGGTGTACAGAAGAATATACAAAATACTCTTTTTTAAAGTCAATGACCTAAAAACGATAAGTCCATAAGATTTTAATACAGAAATGACCTTAGAAACTAAAAAAGAAAAGACCTTAGAAAAAAAAATTGGGACTTCAGAGCTAGAAAATACTAGTCTGCTAATCTTGATTTCATTTTATAGATGAGGAAGCAGAGATTTTTAAGCTAATTGATCAACTTTGCAAAGATAGGAAGCAGAGATTTTTTAAGTCTATTGATCAATTTTGCAAAGGTAGGAAATAACAGAATGAAGTTTTGGACTCAGATATTCCTGTTCCAAATCTACTATTTGAAAAAAATGTACTTCCCTAAGCAAAATTCATAAAATATATGGTGGAGGAAGGGCACAATGAACCACTCACATTTGCAAAAATTCTATCAACTGGATTTCAGGGTTCCTCTAAACCAACAATCCAGTCTCCATGCAACTATACTCAATAATATCAATGAACTGAGACTGGAAACACAAAGATGATGACCATCAACAGAAGAAACCCAGATACTGGTTCCATAGAACCTGCAGTTCTGGAACAGGATGCACTATTGTGCTTCATCCCTTTGATAGGAAAAATATTTTGCTTCTAACACTAGATGTCATGGGGCACACTTGCAATCCCTGTTCTTGGGGTGAAATTAGGCTGGTGGGTCCCTTGAACTTTGGGGTTCTGAGTTGTATTAGAGCCAAATTCCACTTCATATTTGCGTTATTTAGCACCAATATAGTGAGTCACCAAGGGCAGAAGACTACCAGAATGCCTTATTGATAAACTGGGGAAAATGGAGAAGATTATAGCTTTGCTTCTGATCAGCACTCATGTTGGCTCTGTCAGTAGATGCTTCTGCATTTCTAGTCCAGGCAAAATTGGAAGATCCAGGATCAAAAAAGAAAACACTCTTTAATAATCGGAGCAAATAATTCTTCTTCCTACAACTGTTGCAATGGGGATTAATACAGTTAAGTACAGTTAACAGTGACAGTGGTCACAAAGCACAAAGATAGAGAATAACAGAGTAAACTTTTGAACACACATCATCCAAATACCTAGGCTTTTAGGTTAAGGAACAGTGGGATTGTAGAAATTTTACAAAAGCAAGTAATCTTATTCACTGTTAGTATAGTAGGCCAGGGAAAGAATGGAAGCTCCCTTCTCAATAAAAGCAGAACAGTGTGGTAAAAATTGATTTCTAGGCATATGACATGTACCTTGAATGATAATTGCTGATTCTAAGTTCTTGCTATACCCTTCCTAGTTTTACATGTTTGGATATTGTCTGTGTTCAATTGCAAACCACAGGATAAAAATAATGTTGAACTTGGAGGAATCCAAAAGGTCCTCTGGTCCAAACCTTTTAGTGTCTCTAGATAAGGAACCCAAAGAATCCTCCATTCCAACCCTTTATGTGAATATGATGAAGCTGAGGGTCAAAGAGATTAAATGAATTGTCCAAATTAATATCATTAGTAATGTAACACAGATGGGATTTGAACCCAGATACTCAAGTCTGAAAGTATTGCATTTTTTACTGCACCATGCATTCTCTAAGAACAACCCCCTAGAGATTGTGGACTATATTTTTTTTATACAACACAAAGTGTCTTGGACATTTTTTCATAAATTTTATCAGCATAATTCAACAGTTCCTCAATTATCAACAGGAATATTTTACTGACAAGGGCCAAGTGTGATGATTATAGGTACTACAAATGATAGTTTTTTTCTATATAGATCATGGCCAATGTCCTTAATATAGTTTTTAATAATGTATCATCATGAATAGTCTATATGTCTTTGATTTGCTTTTTAGACTTGACTGGCATTTTAAAATGTATTAGACAGTGATGAGGGTGGTGGTGATAGAAATCTAATTAAATTAGAATAATGACTCAATCTTATGGAATTGAACAGAATTTAGTATCCTTAGATAATTCCACCAGAAAGGATTTCAAAGTCTATGCCAACTGTCTTTGGATACCTAATAAGTATCAGTTAAAATGAATAAATCAATCTCTGGCTCCCATTTCTTATAAACATGACATGCTTAGACAGATGTTTTGCTTTGCTTTGTCTTTATAGTCAGTTTAGCATTTTATAATCAAGGGATTTTCTCACATACAAACTCCCTTTAACAATGAAAATCTGATACTGATCTATAATTTGTACTCTTAGAGGTCAATAACTCACCCATGGTTACATAGTGTGTGTCACTAGTGTGTGTCAGAGGTGAGACTTGACCCAATTTTGTGCTCCAATATTACTTCTGAAATCACAGAAGACACATTACTAAATATGGCAAAACAAACTTTTGTCATTGTTGCTACAGCTCTTGCTGTTATTGTTGTTTTCATTATGGGATCACACATAGATGAAATTTGGGAAAATATTATATTACATCAGATTGCCCACAAGACAAAATCAAAATATAATAATTTCACATCTCCATATAATCTCCAGGGTGTGGCATTTAATATTTTTTTTCATTTCACAGCATCCAGAACAAATCCATTTCTATTTCAACGTTATAACATCCAAGGAGAAAATCACAGCTCAATTATTCCTTTCAGCTGCCAGCTCTTTGCATTTTCCAAAAAATGACTGTCACCTCAAAAATCCACTTTAAAAGCCAGCACCTCTCCTTCTAAATGCACATTAAATGCTATGTTGGAATTTATTTTCCACATTGGATTTGCTATGATGTACAGTATTGAGAAGGTTTTCAAAATAACTAGATTACAAGTGAACAAATATGGGTGATTCATTAGGGAAGCTGATTGTGGCCATTGAACGAAATACACTTTCAGAAAGAGTGGGCTGTTATTTGCTAATTTACCCAGATGACACAAATGTGGATAAAAGCTATATTGAAGAAATGACTGAGATGTAGTCTCCTTTGAAAATGTAATTGTTTATATATTATTAGAGAGGTTTGCAGAATGGCACAAATGACAGTAAGGACTAATTTGAAGCCCATGCTTCAGGTTTTAACAAATGCCCTGCCAATGAAGATCAATCATGAGAGAATAAAGTATTAAAAAGCTTAATAATAACTAGGATACATCAACAGCAACTGTCCTGTGATAATGAACTGAGTAGATTATCAGGCACAACATAATGAATGCCTTGTTTCCAATCAGCTTTTATAAACAAACAATGATGGATCCATCATCCAAAATTAGCAAAAACATCAGAGTGCAATGATGATTTAATTAAAATAGGCAGGATACAGAAATGAAGAGAAAAGAAGTGGCCTCCATAAAATAATCCTGTAACAAAGAGCTTTGAAATCAAAATCCACTCCAAAAAAAAAAATCACCAAACAGAGCACAAGTAGGAAACTAATATAATCTCCAGAATAATAAATTAGCACCAAGGTATGTTTCCATGATTAAAAATACAGCCTCCCCATCTTAATATTGGGTTGGAATGAAACCAATGACTGATTCACAGGAAGATTTTGTAAATATTATGAAGAGTGTTTATATGTACATGCATATATATATATACATAAGTGTACATAAGTATATATATATGTAATACTCTTTTTAAAAATCCTTTATTCTTAGTTATTCAGTAATAAGCATTCATTGACTGACTCAGAATTTAATTAGCCTTTGCACAAAAATACAACTATATCTTGCTATCATAGGATGATTTTTTTTAATAGGTAAAGATAACTGCAATATTTCAGAAGAACAAGGATTTCATCTGAAAGAGTGTTTGCTGTTGTGTTACACACTGGTGTCTTCCAAACTTCTCTATATTGATTCAACAATATTTGATTTCCTGAATTTCTTCTATTTCCAGCCAAATGAACTTTTCTGTATTTTTCACTCATGGCATTATGTTTTCTCTCTCCATGTCTTTGTACTAGCTGCCCTTTATGCAAGGAATATAGTAATTTCTCACCTCTGCCTCTTAGAAGGCTTCACTTCCCTGAAGAAGCAGCCTAAGATTCACCTTTATGCCTTGTCTGTTAGTGAGCTCCTTCAGCACCAATCTCTTGTATTTAGTGACATTGAATTTATTTATTGTGTCTGTTTTCTGTATATATCAATATATAACTGTGTGTGTGTGTGTGTACACACCACACACACACACACACACACACACACACACACACACACACACACACATGCCTATGCTAAGTTTCTTCAGAGTAGTAAGTTTGGGGTTTATTTTGTTTTTATTTTGTCTTTGTATCTCTAGTGCCTAATATAGTGTCTTATACATAATAACTGCTTAATTAGTCTATGTTGGTTGGTGGATTCTCATCCTTCATGTTTCTTACCCATGCCTTTCTTGAAGACTTTCACAGAAGATCTATTGATTACCCTTGAACTATTTTCTAGATAAGACAGCTACAGTATATAATGGATAAAGTGCTAAATTCAAATTTTTACCAAAACACTAATTATCTTTGAATCTTAGGCAAGTTATTTAATCCTCAGTTTTCCAATGCGGAATTGGAGATAATAACACTTAATTCACAGGATTTTTTGAGGAACGAAAATATTATAAAATGTACATTGCAAAACTTATATTGCTATATATGATAGCATTCATTTAGCTCCTCCACTATCGACCTTTGGCTCCTTGATTTTGCTACATGATTAACCCACTCTTTTTTGTCACACAAATATTTGATGATATCTTTATGGTACTCGTAATGCATAAATAAGCATTGTTTACATACTAGAGCCTGCTTACCCCATCCTATTCAAATATGTATTAGATACAAGGAGGATGAGGATGCAATCATCAATGTACTTATTCCTTTTGGAATTCAAATACGGTTTGAACATTTAAAAGTAGAAGATAGAATCTTAGCGACAATAGCTTTCCTTTGGTGATCACTTTGATTCAAAAGCTCCATAGGTGGCTTTACAACAGGTGGATTGAAAAGCATACAAAGATAAGTGAATAAACACAATGAAATAAAAAAAAATGCTAGTATTTCAAATGTTCTTATTTATAGGAAGACAAGAAAATACTTTAGGGTTTTCAACCATCTCAGGAAATAGCTTTAGAAAAATAGAAATTGGTCATTGCTGTGGCTAAATAATCATTCCCTACAACTACTACTTGATTGAAAGAACATTAGACCTGAAGTCATATGAACAGAGTTTATTCATCTACTTTTCTAGAAGTTCCTACATAAGCAGGATAAAGATGCAATCATCAACATACTTAATTCCTTTTGAAATTCAAATAGTATGTTTTTTGAAGTAGAAGATAGAATCCTAAGGACAACAGATTTCTCCTGGTGAGCAATTAGATTCAAAAACTACTATTTCCCTAACTATTCTGGAAATTCACACAATTAATAAGTGTGAATTGTTAGAACCTCAGTTATCTTGTTTGAAAATGGGGACAAGAATCATACTGCCTAAGTCTCTTTACTCTACCAGTTATTACAGAATCACATGGGATGATGTATGTAGAGGATTTTGTAAATGTAAAACACCCTATAACAATGAGTTACAACTATTATTTATAGTATATCTAAAATGTTAAATAATCAAATACTATAGTGATATTATTTCTGCCAGTATAAAAATTCTTCTTGTTAAAATTTTCACTATAAAAAATAAAACTAGATGTAGAAGGAAAAGGAGTTCTGCTTAAAAACATGTTTTTGCTTTATTCCTTTTAACATATAACATCACTTTTAAGTGCAAAGACTTCTCTTTGAAACAAATAGATGCCTAGTACATATGCTCAAGATTTGGAGAGAATAAAATCTGACTTCAAAACTAAAAAAAAGAAAAGAAATTACATTGTGAAAGGAGTTGCTTTTATTAACTCAGAAACAGATAAAAGAAAAGAGAGTACTTCCAGTATGTGATGAACTTATATTTTGAGAGGGATAGAGAGAGAAATAGAAAAGAAAATCTGAAGAGGCCTGGATTGAGAAGAGAAACTGGATATTAGAGACTTCATTTTCATTTTCTAGTTTTTGTTACTCTTACAGTGGCAGTTACAATACAGTTAATTAATTAATTTCTTCAATTTAATAACCTCCTATGTACATCATGACACTCATTTAAAACTGGAGATT
This sequence comes from Myrmecobius fasciatus, assembly GCA_023553655.1. Taxonomy (NCBI): domain Eukaryota; kingdom Metazoa; phylum Chordata; class Mammalia; order Dasyuromorphia; family Myrmecobiidae; genus Myrmecobius; species Myrmecobius fasciatus. Next base: position 293,196 of record JAJPUD010000314.1, read on the forward strand.
ACTACTGTGGGATAAATTGTAATAGCCTATCACCTCTCTCCATTACATTCTGCCCTATAGTCACATGTGACTTATTCCAGCAATTTTTCAAATCATTTTAAAAAATGAAGTATGAAGATAAGGCCTCTCTGCCATGATTCTAACACAGACCTTTTTAAAGAATATTGTAGGTTCTTGTGTATATGTAACATCTCCCAAAGAGGTCTTAAGTTCCATGGAAGTAGCAATAATATTTAATCTATACACTGAATATCACACAATACTAGCACAGGATTCTGCAACAAAGTAGTTGTTTGGTAAATATTTATTATATTAAATAGAATAAGAAATAAGTAAATGATAAAATTTTACCATGTTAAGTACAAAATATATTGAGTGATATGAAATATATGAGGACTGAAGAGAGTAAGACAAAACCTAATATGTTAAATACCTTATGGAGATGCATAAGGATGCTCTTTTCTGTCTTAGAATGAAAAGTATTTGGCTGATAGATTAGGGAAATGTCATGAAAATGTAGTATTTGAGTTAGAATTTTAAAAACTGATAAAATTTCAACAGGCAAACAGGGCCTGGGAGTTAAGTCCAGGTTTTGTGAATAGTCTAAACAAGATACAAAGTTGGACAAAGTGTAGGGTTTGTTTGGAAGAGAGACAATCTTCCATTTTATCCCCTAGGCATAGAGAACAGTATTAAACAAATATGGGAAGCTAGAGTGCCATGAGGTCCTGAAAGGCTGTGAATGACATAAAAACACCTGGGTTTTACTCAGATCATCAGAGAGGATGCTTGAAGTTTTCTCAAGTGGAAGAGTGACAGGAATACTTTTATATGCAGGGGAAAAAAAGGATCTAGAAATAGTGTGTTGGATAGATTGGAAGGGGAAAAAACAAAGGCAAAATTATTCAGTATAACTATATTGTGAGAGAACATTATACACAGCAACAAGACTATACGATGATCAATTTTGATGGACATGGTTCTCTTCAACAATGATGTGATTCAAACCAGTTGTGCTGCGATGAAGATAGTCATATACATCCAGAGAGAGGCCTGTGGGAACTGAGAGTGAACCACAACACAGCATTTTAACGCTTTCTGTGAATATTTCCATGCATTCTGTTTTCCTTCTTAGGTTGTTTTTTTTTTTCCTTCTTCTCTTTCTAGATCTGATGTTTCTTGTGCAGTAAGATAACTGTATAGATATGTATACATGTATTGTATTTGTCATATAATGTATCCTATCTAGCATGTATTACATTACCTGTCATTTAGGGGTGGGGGGCGGGGGGAGGGAAAGGAAAAGCTTGGGAAAAAAAGTTTTTTTTTGCAAAGGTCAATGTTGAAAGGTCACTCATATGTTTTGCAAATAAAAAGCTTTATTAAAAAAAAATAACTATATTGTGATACCCCTAGTTAACAAATGATTAAAGGATAAGAAAGAGCTCTGAAAGGAAAAATTTCAAACTTTCTACAATCATATTTCAAATATTTCAAATTATTAGCAATTTTAGATAAATGCAAACTAAAGTCATCAGATTAGTAAAGTTGACAGAAGAGAAAAGTGAAAAACATTAGAGGAAGAACAGGAAAATGGGAACAATAATATATTACATTTGAATTGTAAATTTCTTTAGCCATTCTGAAAAATAACTAGGATCTATTACCCAAAGTCATGTAACTATGTATATACTTTCACCACATGATGCTACTACCCATCTGATTATTCAAAATGATCAAAGAAAGAGGAAAAGAACCAATAAATGTTAAACAACAACAATATTTATACCAGAAGTTTTGGGTTTTTTGGTTTTTAATAGTATTTTATTTTTTCTAATTAAATGTAAAGACAATTTTAACATCCAATTTTGAAAGATTTTAATTTCCAGTTTTTCCTCTGTCTCTCTTTTTTCCTCTCTCTCCCCAAGACAGAAAGTAATGTCATTTAGATTGCACATTTTTCACATTACTCATGTTGTGAAAGAAGAAACAGGATAAAAGGGGAAAAATTAACAAAAAACAAACACAATAAAAAAGTGAAAGAGTAGGGGCAGCAAGGTGGCGCAGTGGTTAGAGCACCAGCCCTGAAGTCAGGAGGACCTGAGTTCAAATCTGGTCTCAGACACTTCCTAGCTGTGTGACCCTGGGCAAGTCACTTAACCCCAATTGCCTCAGCAAAATGCAAAAAATAAATAAATAAATAAAAAGTGAAAGAGTATTCTTTGATTAACATTCAAACTCCATCATTTCTTCCTCTGAATATGGATAGTCTTTTCCACCGGAAGTCTTTTGGAATTATTTTGGATCATTGTATTACTGAGAACAGCAAAGTCAATCATAGTTTATCATTGCATAATATTGCTTTTACCATGGAAAATGTTCTCTTGATTCTGCTCATTTCATTCATCATCATTAATGTAAGTATTACCAGGTTTTCTGAAATTCTCCTGCTCCTCATTTCTTATAGGACAATAGTATTTTATTAAATTAATATAATGCAACTTGTTTAGTCATTCCCCAATTGATGAGTATCCCCTCAATTTCCAATTCTTTGCCACCACCAAAAGAAAGCAGGTATTTCATAATGATAAAAAAAATGGAAACTAAGCAGGGGCATTTATTTTTAAGAAGTGACTAAAATTAAAGATTTTGAATGTAATAGCATACTATTATGCTATAAGGAAAAATAAAATGAATAGTTTCAGAGAAACTTGGAAAGACTTGTTTGAAGGTTCTGACAAAGGCATCATTTCTAAAATATACAGAGAATTGAGATAATTTAAAAGAATTCAAGCCATTCTCCCATTGATAAATGGTCAAAGGATATGAACAGACAATTTTCAGATGAAGAAATTGAAACTATTTCTAGTCATATGAAAAGTTGCTCCAAATCACTATTGCTCAGAGAAATCCAAGTTAAGACAACTCTGAGGTATCACTACACACTTGTCAGATTGGCTAAGATGACAGGAAAAGATAATGACAAATGTTGGAGGGGATGTGGGAAAACTGGGACACTAATACATTGTTGGTAGAACTGTGAATGGATCCACCCATTTTGGAGAGCAATTTGGAGCGATGCTCAAAAAGTTATCAAACTGTGCATATCCTTTGACACAGCAGCGTTTCTACTGGGCCTATATCCCAAAGAGATCTTAGAGGAGGGAAAGGGACCCACATGTGCATAAGTGTTTGTGGCAGCCCTTTTTGTAGTGGCTAGAAACTGGAAACTGAATGGATGCCCATCAATTGGAGAATGGCTGAATTAATTATGGTATATGAATATGGTATATGGAATATGAATATTATTGTTTTGTAAGAAACGACCAGCAGGATGATTTCAGAGAGGCCTGGAGAGACTTGCATGAACTGATGCTGAGTGAAACAAGCAGAACCAGGAGATCATTATACACAGCAACAAGACTATACGATGATCAATTCTGATGGACATGGTTCTCTTCAAAAATGATGTGATTCAAACCAGTTCCTATTGTTCAACAGTGAACAAAGCCATATACACCCAGGGAGAGGCCTGTGGGAACTGAGTGTGGACCACAACATAGCATTTTAAGGCTTTCTGTGAATATTTGCTTTTCTAAGTTGTTTTTTTTTCTTTCTAGAGCTGATTTTTCTTGTGCAGCAAGATAACTGTATAGATATGTATGTACATATTGGATTTATCATATATTTTAACATATTTAACATGTATATCTGTCATCTAGAGGGTGGAAGGAAGGAGGGAAAAATTTGGAACAGAGAATTTTGCAAATGTCAATATAGAAAAATTACTCATATGTTCTGTAAATAAAAAGCTTTAATAAAAATTAAAAAAGACTTGTATGAAATTATTTAAAAAGGTCTGAATTAGAAAAACAATGAGTATAGTGACCACACAATATAGACAAATTTGATGGACTTATGAACCCTGATCTATCAAATTACAGAAGACCAATGATGAAACACATTATCTACTTTTTAAGAGAAGTGATGGGATCAAAATACAGAACTAGGCAATAGCCTTGGATACAGACAATGTACGAATTTGTTTTGCTTGTGTGTGTGCATGTGCATGTGTGTGTGTGTATAAAAGTATGGATTGATGATATATATATATGCATTCATATGTTTGTTTACATACAAACACAGTGTATATGTAATTTCATTTTTCTTTTTATTCAGTGGAGGATCAGAAGGGCAAGAAAATGAAATTTATTTTTTTGGGAAACAATTTATTCCAGATGACTGATACTACCAGGTTTTAATAGATTGATAACAGTAGGAATATAACAGAGGGGGGAAAAAGCTAAAGATAAAATTGATTGTACTTGAAATCAAATTGGATATAAAAAGTAAGGAAGAGAGAAGATTGAAAAATAATGCCAAGATTTTGAATTTGGGAGATTGGATAAATGATTGTTATGGGAATAGTGAAGTCTAAAGGTGAAACCAGTTAAACATTCAGTTCAGTTTGAGATGCTTATAGGAAATCTAGGTGGCCATGTAAGACTTGTGACAAGCCTTAATGACAATTCCATTTTCTATCAGGAGAGGAAACCAAAAAAGGAACTACTCCTTTGGACCCAAATCTTATTAAAAAACCTAATTAAAATTGAAATGATCTTAATTTTGGAAGGAAAGAGCACATTAGTTTATATTTTATTGAGAGGAAAGCAGTACATAGCATACTGTGAATCTGAGATTTTGTAAGAGTGGATTTCAGAGTTTAAAAAAAATTAGAAAATCCTAGTCTAAGCTTCTGGAGGGAAAGTTAGTCTCAAAGGCTTATAATGCTCTTAAAAATAAAATTTTGACAGCCAAAGTATAAACATTTCTGATGATGAGGAGAATAGGCAGGGTTCTAAAGAGAATAATGTAGAGAACTCATCAACTAAAATGCGTTTTTCTTAATGAATATAAAGTTATTTCTGGTTTAATATCCAGCAACAGTGCCAGTATTGATATTATTCAAAACTTTTCATTAGTATGTTGACTTTAATCTAAAATGATCTTTTATTTTATCATATCAATTTAAGTTTTAATAAACTATTAGAAAAAGCATGGAGGTTGTTTTCAGGTTTCTGTTCTATTCCAACATTCTGCCACCATCATACCAAAGATAGGGCAGACATTTTATTTTGTTCTATTTTCTGCTTTATAAGCAAAATAATTAACTAATTAAAACCCAATGGCAAATTGGATGATGTTGAATTTCTCAAAAATATAACTTAATTTGTAAATATTATTAATAACTACAGCTAGCATTTATACAGAATTGTAAGGTTTACAACATACTTTAAATATATTATCTCATTTTATCCTTACAACAATTTTGTAAGATAGCTATTACTTCCCCATTTTACAAATGAGGAAACTAAGGCTAAGTAATTTGCACAGAATCATATAGCTAACAAGTGTCTGAGCATTTGAACTATGATCTTTCTGACTCCAGGGCCAAGTCATCAAAACATCAAATATCTGTCACAGGATGAGGCTTGTAGAATTTCTAGCTTTATAGAACCAGTAAGAGCTCATGTTAACATTACTTTTGACTCAGACTCTACTTGGAAAAATAAATAAAAGAGTTGCTGGAGTTAGTTTAATCATGTGTGCTAAGGCAAAAAGTAAAAAAAAAAGAAAAATGTCATTTTGGGGGGGATTATCACTAATATAACTGAAATATACATGCCAAAAACTTTTGCAGAGCATGAAGATACAGGGAAATTATATGGAAAAAAAGTTATAGAGGCCTCTAAATTAAGTAAACATATGTCTTACTTTTTAGTGACACAAATATAAAAGTGAGCATAAGGAAGAATGTAAAAAATACATTGGAAAATATGCTTTAAGATTAAAAAAATGAAAGAACTCAAAAGCATGCACTCCATTCTGAAAACAAATGCTATATAAGCTGCATATATGCAATATAACACTTCAAGAGAGGTACATTAATGTGACAGTCACTGACCAACATCAAAGTACTCAATTCCTTAATGGCAAAAACAAAAGAAGAGAGGCAAAAGTAAAGTCTTTAATGGTTTTCTATAGAGACTTACTCTCAAAACTGTGATTTTCAAATCTTTGTCAATGACTTGTATGAAAGCACATCATATAAAACAGAAATTCAGATAGCAAAACTAAAAAAAAAAGCTTACCCATTAAAAGACAAAACTGTGTTCACAAGGGAATTGATATATTTGATCAATAAATGTTTTGACATTTGGAGCTTGGTTTTGTTTTTTTTTTTGTTAGGTTTTTTTTTGTTGTTTTGTTTTTTTGTATTTTGCTGTTTCACCTGAAGGTGATCTATAGATTCTTTCAATTGTCACCTTATTTGTGGGTGTGTGTGTGTGTGTGTGTGTGTGTGTGTGTGTGTATACATGTGCACATGTGTTCAGAAGTTCTGGGGAGTTTTCTTGTATTATTCTTACATTATTTTGTTTAGGTTTTTTTTTTTACTTAGGTTATTTTGGAAGACTTAAAAACCTTCCATTTTCTATATGTATCTTGTTTTGAGATCATTATGTTTTACTTTCTATGGATAGGATACCTTTTTTTTTTCTTCTAGTATATTTATTTTTAATCCACATTACTTTGTGAATCATGTTGGGAGAGAAAAATCAGAGCAAAAGGGAAAAACCATGGGAGAGATAAAAATAGAAAAAAAAAAAGATGTGAACATAGCATGTGTAGATTTGTATTCAGTCTTCTTAGTTCTTTTTCTGGATCTAAATGACATTAGCTGTCCAAAGTCTATTGGGATTGCTTTGGATCACTGAACTGAGAAGAACTAAATCTTTCATAGTTGGTCATTGGACATTCTTCCTGTTATTGTGTACAATGTATTCCTGGTTCTGCTTGTTTCACTCAGTATCAGTTCATGTAAATCTTTACTTTATAAAATCAGCTTCTCCATCATTTTAAAAATAGAACAATAATATTCCATCTTCATATTCCACTTGTTCAGTCATTTTCCAATTGATGGCCATCTACTCAATTTCCATTTCCTTGCTACCATAAAAAGGACTGCCACAAACATTTTGCCCATATAGGTCCTTTTCCCTCCTTTAAGATTTCCTTGGGATATAGACGAAGTTATGGCACTGCTGGGTCAAAGGGTATATGTACAGTTTGATAACCCTTTGGGCATAGTTCCAAATTGCTCTCCAGAATGGTTGGATTATTTCACAATTCCACCAACAATGTATTAGTGTCCCAGTTTTCCCACATCTTCTTCAACATTTATCATTATCTTTTCCTGTCATCTTAACCAATATGAGTTGGTACCTCGAAGATGTTTTATTTTGCACTTTTTCTAATCAATACTGATTTAAAGCATTTTTTCATATAACTATAGATGGTTTTAATTTTGTCATCTGAAAATTTTCTGTTCATATTTCTTGACCATTTATCAATTGGGGAATGTTTGACAGAGTTCTTTATATATTTTAGAAATGAGACCTTTATCACAAACATTGGCTATATTTTTTCCCAGCTTTACACTTTCCTTTTAATCTTGTTTCTATTGGCTTTGTTTATGCAAAACCTTTTTCATTAAATGTAATCAGAGTTGTCAATTTTCCCTTTCATAATGTTCTGTAATTCTTTGGTCATAACTTCCTCCCTTGGATAGCATGCTTTCTTTTATTGTTCTTGTCATTTGCTTCTCTTCTTCTACAGTATCCTTAATTTCTCTGTGTTTGCATTCTCACTTCCATCTTTCTTATTCTTTCAAGAGATTTACCAACAAAAGGAATTCATTACGTCTGAAATGGTAGTCTTTAGTTCAGTTGCTAATACATACTAAGAAATCGTACTTTACAGATGTTTATTGATTGTAGACTTTTTAATTTGCCTTTGTTATTATTAGTGAATTAGTGACTTCTTTCACAGTTTAAATAATTTCCACTCTTTCTTCTGAGAATTTTTATTTATATTCTTTTGCTACATACCTATTGAACATAAGCTTTTGAGTTTCTATAATATGTGCTTATGTGTGTATGTTTAAATATATATTTTATATGCATATATAACATATACAATGTAGAACATGTTCTTATAATATATATGTGTGTGTTTATATGTATGTATTTATCTCTCTCTCTTTCTATCTATCTATCTATCTATCTATCTATATATATCTTGGATACCATTTTTACTCTAAGATATTTTCTCTTAAGATTTTTACCTCATGATCAGTTCTAATGGACATCACTCTCTTCAACAATGAAATGCTTCAAACCAGTTTCAATTGTTCAGTGAAGAGAGCCATATACACCCAGAGAGAGGGATGTGAAATGTGGACCACAACATAACATTTTCATGTTCTCTATTGAGGTTTGCTTGCATTGTATTTCCTTTATCAGATTATTCTTTCTTGTAGATATGATTTCTCCTGCACAAAAAAATGATGCAATAACTATACATATATTCGATTTCTTAAGTATTCTAACATAATTATCATGTGGTGGATATCCTGCCATCTAGGGGAGGGGTGGGGAGTAGGGGGAAAAAATTTGTAACAGAAAGCTTTGTAAGGGTTAATGTTTAGGAATTACCCATACATATTTTTTGCAAATAAAAAGTATTAATAAAAAAAAGATTTTTACCTCATTTGACCATGTTATTGAGAGAATAATTTTGTTTGTACAGAAGTTTTTCTTTTCACATAATGAAATTTATCTATTTTATGTTGAACATTTGCCTCTATTCTTTTGTCAAGACTACATTTTCCATCCATAGTTATAAAAGGTATATAACATAGAGAAAGCAGATTTATTAAAATGGTTATGAGTAAAAACTAGAAAACCAAATGTTCTAAGCCTACACATTAAGAATCTAAATGGTGTAGTATAAAATCCAGGGACTTGGTGTTCAGAACTCCTTGCTGGGAATTTTGGTTTTTTCCTTTTTTATAATTATGTGACTTTAAGTTAATCAATTGACCTCTGTTTTGTAATATTTAAAATAGAGGGATTGAGTTAGGTGATTTTCAAGGTCCAACATTTTATGACTCTAAACCTGCTATTATTGTAGTATTTAGGAGAGATGCTGGAATGTTTTCCATTTCTTTTTCCAGCTCCTTTTATACATGAGAATTTAGTGACTTGCCCAGGATGATATGAATAGTAAGTGTCAGAGGCCACATTTGAACTCAAGAAGAGGAGTTTTTTTGGCTTTGGGCCCATATTCTATGTATTGTGCCAACTAGCTCCCCATGATTTTAAATTAGGAATTCTTAAACTGGGATCCATGAATTTCTTTTACTTTTTCCTTGGTAACTGTGTTTCAGTGAAATTTGGTATACATTACAATCCCATATATTTAATTTTATCTATGTAAATCCATTATCCTGAGAAGGGGTCAACTGGCTTACTTGTCTGCTAATGGGATTCATGACCCAAAAAAGAATCCTTGTGCTTAACAATGCATATAAACTGATTACTTCATGAATCTATGTACATTCTTTCTGGCCATTCAGTGAACTCAGCTCTTTTGAAAAGGTGTTTTTTTTTTTTTTTTGGTTTGTTTGATTTTTATCACCCAATGGAAACATTTAGTTAAATGCTGCTTCTAGATGTGTCAGAACTCATGGTTCCCACTAGCAAAAACTAAAACTTTCATTAGAAACTGAAATTAACTGAAACTGGAGATGTACTGGCAATTATTAGTTTTGACTTGTAGTAGAATGGCCCTAATGTGCTATTTTCTGTATTCCACAGGATGAAACTGTATCTTGCTATTTCACATAAGAGCTAGAAATAAATATAGTTGATATATAATGGCCTGAATTTCTTTTTAATAAGCACTATATCATCACTGTATCATATTTCCATGAGTATTAAGAGACTGCAAGATCATTTGGCCTGCTTTCATGATGGTAAAGTATTATTACTTCTATTTTACAGACTTGCTAAATGGTTTGTCTGAAACAGCATAGCAAATTTGTTGTGGAAGGGGAAGAGGGATAGAACTGAGATTGCTGTCCTCAGAGTGTGGTGTTCTATCACACTATATTATCTCATATACACAAGGCAGGAAGATTCAATTGTCATTTCATATATTATTATTTTATTGGCATAGATTTAGAGCTAATTATTCTCTAGTATTGAAGTGTTAATTCTTTTCAAAATATTCAAAATTAATTCCCAAGAATGAATGATGTAAAAGGAATATCAAACTTAATTTTTCCCTAAAACTCTACAATCATAAACTGAGTCCTAAAACAGAATTGTATTATGGCATTTCCCCCATAAATCTGGAAATTTTTTATCCATGGTTATGCAATATTATAAATATTGATAATTTGAAATAGTACTTACACAATTGCATAATAATTTCTAAAGTAATAAAATAAATATATTAAACTAATTATTTAAAACTGTATTCTTTGATTTAGTAATATTGCTAGAATATATGTAAGGCAAAGAGATCAAAGAAAAAGGAAAATTACCTATTTTTACAGAATCCTTTTTTGTTCAGTTGATTAGTTATGTCCAATTCTTCATGACCCCTTTTGGAGTTTTCTTGACAAAAATCTTTCAACAATTCAATTTAGAAAACTGAAGTAAATAGTGTTAAGTGATTTCCCCATTCTAATAAGGCTAGTAAGCATCTGAATTTAGATTGGGACTGAAGTCTTCCTGACTGTGGGCCTGATACTCTATCCACAGCACTACTTATCTACTCCCTACAAAAATAATTATAGGAACTTTTTGTAGTGGAAAAGACTTAGAAATCAAAGATATATACCTCAGTTGGTGGATAACTGGACAAGTTGTAATGCATGATTGTGATCAAATACAATTGTGCCATAAAACTAATAAGCAGAAGGGATTAAAAAAACTTGGGAAGATTTATATGAATTGAAGCACAGTGAAGTAAGTAGAACCAAACATTATACACAGTAACAACAATAGTATAAGGATGGTAAATTCTGAGAGTTTTCTATTCTGATTAAGACAATGATCCAGATAATTCCTAAGGATCCATGATTAAAAAAAAAAAGTTATCTACCTACAGAGAAAGAACTGCTAAATTATGAGGACAGACTGAAATATAATTTTAAAGTTTTATTTTCTTTATTGTTTTGGTTTTTGCATGTATTTTGCATTTTTAAAAATTCTATTTTGAAAATATGTTTTGCATAATTTCACAAGTATAATATGTACTATGCTGCTTGCCTTCTCAAGGGGGAGTAATGGAGTGGGATGAAGGATGAAAATATAGAATTTTAAATTTAAAAAAATAATGCTAATTTTCTAGATGTATTTGGGTAATATTTAATAAAATGAATTTAAAATATAGCAAAATGCATTTTAAAAATGGATGTTTGTTCAATTTTAAATACGCATCACTGTACTATTAAGAGAAAATGTAGTTTTAAGGAAAAAGCATTGTCAGAGGACGTAGTTCTAGATAATACAAGTTAGCTTTACCAACTCAGCTAAATGGCTTTAACCTCCAGCCTCAATTTTTTCATTGAGAAATAAAATAGTTTGATTTTTCCAACTCCAAAAAGTCTTCAGTAGCTATAATAGTGCCTCTAAGTTAATTTCTATTCAGTCTAGTTTTTATTATAAATTTTTGTTTTCCATTTTCTTTGTTTCTTCTCAAAATCTTTTTTTTTTTTTTTGATTTAATATGTTTGAAATGGTCAAGGTCTGAATACCAACAATTGTCAACAACAGTTGACTAATATTAAATGATGGGCAGCTAGGTGGTACAGTGGATAAAGTAGTAGGCATGGATTCAAAAAGAGATTAGTTCTAGCCTCAGACACTAGCTATGTGATCTGCGCAAGTCACTTAATACTGCCTCATTAATTTTTTTTAAATGAGGCAGACAAGGAAATGGCTGTCTATTTCAATATCTTTGTCAAGAAACTCTAAATGAGGTCATGAAGAGTCAAATGAATAACAATGATAAATGACATTAAGATAAACAAATTCTCAATGTTATTAGCAGTAAATTATGTAAGACAACAAGAAATTATGAAAAACATCTCTCCAAGCTTAGCTAATGAATGCTTCATTTGGTGAGTTTTGTTATAACTTTTGTCAATTTTAATATGACTTAGACCTATGCTAGAAAATGCCAGATTTATTTGACTAAGCATATATATTAGAGATATATGCAAATGTGAATTCAAAAATCAAACTATCAAAAATAATATACTGTTTCTATTAATTGAATTTTAAATTATAGAGAAAACCCTTAATTGTATGTCAGTTCAAAAGTATTTATCAAGTGCTATCTGCATATAATTTTTGTATCAGCTCCTTCAAACTTTTTTTCTCTTAATATCCTATAATTTTCTGAAATCAGTTAGAAAGAATAAGAGAATACAACAGGTAATATGTTTATTAGATTATTTACAGGTTTGAAATTCCTAATTATGAAATACCTTTTTTATTCTATATAAGAAGAGCGCAAAAAATACTTGATGCAAATAATACCAAATAAGATAAAATTAACAGAAACAAACTAGAAAATGAAACAAATGAAACATTGGGAATTTCTGATAATTGGGAAATGGAAAGAAAGACTTTTCATCTGTACATTCTAAATAGTTAAAAGCTGGAATTCACACAAAAGTGTTTCGTTCATGAAAAACCATATCTTATTTTCATTAAAAAGATAATATTATTTCAGGTAAAAAGGATATTTTTGGGATCTCTGTAATAGATAAAGAAAAAGAAAATATAAGTGTCTCATTTCAAAAAGATTCTATTTTTCCTATGGGAGAAATAATCTTTGAAAGCTGAGAATGTGTTAGAGATTTCATTGCATTCTCATGTCACATGATAAGTCAGTAAAGAATTGAAAAGAGCTAAAGCATTAGAGGCAAATCACTCCAAATAGCTACCAATGAAACATCTATTTTGTTAAATGTCATTGGTAAAGCAAGTTAAAATTTAGGCCACATAATCTGAAATTAGTGTCACAGTTTTATAACCTTAGTAATGTGGTGAGCAATAAGATATGCCTTATACTTTGCTACTAGTCCTTGAAGCTAAAATGATCTATTAGAGCAGCAATAAATTAAAAGCTTGATAGCCTGGATATTATATATATATATATATATATATATATATATATATATATATATATGTAAGAAACAGACAGACAGACAGACAGAGACACACACACACAGATGGGAATGGGGAAGCTGTGATTCGAACATATTAATAATATAGTCTTTCTAAAAAGATAATTAAAAAAATATATCCAGTGAAAATCCTTGTGTCAAAAAAATTCCCACTCCTAAGTTTGTATTCATCAAAGTCAAAAAAAAAGAAAGTTGTAGAGGTCACAAATGGAATCTTGCTCAAATCCAATTAATATTATCAAATTCATAGAATGTATAGAGGTGAATGTAAGTGGTCTGAGGATTGGAAATTTGTTTTGAAAACTTTGAGATTCAGATTCTCTCCCTTTCTTCTTCCCCACACACTCCATTGAAAAGCACATGTAAGCTTTGCAAAACATAAAAGTCATGCTGCAAAAACAAACAAACCAAAAAAAAAAAAAACCCTTAAGAAAAAATAAAGTGAAAAAAGTATGCTTCAATTCTTATGCAGACACAATGAGTTCACAATGATATGTGGATAGCATTTTTCATCATAGGTTTTTCATAGTAGACTTGTATTAATGTATTAATGAGAATCGCTGTCATTCACAACTGATCATTCCACAACATTGCTATTATTTTGTACACAGTATATGTCACTTTGCATGAGAATATGCGGATTTTCCATGAGAGTATCCTGCACATCATTTCTTATATCACAATAGTATTCCATAATAATTACATAATATAATTTATTCAGCCATTCTCCAATTGATGGACATCCCCTTAATGTCCAATTCTTTGCCCTAATATCTGCTATAAATATTTCTCTACATATAGGTTCTTATCCTTTTTAAAAATCTCTTTTGGGATAGATGCCTAGTAGTGGTATGCATGATTTTATAGCCCTTTATACATAGGTCCAAATTGCTCTATGGAATGTTTGAATCAATTTACGAATCTACAAATAATGCATTAATGTCTCATTTTTCACATATTGCCTCCAACATTTGTCATTTTCCTTTTCCGGCCTATTACCCAATGTAATAGTTATGAGATGATACATCAGAATTGTTTTAATTTTGAATTTCTCCAATCAATAATGAGTTAGAGTATTTTTTTTAATATGGCTATAAATATCTTGATTACTTCATTTAAAACTGGTCATATTTTTGGTCATTTATCAATTGGGGAATGGCTCTTTTTATTTTTATTTTATAAATTTGATCCAGTTCCCTATAAATAGAGAAATGAATCTCCTGGTTTGATTCAACTGGACTGTACTGGCATAGCTAGGATTGCACTGAATTTACACCCCGAGGCAATAGACCTTGCTTGTAATTCTTCTAAATTGTCTTTGAAAAATTGCTTCACTCAATTTTTTTCTGAGTTCTGATGCTTTAAAATTTGTTTAGAGTCATTATTTAAAGGCATTTGAAGAACTTGGGGGAGAGATTGGATGAGTCCCTACCTTTATTCTGTCATCTTGGCTCAGCCTACTTTTCAAAATTTATATATTTTTAAATTATATGGATTTGTCTTTATTTTTTTTGGTAGTTGTATTTATATAGTACTTGCTTATTATATATATTAGTAAATAGACTTCTAGACATTATCTGCATTTTGTAACTATTTTAAATGAAATTTCTCTCTTTCTGTTGGATTTTATGGCTATTATATAGAAATATTAATAATTTACTTAGACTTATTTTCTATCCTGAAACTTTGCTGAAGGAATTGTTTTAATTAGTTTTTAGTTGATTTTCTAAGGTTCTTTAAGTAAAAAAGATCTCCTGCAAAAAGTAATAGTTTTATTTCTTCTTCACCTATACTTCTTTCCTAAATTTCCTTTTTCATATTTATATAGCTGAAAAGTATGATAATATATGAAATATTAGTTTTGACAATAGACATCCTTGTTAGAATTCTGATGTAAATGGAAAACTTTCTGGTTTATTGCTATTACATATAATGAGGGTCAAAAAATATAACCATAGCAAGGAAAGATATTTGTAATTACATTTTCTGGCAATTTTAATAAAAATAAGTATTATATTTTGTCAAAAGCTTTTTCTCTATGTATTAATACAATTATATCATAGGAACATGTGATTATCTGCTTGTTGGAAGTTATAGTTGTTTCTGACAAACAACATTGTTAACTTAGACTTCTGGGAGAGCAACTCTGGAGTCAGAGCAAAATATTTGCTGAAATAACCCTGCTGGGGGCCACTTAGTGGTTTAATTTATGATTCTCTCTGAGGTGATACAGTTTGCATTATCTCTTTTGTGCTTTATTCTAATTTGACTCCACAGGTTTAATCTGTTACCTACTCTGAGGTGAAAGACATAAAACTATAGAAGTATTTGAAGCCAGAGGGCTTTACAGTATCCTCCAGCCCTTAGCACAATGCCTAATATATGATTGTCACCTAATAAATGATTACTGACTAACTATATGATCCTGGACTATCTTGTTCCATAGTTACTGCCTTTTACACTGCCTATAGGTTGAATTTGTCACCTTGGTCTGGAAATATTACCCATCAAAATTTCTCTATAGATTTTTTAAACACTAGTTTTGGTGCTCTTCTTAGATTTTTGTTCGAATGGTTGTAGAAGAAATTGGACTGTTCTGATTCTTCATATTCCATTATTTTGGTTGATCTCCAAGATCTACCTTGTATCCATAGGATTGTATATTTGCATATATAACATGCATTTAAATGCCTAATTGATCTGTCCTGTTTGTTCTTCTGATAAATTTTCTTTAAATCTGTTTTTCTCTGATAAATTTGCTGTTTTCTAAAGAAATATTTTCAATATCAATTAGCTGTCACCACAGCTAAAAATGATTTGTAAATCAGACTGTACAATAAACTGCCATTGTCTTTGTGTGACATATTTCTTTGTTTCTTGTTAACATTGTTTCCTGAATAAAGCCATTTCTGAGCTCTTTTGCGCCAGTTACCTAGTAAAAGAGGTCCCAATATGAAAACTCCCAGGAATATTATAGCCAAATTCCAGAGCTCCCTCATCAAGGAGAAAATATTGCTAGCAACCAGAAAAAAAAAAACAAACAAACCTCCCCAAAAAAACTATTCAAATATTGTAAAGCCACAATCAAAATAACATGCGATTTAGTAGCTTCTACATTAAAGTCCTGGAAGGCCTGGAATATGATATTGTGGAGGACAACTGAGCTAAGATAACAATCAAGAATCACCTACCCAGCAAAACTGAATATAATCATTCAGGGGGAAAATTGGCTATTCAATGAAATAGTGGACTTTCAAGCATTCTTGATGAAAAGAAGAGAGTTGAAAAGAAAATATGACTTTCAAATACCCAACTCTAGAAAAGCATAAAAAGATAAACAGGAAAAGGAAATTATAAGGGACTTAATAAGGATGGGTTGTTTGCATTTGTACCTAGGAAGATAACATTTGTAATTCAAAAGAATGTTCTCATTATTAGAGCAATTTAAAAGACACTATTAGAGTAGTTAAAGGGCATAGGTATGAGTTGATTGCAAAGCATTGATATCTAAAAAAAAAAAGGTGAAATTATGGACTGAGAGAGCAATGTGCAGAGAGAGAGGTAGAATGGGGTAAATTATCACAATCACAAGAAAAGGCTTTTATAACAGAGAAAAAGAGAGAAGAAGAAAAGGAAGGTGAATCAACCTTACTCTCATCAGAATTGGCTCAAAGAATAACATATCCATTTAATTGGATATAGAAATCTATCTTAACCTACAGGAAAGCAGTAGGGGAAAGGGATCAGAGAAGAAGGGATGGTGGTGATAGAAGAAGAGAGCAGATTTGTGGAGGGAGTGGTCAGAAGCAAAACACTCTTGAGGAGGGCAAGGATGAAAGGAGAGAGAGTAGAATAAAGAGAGGGGAGATACAATTAGCAAGTGTAATTGTGAAAAAATATTTGCAGCAAGTTTTTATTTTTCCTGATAAAGGCCTTATTTCTCAAACATACAGAAAACTGAATCAAATTTATAAAAATGAAAATCATTCCACATTTGATAAATGATCCAATGATGTGAATAGTTTTATGACAGATAATTTATGCCATTCCACCTCTACCTTTCTATTTCTCCCAAGATATTCCTCTCCCATTCCTTAATTTTATTTTATTTTTTAGATATTATCCCTTCATATTCAACTCACACTTGTGTCTTCTATGTATATGTACTACTAACTGCCCTAAGTTCTTAAGAGTTACAAGTATCATCCTCCCATATAGGAATGTAAACAGATTAACTTTATTAAATCCCTTAAGACTTCCCTTTCCTGATTACCCCCCTTATACTTGTGTCCTGTATTTGAAAGTCAAATTTTCTATTCAACTCTAGCCTTGTCATCATGAATGCTGAAAAGTTCACTATTTCATTGAATATCTATATTTCTCTCTGAAGGATTAAATTCAGTTTTTCTGGCTAAGTGATTCTTGATTGTAATCCTAGCTCCCTTGTTCTCCTCAGTATCATATTTTAGAGCCTCCAATCTTTTAATGTAAAACCTGTTAAATCTAATGTTATCCTGACTGAAGCTTTACTATACTTGAATCGTTTCTTTCTGGGTGCTTATAATATTTTCTCTCTGTATATATACAGATTATATGGCTATAATATTTGTGGAAGTTTTGATTCTGAGATCTCTTTCACAAGGTGATTGGTGATTTTTTTTTCAATTTCTCTTTTACTCTCTCATTCTAGTATCAAGGCAATTTTCCTTGATAATTTCTTGAAAGATGATATCCAGGATTTATTTTTTTTTTGATCATGGCTTTCAGGTAGTACAATATTTTTGAATAACCTCTCCAGAACTTACTTTCCAGATCAGTTGTTTTTCCAGTGATATACTCCATATTTTCTTCTATTTTTTTAATTCTTTTGGTTTTGTTTTATTGCTTCTTGATTTCCCATAAAGTCATTAGTTTCCACTTGCTCAATTCTAATTTTAAGGAATTATTTTCTCCAGTGACATTTTGTACCTTCTTTTTCACGGGTTAGTTTTGCTGTTTAAGACATTCTTCTTTTCACTCACTTTTCCTTTTGCATCACTCTCATTTCTCTTCCAAGTTTTTCCTCTACTTCTCTTACTTGATTTTCAAAATTTCTTTTGAGCTCTTCCATGGCCTGGAACAATTCTTATTTTTCTTGGAGTTTTGGATGTAGGAGCTTTGACTCTGTTATCTTCTGAGTATGTGCTTTGATCTTTTTCATTACCAGAGTATATTTCTATGGTCAGAAAGTATTTTTGTTGTTTGCTTCTTTTCGCAGACTAATACTTTTACTTTTAATTGTTAAAGTGGGGTTCTTCTTCCAGGGTGGAGGGTGCATTGTAGCAAGTTTCAGGGGTTTGGGGCGGCTGTTTTCAGACTTCCTCATAGGTACATGTAAGTTTTTAGTTCTTTCACAGTTCTTTCATTAGTTCCATGAAACAAGAAGTATGTTTACTGTTCTTCTGGTCTATGCTCTGTACTATGAGAGATCACTAGCACTCTTTCCTGCTGTGGATCTGTAAGGAGTCTATTCTGGCTGTAAGTTCTAGTGCATGAGTGCTTCTTCCAACCCTGGGACTGTGAGCCAGTGGAAAGACCCCTGTAATCTTTTTCTGATCAGCTGTTCAAACCCCTTACCATGTGTGTGCTAATACCCCTGGAAGCCACTGTTGCAGTTGCTACTGCTGCAGCTGCTCAGAGAGTGACCCCCAAGGTCTCCTCCTGGTTTTTTTGGGCTGGGACTGTGCTCACTCACCCTGGTAAAACAAATCTTTCCTTCAGAATTAAGTTGTATTTGGTATCTGTAGGCTGAGAGGTCTGGAAACGTATTTCTTCCACTAATTCAGAGGCTTCCAAGTTATTTTCAGCTGGAAAATTGTTTCACTCCATCTTTTTCTAGGTTCTAATGCTCTAAAATTGTTTAGACTTATTATTTAAGCTTTCTGGAGGGGATTGAGGGAGAGCATGGTGGAGGCAGAGCCTGTCTGAGTATCTTCAACATGATTTTAAATGATAAACAAATAAACACTTGTATATTGCCTCACAGATCCCAATTTCAGATCTTATAGTCACATGTATAGGTTTTTTTCTGATTTTTCCTCAAAAGTTTTTACGTTATTCACACTTTAGATCAAGATGTTTGGGGAATATCTAATAAAGAATTAACTATAAGCATTACGTTTTAACTTCTATTTGTTTTCATCCATTTAATTTATATTGATGCATTTTGACTTTTTTTTTTAAGTGCTGAATTCAAGATTCATTCTACTTCTGATTCATTGTGACCCTGGATCTTTTGAAATTGCACTGAAGCCTTTTATATATATAAACTCACAGGGAGAAGCATTAAATATATATATATATATGTATATATACATATATATAATTGCTTTGTCTTTTATTCTTTGTCTCTTTCTGTTCCCCTCTTTCTCTGTCTTTCTATATCTCTTCGTCTCATCATGTCTCTTTCTCTCTTTTTCTATTGCCTGTGTCTCTTTGTATTTGTTTCTCCTCTCTGTTTCCTCTCTTTTCTTTGTTCTCACCTCCTCTTGTCTCCTCCCCCAACTCTCAGGCAAAAAAAAAAAAATAAGATTTAAATATTCCCTACCCATTCAAACAATTATGTTTCTGCTTTAGGCCATCAAATGTGGTCTTTTATGAATTTGTAAGTATAGTCAAAAGTTCAATACTCAGTTGCTGGCTGTTCTTTGTTTGATAAATAGCTAAATTATGGCAGTCAACAGGTAATAGTGCTGCTAGAGCCTAAAACTTTTTTTCAGATCAATTTCATAATTGTAAATGTTTCTATAAACTTGAGACCTATTTGCGGCACTAGTAATGAATAGCTGTGGGGATTTTTATTCTCATGTTGCCCCAGAGAGAGACTAAAGGTAGAGGAACATTATAAGGTTTCTAAAAAGTGAATCTAAAGAAAAGAAATAAAATGAAGCTTAGGAAATCCTTTGTTCTACCCTTTGAATTTGTTTTTAGAAGGGGGAAGTGGAAGAAACCAGTGTATATGTGAAATATAAGAATCTGTTGTTCAATTTGATTTCATTTAATATATAATTATCATGAGGTATTATCATTTAGCATTCCTATAGTTCTTATGATTCCTCTCATGAATGCACCTTTATAATTTCAGATCTTTTATATTGCTTAATTATTTTTACAGGAGCCCTTGAAGCTGTCAATAGTTACATAACAATTTTCTCAATCACTGTTGATTGAAGAAATTAAAATTTAAAAAAAAAGCTCTGAAATAACACTTCACACTTATCATGTCTGTTAAAAACCAAAAGAAAATGACTAATCTTTGAGATGTAGACAAATTGAGACACTAATATACCAATGGTGAAATTTGAACTCATCAAATAATTCTTGAGAACAATTTGAACTATACTCAAAGATTTATAAAGCTACACATACCCTTTGACCTAGCAATATCACTACTATGTCTATATCTCGAAGAGATCAAAGAAAATGGAAAAAGGCATATTTGTATAGCATATTTATAGACACTCTTTTTTATTGTTATTTTTAAACATCCTTACAATACTATGGTTAATGTATCCAATGTTGTAATCTTGCTCAGTTCATTTTGTATCAGTTCATACAAGTCTCAGGTATTTTTGAAGCTATTCTAATTGCAGATAGCAAAAATATTATCCCATCACATTCATATACCAAAACTTGTTTACTCATTTCCCTAGTGGATGAGCAGCCCATTGATTTCAAATTCTTTGTCAAAAAATTTTAAGTAATAATATTTATTCTTC
This sequence comes from Myrmecobius fasciatus, assembly GCA_023553655.1. Taxonomy (NCBI): domain Eukaryota; kingdom Metazoa; phylum Chordata; class Mammalia; order Dasyuromorphia; family Myrmecobiidae; genus Myrmecobius; species Myrmecobius fasciatus. The sequence goes on from JAJPUD010000314.1 coordinate 314,061, forward strand.
TCCTTTCCTTTTTATTTCTTATTCATCTCTATTGAGTTCCTACTATCAGAGAATTATATTGGATACTGATGAAATGTGCAAAATATAAGTAAAAATGTATAAATCTATCCCTTACAATTTAGAAGGATAAGGCAGATATATATTTAGTTCTCAAATACTTGAATATGTGAATGAATTTGTGATGTCATTTACTTGGAAATCCCTAACATGATATAATCCATTCATGTCTGTTTGTTCATCCTCTGTGATTCTTGTCCTTTGCTCTCCTCTAAGTTTGTCACTGTGGGTCCACCTGACATAGTAGAAGCTTTCATTTATTTATTTTCATATCATGAGAGAACCATCAGAGTTTTGTATCTATCTGCCTATCATCAATCAAACCAGAGTATTTTCATTTTATATTGTTGTTGTTTATTTGCTTTTTTTTTTCTTTTGAACCATTTCTTTGAACCATACCATTTCCTTAAGTGAAGCTTTCTTTAAGCAAAGCAAATTTAATTGGATCTGGGAAAATAGATTTGATGAGAAATGAATATTTTGAAGTAGTTTTATGGTGGGATTGGACAAGTCAAAACTAAAAAAAACTTGGATTTTTCATCTCTTTCCTTTCTCCTTCCCCTCACCTATTATTAGTTTTTTTCCTTCCTTCCTTCCTTCCTTCATTTGTTCCCCTGCCTTGCACAACAATGACCAAAATGACATAGCCTGATTTTTAAGGTGTTTTAATTAAAGTCACAATAAGTTTATTACTATATCAATATTGTAAGTAACATTGTCATATCAAGTTATGCTTTATTTTGTAATGTGGCACATAGCATCATTCATTATCAACATCATGCTCAGTTTTAGACTATACCTATCAAAATATATATCAATGTGAAACATTGATATCCCAAACTTGCTACTGTTCTATCAAAATAGTGATGCTCAGAAAAATTTGCATCTATTTGAACTGCACATAGGTTATATGGCATATTAGTGTCTATCAAACATTGCATATTTCAGCAAGTAATTATCAAAGGGCAAAGTATTCTAAGTGAATCTTAAATAGCTTCTTCCAACCATTAAGCACAGCTACCACATGCATATTTTTGCAAATGTAAAATACCAAGTCCTCACAAGTCCACTTTTCAGAGTAGTTTTATTGATGATTCATCTGAGCTTCATTTCCTAGCTGGAAAACCTTGTCGGTCAATTTATTCCAACATAACACTATTTGGTCGGGTGGTTATTAATCCTGTAATTGTTCATGGCATGCCAGGAATAATTCAGTTAATTATTACAATATGTCTTACTTTGCCATGCTTCTGTATGTCAAAATGTCCTTTGCATATATTGTGAAAACTCAGATGCTATTTAAACTTTAGACATAATAATTGATTGCAAACTCATATAATAATAGAAAATTACATGGGGTGGGAAGAGATTATCCTACACACAGTATCTATTGACCTAAATCCTACTTGACAAATTATTTCCCTCTGATTTTAATGAATATATGACTACCATTCTCTCAAAATAACCTGTTTAACTGGACATTATTTTATTTTGTGAGTTCTAGGATAACAACAATATAGATTGTACCACACTATCATAATGGAAAGAAAATGTGATTTAAAAATATAAACAACAGCTTGGAATCTCCTTTTCTCTTGTAGTTCAATTGAACTGCTTCTCCTTCAAGATGCTTTTCTTGAGTCACCTGGCTGTAAGTTTTCCTCTCTCTAATAACTTTATATTTATTTGTATATATCCCATATTTACTTTGAGACAGATAGGTAGCATAGAAGATAGACCAATGTTTAAATTCTGTCTCAGTTATTTAATACTTTTTTACCTTTAATAGGTATTGTACCTTTGCTGGTTTTAGTTTCCTGCTCTGTGAAATGGGGGTAATAATAGATCTGTTGTATGAAACAGATTAGATAATATGTGTATAACATTTTGCAAATTTGAAGGTGCTAGGTAAATATTTATGTTATTATATGTTATAAATTGTTATATAATTGCTCATGACATGCCAGAAATAATTCAGCTATTTATTATATGTCTTTTTCATGTTTCTATATGTTAAAAATATCATTTGCATATATTGGGGGAAAAGATACTTTTAAAATGTTAGATATAATAATTGATTATAAATTAACAAAATAATAGAAATTATAAGAGGAGTAAAGAAGTTATGCTGCCCACAGTGTCTACTGGTCTTAAACACTTTGATAAATTATATCCCCTGATTTTAAAGAGTCTATGACCATAATTTTCCTCAAAGAACTTCTTTCTTTTCCATTGGTGTATAATATTAGGTTCTTAGGAGAGAGAACCATCTTGTTTTTAAATCTGTATTCTTGGCACTAAAGTCTGTCACATAGGAAACACTTAATAAGTACTTGTTGATTAATTGATTGTTAGAGGAACAAAATTGGTTTCTATAGAACTATTAACATTCAGCTGAAATTTGTAGCTGGATAAAAATATTGTAATGATGTATATAATAACTACAGTGCCTATAATTAACATAGTTAAAGGTGTTTAGGGTTCAACTATGATTGAATAAATTTCAGTACAAAATCCTTCCAAGTATAATAATACATGTAAAGCTTATTTCTTTCTTAATTCATAATAAGCTGTTTTTGTTCTGTATTTAAATGGAAGAAGAGATAATCATTTTACAACTCTATACCCATTTTAGATCCTTTTTTTTAACATATTCTCCACAAAGAAAGTGTTGTTACTAGATCATTGCAAGATTTTTTAACTAAAGAAAAAAAAGTATTTTTTCTTTAAATAGTTACTTTTTATACATATCACAAAAGAAAAAGAGGTGATAATAGGTGGCTTCTGCAAAAGCTTCATGTAGGAAGTAGATCCAAACTATACCTTAAAGGAAGCTAAGGATTTTCTGAGGGAGAGGTGCGAAGAAAGTACATTCCATATAGAACAGCATTTTTTTTTTCAAATACATGGAAATTGGATATGTAATAATGTATCAGAAAATTGATTTTTAAAAAATACAATTTAGTAAATTTAACCTACTTTTTTAGTTCATAGCTTTTCTTAAAATTTGAGAATTAGATTAAGATTTAAAGTTTTTACCTCTTTAAATTCATTTATCTAAGATGTATGGTAGTCAGTCAACAAGCACTTGTTAATTTTATTATTTATTAATGTTTTACTACATGCAAAGAATTGTAAAGGGTTCTTAACACATCCCTTCCTTTTATGAGAGCACTCATCCAGATGGGCCCAACAATTATACAGTGAAAAGAGGAGCGGTGCTGGAGACAAAGGCTCTGGGCTTCGATTCTAACTTTCATATTATCTGTGTGACCTTGCAAAAAAGTAGTCAATGGGAAAATGAGGGGCTGCATTAGATGACCTCTGAGATCCCATCCATCCCTAAATCTTTGATCCTGTGTTTTCATCCAACCCCAAATTCATTTGAATGATTCTGAAATGTTGCTACTTAGCTCCTGATGTCCAAAAGAAATCCATAGCTTCACCTGGGTGCCTGTCTTATATTTCAGACTATCTCTCCATTTACACACATTTTCTGAAGTCCTGAATCAATAAATGATTCTCATGTACTTTTAAAGGTATTTCTGATGCTACCTGCCAAGGCTAATTACCTTCAAATATTGCAGTTCTTAGAGAAAATTGCTTTGAGAGAGTAGACTATAGAGTTCCTTCATCCAGGAAGCATGCTGCTATCACACTAGTGTAACCTATTTGGTCTCCAGACTCCATTTTATCAAGGAATAAGACTAGTCCACCAAAAAATCTCTGACCTCAGTCATCATTTACTTATACTTATGTAATTCTATTCCAGGGTATTATAGGAAAGGCTCAGAGTTCTCTTATGTGGCCAATTAGGGGTTCTAGAGGTCCTGACTACTACTAGTGTTGCTTTAGGTATTTCTTAACATGTACAGCACAGATATACATCTGGAGTAAGAAACAACAAAAACAACCCCCTCCCCCCCAAAAAAGAAAAAAAAAAACTACCTTACCTTGGTTTCTTTGAATATACCACAGCAGATTGGTATCCTATACATGACCTTTTTAAATAAAAACAGGGGCAGGGAAAGGGACATTTGTAATTCTTCCAGGATTAAGAAATTATATGATTAAAAAAAAAAGAGTAAATGGTGGCAAATGACCAAAGTGGAATTAAAAAAATATTCTGCATATATGTCTTACTCTCCTGAAGTATATTTTGAAAGCTCCATAATTTCTCTACAAAATATGCTAATCCAAACTGTAGATTTTCTCTAATTAAAAATATAAATTTTATGCACAAAAATGGTGTTTTGAAATCATAAATCATGAAGAGCATGCCCATTTTCAAATTAGTGAAAAAAATTACATGGTGAAAGAATATGAATTTTATCTAAAGGCAATGGAGTTTGAGGATAGTGGGGATTTCTCCCCTATATTATTGAAATTTAGAACAAGGAATTCTTTTTTCCTTTCCTTTTCAACATGTTGAATAATGCCTTTATAATATTATTTTCTTTAACTATGTCTAGACTCTTCTTATTCATCTATTCTCTAAAGACTTTGAAGAGTTATTTGTACATAAAATATGCATCTACAGATGTTTTAAATTCCCATCAAAGCATAGATGTCTGCTTCTTTAGAAAAAACAAACCAAAAAAATCCTAAAACTAAGATACTTTGAGCAATTATAAATGAAAGATTACAATGTTTCCCTAAACCTTTAGAAAGAATAAGCTGTAGGTATCTGTACAATAATTTGTCTTACAAAAACTGCACTTGTTCATGTAATCTTGTCTCATAAACCTGTAGGCACCGACTGCATCTGTCACTAACTCCAACCCAATATTTGCTTTCAATCATTTCTAACCCGAGAGGCCTGGACAATACAAACCTAATTTGAAGGCTAACAAAATTGTTTTCTCCCCCCGTTTTTCAACAAGTCATATACGTCTTATCGAGGTGAAGGTCTTTATTGTCTCTGCTATCTGGCAGCTGGTATTTTGTTTCAGCTTTTCAATAATAGTATAACAACTGTTGGACCTGAAGATACAACACATTTGTGCTGCTCAGTTTGTAAAGGCAGCATGTTCTTTACCCTTTGTCTGTCCTGTATTCTCCCTAAGATTTTCTTTGACACATGAAAAGAGAGAAAACACCAGTGATATACTATAAAAGGAAAAAAAAAAAAAAGATAATAGGGCTAAGTTGGTAATTTAATCACAACAGTGACCGCTTTTGTAGATGTTCTTTTGTTAATTGGATTAGTTTTCATTTGCAAAATGCAATGAGGAGCTTTTCACTGTCTTTTCCATGAATAGGGTATAAAATTGGATATACTGGATTATAGCCTACCAGGTTTTTATGCTTGCCAAAATAAATTGTGGAAAGGCTAATGGCAGAAAGAGATAGTTTGGTACTGTCTTGAAGATAGACTGCTAAGAAATTGGGTCCATCACTGTCATTTTTCTCAGAAATTCCTCTCATCTGTCACAACACAGTAGTTATGAAAAATGAAACCATAAATTCAATTTAGAGGGCAATTTGCAGCTAATCTTTGGAGTAATTCCAGTGTGAATAATGCAGCAATTTGGATGCATGGTCAGTCAATTCAGTCCCTGATTTATTAGGATTTAAGAAATTTTCCTTTCATTAAGGATAATTACCCAACAAGAGAATATTATTCCTCCAAAATTATCTACCTGTAGTCTTAGATGTGGAGAAGTTTACAACTGTTTTTAAATTTTTTTTAATATATGTGTGTGTGTGTATATATATATATGTATACATATATATATATACACACACACACATGCACGTATAAACTTTAAAAGAGAGGGAAGATACTTAAATTTTGAAATGTTTCTCTTTACAGCAAATATGTGATCTGATCAGAGCAGGATTATGCCTGCTTTATTATGACTCCCATTAGAGCTAACATTTTGAATATCTCAGCAGAAGGACACTGAAATTTGCTATTGATTTTTCACACTTCTTACACCTTGAAGAATGCATTAAAATCTAGCTGAAGCAAGAGTGACATTTTTTTGTCCCTGTCTACAAGTCAAATTTATGATCTGAGCCTTTTCTTGGTTATTAAAACCTTACTCTCTGATACAGCTAATTTTTTCTGAGTGGTACTCACATAGACATATATTTACATCCTGTGTTGTCCAGCATCTCATAACATAACATGTGGTAGTGGAAATATTTATGTGAAAGTTTGCTATATAGTTTTTTAAAGCTACCCAGCTCTCTCATTAATGAATATAATTTTTTTATGAAATGAAAGTATTTCTTCTCCTTTCATTGAATCCTTATTTTCCATTTTGTTTTTTTCTATTAGGAAATCAGTAACACCAGTCCTTCAGATTTTGTGTGATTTCACTTTTCAGGGGTAGTGCATTAGATTCTAGGCATAAATAATGCTGTTTAGTACTGGCATTCATTAAGATGAATAAAACTTATGAGAGGTGGGTGATGTAGTCAAAGTCACTCCCACTAGGGATATTATTTATAATGTGAGAATAAGAAACCAACCAAGTTGAACATACCATTGATAAAACCTGCTCCACAATGCTATAGTTTTGATGGCACTTCATTATATACAATGTATGCTCAATTGCAAAAGGATAAATATTACAAGTGGAATTTTCTCAGAGCATGTATGCTTCAGATTTTTTCCCTTGTAGCTAGTTATATTTGGCAACTGGTAGGTGTGATCACTGAACCCAATTATGGGCCGAAAGGAAAGAAACAAATTAACATTATTTTCAGCTTTTTCCATGTAAGTGACAATAGCTGATGTTGTGAATAATGAGAGACTAGGAATATTGTTGTGGATTTTTTTTAATGCTGTGAAAATGGGCACCCTGGTTTTAGTGTACTTACGACACCTTTTCAGGCTCATTAGCAGAAGATGTGTATTCTTTGCTTCATGGAAATTTCATGCCCTTGAAAACAATGTTCAAGTCATTCATTATGAACTCTGCATAGATTTGTTTTTATGTAATTGCTCCCTTCTCTTCTATCCTCAAATTTGTGTCTGACTATTGTCTTTTGACATGCAAAAATGTTTTCCAACATTGAACTTCTCTCAGGCAGAATGGTAAGAGGGAAAGCCACAGAGAAGTATTTATTCATGAATGGCTTAGTCCCATCCACAGTCATTTTTCACCTGTCATGTGAAAAAGGTCAACTATGTTATTAGTTGACACCATGAAACTATTAAAGCCCAATACTTTTCCTCCCTCAAATAATATGACTTTAACATTTCTCTCCAGTGCAAAGTTATCATTAAAAATGTTGCCTTTAAAATGTACTAATAACTTCAAGTCACATCTCTAATTCTTCCCTAATCATTAAAAATTTAACTAAAGAACTGAAAACAAAGGAGGTGCCTGTCACTTGGGATAGGGCTAAACAGATTGTTCTATATGAATTCAATGTTGTGCTCTAAAAATGGTAAATACAATCAATTTAGGGAAACATGAGAAAACTTACATGAACTGATACAAAATAAAATAAGCAGAACCAGGAAAAACCCTCAGTGATGACAACAAAGTTAAACTTTCTAAATTCCATATAATCATAATAAACAATCATGGTATAAGAAAAGAGATAATAAATTTTGCCTTCCTTTCACTGGAGAGGTAGAAGATGAATATGGCTATGGATGTAATTGTGAAATGTTCTATACAATTTCAGACTTGTTGATTTATTGTCATGTTTGTTTTTCTTTGTTAAGGAGGAAGGTGCACTGGTTATAAGGTATAAAAGTTGTCAATCATCGGTTAACTTTTATTAAGTACCTACCATGTGCCAGAAACATGCTAAAAACTGGGGATACTAATGCAAAAATAAAACAAAACGAATTCTTCCTGCTCCCAAGAAGTTGGCAATCTAATGCAAAATGACAGCACACAAAAATAAACTGAAAAGTATGTAGGGATACTGGATAATTGGACATAGTGGAAAAGTCAGAGAAATCCCCCCAAGTAGTGCAGCCAGGAAAGAAATAAGGAGAGGTTTCCTCCTTAAATGTAGTTCATGGCCATACTCTCTAATCAGAGGTCACTTACCAAGGCAGATGCAAAATGATGAGGTTATCCCAATAATGAGCACGAGACACCATGGAAAGTTTAGTCAGAGAAATCAATCCTAAAGTAATGTAGACAGATTTAAAAAAAAGCTAAAGTGTGTGTGAAAGGGTGATAATATTCAAAAATGACTATGATATAAACAAAAGTTTATGAACTTTAAAAGAATGCTATTAGTGTTGTTTTTAATCAGATCTTTGGGTATATTGTTTTTTATACTCAAATTATATCTCTACTCTTATCTCATCCTGGAATTTTGATGATCACCTTCCTGGGACTTCCTAGCTTGGTTAATCATCATTCTCCTCCAAAATCTTCAAAGTCTTCCAAATTAGGTATCTTCACTTCTCCCCCATCTTCCCTCATTTTTAGCTCTCTTGTATGTATTGTATTTCCTTTTTAGAATGTAAGCTCCTTGAGAGCAAGGCCTATATTTCATTTTGTTTATATTTATTTGAATCTGTAGTACTTTGCACAAGACATTGACATAGCAGGTGCTTAAACTTGCCTTGCTTGTTTTCTGCCAGAAAAATAACATCAACAACAACAATAATATTTTCATTATAACTTAGATTAGACAGCTCTTTGAGACTCAAGAAATTATATGATTTTTCCAACATCAAAAAATTCATATATATAAAATTTGGGTTTTGAATTTAGAACTTCTCTATTACAGTCCAACTCTATCAATTATAGCACTCTATTAAAACTGCACTTCATATCCTGTCTTTATTTTTATTTTACCTTTGTAAAGTTGGACAATGTTCACTTGCCAAAAAGATTATTTTTTATGGAGAATTCATCCATGGCAAGCACTCACAATGTGGTCTGAAAAAGAAAAACAAGGACACTCTCAAGGACTCTCTTAAGAACTTTAGAACTGATTTTATGGTATGGACACTGGCATAGGACCACCCAGCATGGTGTACCCCCATCAGAGAAGATGTTGTGCCCTATGAGCAAAGCAGAATTATATTAGCTCAGAAGAAATGTGAAATGTGCAGTTAGAGAAATCACTCCAAATGTTCATAGGGACTATTTGTGTCTGATCTGTGGCAGAACACTGAACTCATATTTTCTGATCGTCCAGGCAGACACACTGTAACTGGACTCTAACATTGTGATGTTATTTTTGGTCCTCTTAGAGACAGAAGGACAACAATTAGCCAACCAACCAATCCTTATTTTTACTTTACCAGTATAGCCTTAAGGTGGTCCCCATGGTTGTTTCTAATTTTTAGCTTTTTTGACCATGGCTTCCAAAAACAGATTGGCAGCTGAAAATATATATGAATGTGTATATGTGCATATATATGTACATATATATGTGTATATATACACACACACTCATTCTGACTGAAATTGTTTAATTCCTCAAGACTAAGCTGGTTCAGAATTTAAAGAATCCAGTTCTATTGTGGTAATAAAAAAGACTTTTGGGCAATAATTTCTTAGCCATACATATTTGATCACATCATTTGTAGTCAAGTGAGATGTGAGAAACATAGTTTTAAATTTATTTTTGAAATGCTTGGAGAGGGTTCCTTCTAGGATCCAAAAATTCTCTATTTATTTTAGACATTGTAAAATTTGCATTAGCTAAAATTCTTAAGTAATTCTTTTTCTAAGATGACTGTTTAACCATACTTGAAATAGTATGGGCTTATTTTATATATATATATATATTTATTGGTTATCAACTGAGCTCATCTTATCTGTTTGGTTAGCTGGAACTAAGACCAATTTAAGATAAAATGTATTTACTTTATCTAAGTACTTTTCAAAGTGTTTGCTTTATTTTGTCTCACTTATTTGCATATAAGGAAGTTATTTTATGGATTATTTTTGAAAGACTTTATACATTTTTCCATCTCAAAAAACAATTATTTTTCTCTTGTCTATTGATAGAATCTTGTCTCAGCTTGATGAAAGTGATAGTAAATTATTTATTATAAGATGGTCTTTGTTTACAATTCCTAATGAGCTTCTGAATTTTAATGTTTCAACTTTTCTTAATCTAAGAAGTTAAAAAAAATCATTTCTGAAGCAGTAGAGTTGATAATTTTCCTAAAATATTTGAGGAAAGTTCTCCTCTGAATCATCAGTCATTATTCATTTTGTAAGAGTTGAATATGTGTTAGGCATGGTATTAGATTCTGAAAATAGAAATAAAAAAGTAAAACAGACCTTACCCCTAGAGAGCTAAAAGTAATGATATCTGGGGAACTGCCATGCACATATTTAAATCTAATAATTACCAATGTTGGAACCAAGGAAGGGAACTCATGGTAAGTCAGGCACAGTTCTGGAAAAACCTTATCACCTAAAAAAAAGGTTTATTTATTTTATTTAAATTATTTGGTATGGTATTATCCTTGCCTCAGGTTGGGGGATGAGGAGGTATGGGGGAGAATCTTAGAGCTTAGATTTTAGCTCAGGTTTAGGGTCTTCCTGAAGTGTGGAATAGAAAGGAATTCAATTTACAATATAAATCAGATATAGTTCACCTATTTGGCACAAGTGGCTCTCACAATTGTGCATTAACAAGACATAAGAAATTGCTCATTTAGGTGATTCAAGGCAATTCCAATAGATTTGTGATGGAAAGAGCCATCTGCAATCAGAGAGAAGTCTATGGCGACTGAATGTGTATCACAAAATAGTATTTCCACCTTTTTTGTTGTTGTTTGCTTTTTTTCCTCTCATTTTTTCCCCTTTTGATCTGATTTTTTCTTGCACAGCATAATAAATGTGGAAATATGTTTAGAAGAATTGCACATGTTTAACCTGTATTGGATTTCTTGCTGTCTATGGGGAAAAGGGGAGAGAGAGGGAGAAAAAATTGGAACACAAAGTTTTGCAAGGGTGAATGTTGAAAACAATCTTTGCATGAATTTTGAAAAATAAAAAAGCTATTATTTAAAGAAAAAGAAAAAAAATGCTCAATTAAAAACTTCCATTATACTCTACTGGGAGGTCAGGACTGAAACATAATAATAGATGCTCTATTAGGTGTGGAAATCTGTCCAATAACCAAGATTTGAGCACACCAAGAAAGATTAAACATCCATGTTGATATTCTTACTCCAAAAGCAGCTAAAGAAATAAAGAAGTTTTTGCTTAATAGAACACTTCACAGATCCTTCTCAGAGAAGCAAATAGGAGAATTTGTAGAATTAGTGTTGTTGTGCTTCCAAAGACAATTAGAAACATTAAATGGAGCACTTAGTTAACTCCCATTATATTGCACATGTTGAACAGATGCAAATACAATACCAAGAAGATTGTTAAAGCTCATGCACCAACATCTCAGATAATGCAGGCAAATTATATGAAGATCTTGACAAGACAATCTAAATTGAGTGTATTTTCAACAGTCTAATAAACATGACCTCATATCTACCCTGTTATTCTCTATTGAGCATCAGTCAGTCAACTGGAATTCATTAAGCATGTGCTATGTGCCAGGTATTGTGCTAATAGCTGGGGTAAAAAGGAAGGCAAAAAGCAGTCATTGTCAAGGAGCTCAGAGTCTACTGTGTGAGACAGTATGCAAACATTTAAATATATATAAAAATCTATATATAGAATAAATTGGAGTCAATCAAAAGAAGTAAGGCACTAGAATTAAGCTGGGTCAGAAAAAGGTTTCTTATAGAACATGATATATTTATCTGGGACTTGAAGGAAACTAGAAAATCTAGCAGGTTGAAATGAATAAAGACAGAGTTCCAGGTATGGTTAACAGTCAATAAATGTGCAGAGAACAGACAGAAGAGCAGTGTTACCAGATCACAGAGTATATGCAGAGGAGGAGATATAAGAAGACTGGAAAGAGAGGAAAGGGTCAGGTTATATAGAACTCTGAAAGCAAATCAGAGGACTGAATTTTTTTTGAGGGAATAGTGAGACACTGGAGCTTAATAAGTGAGAGATGGTTTTACCTGCATTTTAGGAAGAACATTGAACAGTTGAGCAGAGGATGCCTTGGAGGGTAGAGAAGATTGTTTTAGGGAGATCATTTTGTAAGCTATTATAAAAGTCAACTCATGATATAATGAGTGTCTTATGGTGGAAACATGTCAGAGGACAGAAGGAGACGTATGTGAGAGATGTTAGGAAAGTATAAACAACAGGACTTGATCACTGATTGTATAGGGGGAGGGAGAAAAAGAAATGAAGAATTAAACAGCATCTATGTTGTCAGCCTAAGTGACTAGAAGCAGCACAATGATCCTCCCAATAGTAATGAAAAATTAGGAAGCAGAGATGGGGAGGGTTTGCAGAAAATATAATAAGTGGGACATGAAGAATTTAAGATGTTTATGAGACATCTAGTTAACAATGTTAAATAGGCAGTGAGAGGTGAGAAACTAGAAATCAGAATAGAGATTAACACTGAACAAATAGATCTAAGAATTTTTGTAGGGTTCATAATTGAAGCCATGGGAGCTGTTGAGATCACCAAGTAAAATACTATAAAAATGAGAAGATGGCCTGGGGCAAGAGTTCAATGGAAAGCCCATGGTTAAAGAAAGAAAAAGTTGTCAGACATGGAGGTGAAACAGGAAATAGAAGTATCTTGAAAGCATAGAAATAAGAAAATATTCTGGACAAGAGGATCGTTGACATTGTAAAAATTTGCAGAGATGTCAAGAAGAATGAATCCTGAAAAAATACTCAGTAAGTACAAAATAGATTTTCTTTTCCTCAAAATCCACCCCTCTCTTGAAATTCCATATTTCTCTTGAGGAAAACATTATTCTTTTAGTCATTCTAGTTTGAAAATTCAGTGGCACCTTCTACTGCTCACTCTCAATGAGCTCAATTGAGCTTCCAAATCTTATTATTTCTATGTTGATTGCATCTCTGATATGTCTCCTCTCTGCTCACACAGTCACAACTCTAGTTCAGGACTGTGTCACTTTTATCAACAATTATAATAGCCTCACAATCGATCTCCCTGCCTTGTCTCTTCACATTGCAATTTATATCACAGATTTCAGCATGCCATCCTTTACTTAACAACTTCTAATAGATCCTTATTACCTTTAGCATGAAATAGAAACTATTTCTTTTTTTTTTTTTATATTACAAAGTTGTAGGAGTGTTTGAATCAATAAACCAATAACTTTGGCCAAGTTCAATTAACTAGTTAAGACACTCTAATCCTGATAGTATTAGCATATGAATATCTCTAAGCAATTAATTAATCAAAGGCATTACACTAAATAAAAAAAAATCCTTAATAATTTTGGAAGTGATAACTCAGTAGATGAAATGAAATGGAATTACACAGGGAATTAATGTCACACCTTGTAGGATTTAAATTTTTAAAAAAGCCAATTTAGATCTGAAATTTCCTTGTATTCAATATCAGCAGCTGAGACATTTCCAACTAAGTAGGCAATAGGGAACATGTTGAAGGGGAAAGGGGAAAAAGATTCTTCCTGCCCACGTACACATTTTGATTTCAGAACAATATTGTGAACTTCAAAAGGTTAGAAGACTTTTGTAAAAAATTAGTCCAGGCATTCTGCAGTGGTTGACAATATTATCTGTACTTTTAGCCAAAGACAAAATAGACACAAAAGAAAGCCTGTTTTAGGACTCTATAAAACCCCAGTAGAAACCTATACCTATGTAAGGGAAGTATTTTGATAACTTCATAAAAAGAGAACAAGACTTCCATCCAATCAGAAGCTGTGAATTACCCCTTTGTTACAATAGCTCTCCAAATTTCTCTAAGAATCCATAAATACTTGTGAGAAATTAAGTCATCTATTTGGCATAGATTTTAAAAAGTAACTATTCTAGATTCTTACCTCATAACAGAAAAACGATGAGGCATTGTTGAACATGGCTAGTGTCTGGGTTTGTTTTACATAAATATATGCAAAAAAAGAGTTTGTTTATCACCACCACCACCACCACCATCACCACCACCACCACCACCATCATCATTATAGTTACAGGAGTTAAATAGCTCATTGAGTCTAAACCCTTGATTATACTGAAACTGAATTGTCAAAATGATAATTGACTTTCCAAAAGTTATACACATAGAGTCAGAGATGGAATTTAAAATGATGTCCTTTGATTTCCAAATTTCATTCCTTTTCTATTATGACATACTGCTACCTCCAGTTTCTACTTTATTATTGCACTAATTCATTCTGGCCCCATTCCTCTGAAAAGAAATAAAGAAACAAGATGAGGAAAGAAGGAAGAGAAAGAATAGTAAAATGAGGAAGGAAGAACAAAAAAGAAACAGACAAAAAGAAAACAACAAAAATAAAATAATATTGTTAGTATAACTGATAATCAATGAAGGAAACATACAAATAGGTGTGCAATATGATATGCACAGTTTTATAGTTCCTTGGGTCTAGTTCCAAATTTTTTTTTTTTTTTGCAGAATGACTGGGATTAGTTTACAATTCCACCAAAAGCGCATTAGTGTCCCAGTTTTTCTGCATCCCCTCCAATATTTACCCTTTTCCCTTTTTGCCATATTAAGCAATCCAATGGGTGTGAGGTAGTATCTCACAGTTGCTTTACTTTGCATTTCTCCAATAAATAATGATATAGAACATTTTTTCATGTGACTTTATACATACATATATATATATATATTTATATAGATACTTTTCATTTCTTTGTCTAAAAACTGCCTGTTCATATCATTGGATCATTTATCAATTGAAGAATGACTTATATTCTTATAAATTGGACTGAGTTCTCTATCTGAGAAATGAGGTCTTTATCAGATACTTGCTGACAAAAAAATTCCAATTTTCTGCTGAAATGGAACTTAAGGGAAGCTATGACAGTATATACCAGATATGAAGAACCAGGTGTAATGGCACAGATTATATAGTGAAGATACTATATAATGAAGATACTAACTTTGGAAAGCAGTTGATAATATAGTTTGACAATAATGTAGTATATGTGAAGGGGGAATAACATAAAACACTTCTGGAAAAGCATTTTGGAGCTAGTTTTTTTCTGGGATTTAACTCCTAGCATAGGACATTTGTGCTTATCCCAGAAATAATAGTAAACAGCTGAAGATTTTTTAAGGAAGATATGGATACTCAATGGAGTTACTGGTACATAAATGAGAGTTTAATAAATGTTTCTTGACTTACTGAATAAGATTATTAGGATCATGCTATTTCAGTAGCAATTGTTTTTGTTCTGGCTAGAAACTTGTGTCTTCTTCCAAATTGATTCTTTTGTGATGACACAATAAGCTGTCTTTTTCTCAATTCTTAGTCATTAAAATTGGCATTGCCTCAGACAGACTGAGACTTGGTAAAAACTTAAACTTAGAAAGACCAAGGTCACCTACTGCATCATCTTGACCCTTGATGCTGGACTCTGAGGACTCCGGAGGAATGAGGCTGACCATGTTGCCCAGCTGAGGTTCACTTAAATCTAATTCACATGCGAGTCAAGAACTTACCCTCATGATATCATTGGTCCTCTTCAAGACCTAAGGGTGAATACAAATCACAGCAAAGATTCTCTGCACAAAGAGAAGGATTTCAAGAGCAGGAGCTGTAAATTTAACTTTTGTCCCATGCATTTCTGCTTACACCTGTGCCTGACTACCATTGTGCTTTGAAGTTTGCAAAGTTGTAATAGTTCATTTGATACAACCTTCCTGGAGATGCTATTATTATTCTTATTTTCAGATGAGATTGATGATGAAATTTTCGGATGAGAAGAGAAAGAGATCATAGTGCCCGGGATCACAAAATTAGTAAGTATCTGAGACAAGTTTTGAACTTACACCACCCAGATCCCTTGTCTAGTGCTCTATCCATTTCACTACTTGATAAAATCATGAAATCAAGTGTTAATCATATGAGTAGAGAGAGGAACATATGAGAGATTATCTCTTATTTTTCAATATGTTGTTATATAATTACATAAAATATACCCACAATCAGGCTCCTTTTGAATTTGATAGCAGTGACAAATCAGTAATGTTTAGTATTACCACTGTTACATTTTAAAGCAATCTCTCCAGATAGTTATTTGATTTTCAGGGAGGCATATTAAAACAAACAACTAGTTGTGAATTGATCCAATCATTCTGGAGAGCAATTGGGAACTATACCCAAATGGCTATCAAACTGTGCATATTCTTTCATCCAGCATTATCTCTAATTGGCTTATATCCCAAAAAGATCATAAAGAAGGAAAGGGACCCACATGTGCAAGAATGTTTGTGGCAGCCCTTCTTGTAATGGCAAGAAACTGGAAACTGAATGAAGGTCCATCAATCGGAGAATGGCTGAATAAGTTATGATATATGAATGTTATGGAATATTATTGTTCTATAAGAAACTATCAGTGGGATGATTCCAGAGAAGCCTGGAGAGACTTGTATGAACTGGTGCTAAGTGAAGTGAGTAGAACCAAGAGAAAATTATACACAGCAACAAGATTATGTGATGATCAGCACTGTTGGATGAGGCTCTTCTCAATAATATCAGGCTAGTTTCAATAGAGTTGTGATGGAGAGAGCCATCTGCATCCAGAAGAGACTGAATGTGGATCACAATATAGTATTTTCACTTTTTTGTTGTTGTTCGCTTGCTTTTTTCTCATTTTTCCCTTTTTAATTTTATATTTCTTGTGCAACATAATTGTGGAAATATGTATAGAAGAATTGCATGTATTTAACACGTATTGGATTACTTGTTGTCTAGGGGAAGGGAGGCAAAAATTTTGGAATTCAAGGTTTTGCAAGGGTGAATGTTGAGAATGATCTTTGCATGTATTTTGAAAATAAAAAGCTATTATTATAAAACCATCACCACCACCACTATCACAATAACAACAAAAGTATTTTACTTAGTTTAAATGATGTGACTTTAAGGATCAATAATAATAACATCAGTCTCTTGAAAATGATGAAATGATTAATCATGGATTCCAAACAGTGTTGCCCCTGGAACTTACATGCTTTAAGTGCTGGGTTATTAATTACACTAACTCTGACATTTTACTTTTTAGAAGAAATGTTTAAAACAGAAGTGGGGTCCAGGATGGTAGCTGAGTAATGAAAATGGAATAAGATATTTCCAAAAGGAATCTATGAGATCACCATGGCATCTATTTGCAAAAAAAACAAAATGAGCATTTCTATAATGCTACTAGTATGCAAGGTATAATTTGTGGAATGTAAATGATCCATTCTTTGTTTTTAAGGGGTCAGATGAAGGTAGGAAAATTTCTTCATACTGCACCTCATAGTTTTTATCTATTAAGCTTCTCAACTTGAAGAACTTATGAGAATAAAGAGGAGGCAATACTGTTTCATGTCAATTATTTTTATTTCTGTCTGTTGGCTTTTCAGGGTGGATCCACTGCATGTGAACAAATGCTAGGCAGAGATGGAAATATCAAAGAAAACACATAGAAAGAAACAGGAGGAAAAACCAATCTACAAACCATAATGATAGCGAGGGCAGAGAAAGGAAAATGAAAAGAATAGAGGTTGTTAGGGGGAGTAAACTACAATAAAATTAAAGATGTGGACAGAATTGAAAAATATCCTTGAAAAAGAGAAGTATAGCTTGAATTGGATGCTTACAAAGACACACTCAAAGTAGAAGGTCAGGAATATATTCTTAATACTTTTTCAATTGAAAGATTTTACAGGGAGAAAATGGGAGAACTTTTATCTTGAAAAATGATTTGAAAGCTTTTGGCAGGAGAATGAGACCTTTAGGTTATTCCTATACTGCTTACTTCTGGTTAGATAGAGACTTAACAAATCTTAAAAACTATTATCAAATTGTCTTCAAAGAACATCAACTATTCTTGTGTATTTTCAGCTACTCTAGAACTTTAAGAAAAGTCCATTGTTTCAACTAATGTTCTGTGTTACTAAAATTTTTTGTTAATCAAAAACAGAATTAAAAAAAGGGAAAGTTCCTGTGGGTATAGTTGGGTTTACTTTCAAATGGTGTTTTATATGTTTTTTCTGACTCTCTTGAAATTTTAACTTTTTTTTTCCTTTTTTTGAGCTAAAGAACCAGTTCCTTTGTAGCTCTATTATCTTCTTTACTATAAGGCTCTTCATGAGTTCAAATCTGTCCTCTGTCATTTATTAACTATGTGACCCTGGACAAGTCTCTTAACCCTGTTTCCTTCAGTTGCTTCCCCAGTAAAATGAGCTGAGAAAAGAAATGATAAACCACTCCAGTATCTTTGCTTAAAAAATGGGATCACAAAAGTCAGAAATGACTAAGGTCACTTAACAACAACAACACAATGATTTACAAAATAAATAAGCTGATGAAAATCGTTTATTTTTTCCCCAAATATTTATCAAAATCAACCAAGTTCAATATTGAAATGCAGCATTTCACACACATAATTCCCCACTATTGCAAGGAATTTACATTCTAATGGAGGAAGATGAAAGATTAGAGGAGAAGTAGAAAGAAGAAGTTATTGTAATAAAGTCTAAAGAGGGGAAAACACAGTCTGAAACATGATTGACCTACACCTCTTCCTTTTGTGCTGGTATATTACAGTTATGAGAAGACCTTAGATGGTGAGGAGGGTGGGAGTATGGTAGAGTCATGATGGCCAGTTCTTTAGAATCAAAAACACAATTGGAAGTGAAATAATAGAAATCATGATCATGGAAATAATTTGTATTACCCATAATTATGGAATAAGTTTGCATAATCATCTCATGAAGTCCTAACAATGATCTATTGAAGTATGTAGCTGAAATGTTATTATTCCTATTTTACCAGTGAAAAAACATATACAACAGAGGAAAAACTGTATCACCATCTGTTAGGTTAAAGGCCAAATTTCTATTTTCAAGACATTCACTCTTGTGGATTTGAAAGAAATATTATCTTTCTACTTACAGGTATATTTCAATGAACACATCCTTGAAACTAAAGCAGATTTTTGTTATATTATAAAAAATAAACAAAACACCAACAATCAAAAAAAATCACTTGTGGTATGTAATCTGTGAGAGAAAGATTTGGAGGATGGGATAAAAAAGGTACTCTTCTCATTAGTGAAAGAGCAGGGTGGAGGATAAGAGGCAGCATGAAGAAACACATGGAAGTAGAAGAAAATGATAATGTCACCATGAAGGCAAAGACAAATATGGTAGAAGAGGCAATGGTGAAGGAAGAGGTTCCCCTAAGTGAAAGAAGTGATGACCAGAAAGTAAATAGAAGAAGCAGAGGTAATTTTATAGAATGAAATTTCTGACAAATGACATGGATCAGTTTAATATGCTAACATTTTTTTTTAATTCAGAACTTCAAGGACCTGCAAATTCCTTGAAATGTGTTATCTCCACTGATCCCTATCATATTTTGTCTATTTTGTATCTTATTGGTATTTGTTGATTTTATATCACTTGTGTTTCTCAATGTCTTTTTGTTCTCCCACAAAAGCCACCATTTATAACAAAAAATAAAAGTAATAGGGGAAAAAACATACAAAAACAGTTTAAGTAATACCTTCCAATACATCCAAAAATCTCACATATGGAATATACCTTACTAAAATTTACCCCTCCTTTCATATGTACATAAAGATAAATGGGGAAGATTTTTATATCTCTTTTTTGGGGGCCAACTAAAGCATTAAACTTGCTAGCATTCAGTTCCAAATTTTTGTTGTTGTTCTTTCTACTTAGATTGTTTCAGTCATTGGCAATATCACTTTACTATTTGTGTTTTGTATCAATTGATGCTTCTCTATATTCATTACATTGAATAATTTTTACAACAGAAAAATATTCCATCATATATTTGTGTAATAATTTTAAATGTGATACTCAATCTATTGCCATCTCTTTTGTTTCTACTTTAGGGCTTTTCTTTTTAGCATTGATCTCTTTGGGGCATATACCTCACAGTGAAATCTCTAACTCAAATGCAATTGACTTCTCTTTTCATAATTCCAATCTGGTTTTCAGGAATGATTGGATAAACCTTTTGTTTCATTAACAATAACATGCTTTTCCTTTCAAAATCTTCCTCCCTCACCCTCAGGATTGAATTTGCTTATCTGCTACATATGAGGTGAAACCTAATATCTGGTTCAGTTAATAATTGCCTTTCTCTTCCCCTTTCTCTCCTCTCTCTCTCTCTCTCTCTCTCTCTCTCTCTCTCTCTCTCTCTCTCTCTCTCTCTCCCTCTCTCTCTCTTTCTGTGTGTGTGTGTGTGTGTGTGTGTGTGTGTGTGTGTGTGTCCCTTCCTCCCCTCTCTATTTAAGGTAATTTTAAGGAGCTTTTCTTTATAGAGGAGACTGTACCTTCCACCTAAGTTAGGAAAAAAAAAGTTATTTTCCCCCAAATAGGAATGCAGTGGAGAAACTTCTTGATGAGGGCCCAGGCTTTAGAGAATGCTAAGATTTGTCCTAGTTAGTTATATAAAAATTTTCAGTTATTTTCTTACTGCTAGCAATGTACCAAATAGAATTCTGGAGGCCAGTTTTGGTCACGATGATTTAGGGTTAGTCATGTGATTATGAAAAATCTTCTAATTAGTTTGAGGGACAGAAAAACTATGACTGATGAGTTGCTGAGCTAGAACTAAGTGTTTGTTCAAAAGGTTCTGGTGGATGATCTCCTATTCTCTTCCTCAGTGGCTTTCAAGTATGAAGGATTGCTCTGAGCTATCTGGTTTGAGTGAAAAAAAATATCATTACTTTCTTTTCATCCTATTACCATATATCCATGAACATATGGTGCTTCTGTTTCTTTTGTGCTTATTATTTCCTGATTTGAAGTCAATGTGTGCCTCATAGAAGTTTCTGCAAGAAAAAAACAAGTAACAGTCATTTTAAGGCTCATACCAGTTCTTTTGGTAACTATCTTAAATGGAATGCTCTGCCTGTAATTTTAAGGGATATTTCTTTTTAATTTATGAACATATGTGTCATATTACACTTTAAAATTAATTGTAATACCATATTATAAGACTCTAATCATACCATGCATTTTTCCTTACCATTTAGAAATGTGATTTAACTGATATTAATAATTTTAATCTACCTAAAAAATCACGTACATGGTAATTTATTCTTGTTTTTGAATGTAAAAAGTGCTGAATGTTGTGTTCAAAGCACTGAGATGCAAAAACTGGATTTTTTATGAAGATCCTCATGAAGCTTATAGTTTCATGGGGGATGTAATACTCAATAACTATTTTTTTTCAATTAAGACTGTGATTTTGTAGGTATGCAGTATCCAAAATGGAATAATTCTCTTTTGATGTAGATCATCAGCTCATGTGTAACATAGTCTTGGAGTTGTCTAAGGTATGAAAAATTAAGTGATTTACCCAAATTAATTGATTTTATAGGTATAACTTAAATACATGTCTTCCTGTCTCCAGTGAAGAGCTCTCTCTTATATTCCATGCTTTCACATATAAGCGTTATGAAATATAATCTGTGGTGAAGGAATTGGAGAGATTTTAAAAATATATTTTATCATTGTTGTGGGGGGATATCATCACTAAATGGAGGAATGTGATCAGCAAAGGCTTCTTGGATAAGTGGCATTTGAGCTAATTACTAAATATATATGTATATATATATATATACATATATATATATATATATATATTTATTTATTTTTTTTTGCTTTTTGCTGAGGCAATTGGGGTTAAGTGATTTGCTCAGGGTCCCACAGCTAGGAAATGTTAAGTGTCTGAGACCAGATTTGAACTCAGGTCCTCCTGACTTCAGGGCTGGTGCTTTATCCACTGTGCCACCTAGCTGCCCCCTAAATATATAGTTAAACAATATTTAGTAAGGAGGTAAAAATTCAACAGGTGGTAAGAAATAATAACATTTTATTTGCAGAAAAGTGTGAGCCAAAGTATGAAAAAGGGAAAATCCCAGACATATTTAAAAAGGAAATTCTAGGGGTTTTTTTTGTTGTTGTTGTTTTTTAGCTGGAGCATAAAATGAACGAGAAAGGAGCCTGGAGAGATGGGTGAAAGCATTGAAGACTAAGACTAAGCTTAAAACTTTGATCTTTACCTGTTAAAGAAAGAAGAGGATATGGCGACATGACCAGGTCTACTCACATAGATGATTAAATTTACAACAGAGTGAAAGATAAATTTGGAGGAAAAGTAATGAAAGGAAGGTCTGTTAATTGGTTATTTCAACAGGACATGTAGGTAGCATCAGGGAGGTGCCAGTGGGAATAGCACTTTAATATCAGATATTAAAAGCTATTGCAGAAGTTGGACAGAGAGAACTCAAAAAATGATTGTATGAGGGCAAATGAAGAGTTAGAGCTGTGCTTTTGAACAGCTTTAAACTGAGTTTGAATGAATGACAGTGCCATGGCTGGAGAAACTAATTGTCACAAAAAGGAAGACGTTTCGAGAAAAAGCAAAACAAAAAAAACTTACTTTTGAATGTTTGCAACTGATACATATATAGAACAACTGGGGATGTATGTACAGAGATCAATAGATGTTGATAATTCTTTGTGAAGCCTAGAATAAAAGGATGTAAATCTCTATGCCACAAAGAGAAAATAATAAATTTCCTTTTTTCCATTAAATTATATTATATGTATATACATATATATATATATATGAATTATATATTATAAAAGCATGGATCAGATACTTAGATGGGCAGAAAAATAATTTCCACTTATTTTGTCAGATTAATATATACATATTATATATTATGTATATATGTATTATATACACAGAGAGGGAGGGAGAGGAGAGAAGGAAAAAGAAAGAGAGAGAGAGAGAGAGAGAGAGAGAGAGAGAGAGAGAGAGAGAGAGAGAGAGAGAGAAAAGGAGTATGTATCATTAGGTGAAAAGTCTAATGACCTTATTTTACTGCCTTATAATCTTTTTGCATTTGCAGAGTAATTCTTCATTTCAGAAGCTCAAGTAGATCCATTTGAGTAGCTCTCCAATCCTCCAGTCTGCTTATATTGTTCTTTGACATATATTTCTTCATTTCAGTGCTGAAGGAATACTTTATCACCAATCCATGTGGGTTATTAATAGGCTGCTGTGCTAAGTTAGCATTTCATAAGTTTATTTTTATATAGAAGGAATAACATTTTGTTGGCATGTAATTGCTGTGCTTAAAATAAGGATCCTTTGTTTACAGTTTTCAAATTCAGCGAGTTTATCCATTGAACGGATTTAGAACAGGTAATAGGTATTGAACTGTGATTTGTGTACCTTTCAAATGCTATTGATTTTGAGATAAATCAAGACTTCATGTTTTTGTTTTATGACTAAGATAAAATTCTGATCAGCAAAAAATAATAATAATAAACAGCTGCAGAGGACAATTTCTCCTATTATAACAATGTGCATGTTACATCTCAATCTCACAGTTTTTCTGGCATTTCTGTTTTCAGACAACAGAATAACTGGTGTTCCAAAAGCTGCTGGGAACTGCAGATTGCCATGGGCTAAAGATTTTATAGTTTGAGAGATGAATAGATTTCAGTTAACTTTTTTTTTTTCTTTCGTCATAGTCTCAGCAATTTTATCTCTTAAACTGAATTCACAAAAAGGCATTCTATTCCATTTATTCCTGGCATATTTTGCATAGATTTGGTCATTGTTCCTTTAATAACATATACAATAAAGATACAAATATATACACAAATCTTTGACGAATCTCTAAGCTCAATAGACTCAAATTAAGTAAGAAAAATCTGTACTGTTTCTTCCTTAGCTGTCTAATGTAGTTTTCATAAATGTTGCCCAGAATAACTCAGATTCTGAAACATTTTATTTACTTTCAAAATAGTTCTTACTAGTTAACAGGCTGGTTCTGCTAATTACTAATAGGCTAGAAACTGGCATAGAAGATATTGCAAAGAAATAATATCTTAGTTCTCTTTATAAAAATTATAGAAGCCCAATATATAAGTTCCAATAGCAGATCCAACTTTTAAAGCAGAGATTGTAGAGACTAATGAAAAGTCTATATTCAAACTATATTTTATCATAGACACCTAGAGTTTCAAGGAACCATAGAGATTATTAGTGATTTACTTGTTCTGTGTTAGACACCATTGTAGCTAAGCCCAGATTTGGGATCAGGTCCTCAGACTTTAATTCTCCTGACCTTTTGATTGTACTTTATTGAAATTTTCAATATTTTCTACTTAGAAGATCCATTTATTCACAAAGTGCCTATTGAATACTGCTTGGTGAATAAATGAAACTTCTAAATATGAAGCCCATAATCAGGAAATGGATTCTTAAAATTGGCCACTGCCCAAGCTCCACATGGGTTTTGATAAAAAGACTTGTAGTGGTCAGAGTATTTTCTGATGTCCTTTTTGTATGAACCTAATAATAAATAATAATAAATCAGAGGATATATTACATATCTTAGAGAAGCAGCTTCTGTAAGTAGGGAATGTTATTCCTCTTTGTACTAATGGAAAGAGTGCAATATCTAATAGTATTCACTCATAAAATGAACCTCACAATACAATAGACATGATTTAAATAATAAAATTAATTCATAATTAGTGATTATTAACTTTCCTTGTGTTTCTTTAAATATGCACAGCTTTTTGCCTTAAGAATAAAAGTTTTATAAAATAATAAACAAACTATTTTATGTAGTTCCTTCTTATAAGATATTTTTTAAAAAATCTCCCTCTCCACCTGGAGTTTAAGATGTTCATTTTTGAAGGTCAGAGGAGGACTTCATATCACACTGCCTTTCCATCAGAAATAAATTTTAAAGTAACCAACTAAACTATATTACCAAAGCCTGAAGTATGTAATACAATCAAGTTCACTAATCCATTAATTCTTTGATTTAATATTCAAACTGATAATACCATGGTTCTCTGAAGAGCATCCTGATCCTAGCTCTGAAAATAATTAGCTATGTGACTTTAAATCTCCATTGACATATCTGTAAAAGGAACTACTTTTACTAGGTGATCTCTAAAATCCTTTTAGGTTTGAGATTCTCTAATGTTACTTAATTTTCATTAAAAGATATATCAGGCAGATAAATAGTGTGGTGGATAGAATTCTGGGTCTGGAATCAAGAAGACATGTTCAAATTCAGCCTCAGACTCTTACTAGCTCTGTGATTCTGTGTAAATCCTTTAATTTCTGTTTGCATCAATTACCTCATCTATAAAACAGAAAATAATAGTACCTACCTCCCAGAATTTTTGTGATAATAATTATGAAACACTTAGCATATTGTCTGGCACATGTTAAGTGGTATATAAAGGTTAACTATTCTCATATACTATAAATTATATTTTACTTATATTTTGTATACTGAACATAAACAATATAAACTATATTCTTATATGCTATACTTTATACTATAAACAAGGTATATGCCTCTATATGCTCTACACACATGTATGTATGTGTGTATGTATATGCAGATGCTTGTACATGTACATATGCATACACAATGGGAACATATTTTATATGTGTGTGCTTATACCCACATATGTATGCACACACACACACATATATATAAATTGTATGGAGTTATCTTTTTCTGATATTGTTGGGTTTGGGGCATGTTTTCAAGATAGCAATAGAAATAAAAATACTCAGTAGAAATGACATACAGAAAGACGAAGTAGCATCATTTTATCTATTAATGTATTTGGGAGCACCCCATCCCATGGACATCTACTGCCTTCCATAGAGATATTATTATTTTATTTTGTTATTACAAATTCAGGAGCAGATATCAATAATTTATAACATTTGATTAAAATAAAAATATCTAAAACTTAAGAGGTTGTCACCCATCCCTTGTTTACAGATACATGAACCTTGAAAAATTCTCTGTTAATGTAAGAACACTGACCTTTATTAGAATTCTTATTACTGAGACGTGAAGAGTTTCTGCAGAACTGTAGAGAAGCTAGCCGAAGAAATACCTAGATTTTGTTACTGCTTTCTTCATATGTGGGAGGATGTGGGGACTTTTTCTCCTTTTTTATGGTAAAATCATCATTATTCTTTTAAATAACATGAAAATATTTTTCACTTTATCCATGAAGTACGGAGATGAGGATGAGGTGAGCTGTCAAAACTGATGAAATGTTATTGACAGTTCTTCTGATGAGAGAATAATTTTATATGAATGCCACAAAGCTGCTCCCCAGTTATATTCAAATCCCCCCTAAAGAATATTGACCCTTTTTTCTTCTTCAGGAGTAACTGCTTTCCTGCTGGAATGCCTTGGAGGTATTTCTACATAAGCAATTCCCACCATGATTTTGCTGCTATACATATTCCTCAGAAATTACATTTACCAGTTGGGCATGTAGTTTGGCAGTTGAATGAGAGGTAGCAATTTGGCAGCAATTTTTTTTGAGAAAAAAACTGCATGTTAAGGATATACTATATTTAGTAGTGATTTTGCAAATCCACAGTATGCTTTTATAGAAACATCTGCATTTAAAGAAAGAAAGAAAAAAAATAAACTTCTCCCAACACTCAGAAAATATAGGGTAGAATTGACTTCAAAATTTTTCTTTCTGTATGATTCAATTTACTGCCACTTTTTTCTTACTCTCTGCCTGCAAACATGCACAGATCTCTCATAACTTAAGAACGAAAATTCCTTCACTTGACACAAATGCCTCTTTACCTACTTTCACTGAGAAGTACTTTACCTTTACTTCTCAATGCACTCTGTTTTTCCTCTACAGCTTGGCTTATGTCCTTAACACTGCTCAAACTGCCAATTTTACTATCACCATCAGTCTTCTAAACAGCAAAGCAACTGACATTTTCTCAGTTATTTTCATTCTTAACATTTCTGTTGATGCTGACTATTCATCTCTCCATTCTGTAATTATTTCCCTTTTTTCCATTTATGAAGATGACACAGAATCCTATTTCTATCACTCTGGCCACTATCACTCTATTTTCTTTTCTGCATCATATTTTAAATGTATATATTCTCTAGGCTGTTACTTTTGTTCTCTATATTTTTCAATACTGTCTCCATTGGAGGTTATATCCATTTTCTTTGCTTACATCTTTTATTTATATGGAGCTACTCCCAATTCTTTATTTATAACTCTGATCACCCTCCCAAGTTCAGATCCTATATTTCCAAGCAATTTTTAAGGATTTGTTTGGATATCCTGTTGGTACTTCAAAATTAACCTAGGTGGGACTTGAATGCAGTACTTCCTAATTCCAGGAATAGCTCTCTAGTTACTATGCCTCTGACTCAGAAATACCATGTCAAGGTTATATAATATGCATTGCCTTCTAAAACCAGCTCCTCCTCTTGATGTTTATATTTCTTGCAATGGAAGTACTCATCTTCCAGTTTCCCAGGCTTGAAACTTCTGATTGTTTTTTTAATTGCTGTCTTTCTTTTGCTCTTCTATATCTCCTACTTAGTACTCTTCAATCTTTCTTTTTGGATAACTCTTGCAGCAATTTTTCCTTTAAAATCCAAATGCCATTATAATAAGTGAGGTGCTTGTAGTATCCTATTGAAATTAATTTTCTATTGGTTTCCTTCATCTAACTGTTTACTTTCTACCTCCTCAATTAATATTACATATAGTCTAAATTAAATTGTACACTCATCAATAAAAATTAAATTCCTTAGCCAGTCAATCATTCAATAACCACTGTATTACCACAACTTACCAAACTGTAGCGTCTTCTCATGCCCCTTATTTATAGGAAACTAGGTGGTCCAAAAGTGAAGAAGATCCAATTTCAAATCTTGGCTCAGAATATTTATTAGTTATGTAGTTTTCAGCAAGTAATTTAACTTCAATGTTATCATTTAAAAATTGGAATAATAGAATCTACCTTTGAAGATTAATTGAGGAAAAAAGAGACTATATTTGTAAAATGTTTTGCTAACTTATGAAGTGCTACAAAAACGGTAGTTATTAAATCTTACCTGTACCTGTTGTTCTAGCCAAAATGATTCACTTATTCTCTTCTGAACAAGCTTTATGTTTTGCCAGAAGAACTTTCTTTTTTTCACAGTTTCATTAATCTAAATGTATGCCTTTATTTCTATGATGCTTTTCTTAATGTTTTGAGACTATAATACCTCAGTTCCAACTCCATTATTTATTTTCTCCATCTTCACCTACAATCAAATTGGTACTATTAGAAAGGGTAGATCAGTTAATTTCCTTACAACTCTACCCATTATCCCTATGACTCATCAAACTAAAATACTCATTTCTAGAGAACACTCTTTTATGTATTGTCTCCCCATTTTAATATAAGCTCATTGAGGACAAGTACTCTCTCTTTTTAATGGGTACCTCCATTTCCTAGCATAGTGCTTGACTTATGGTAAGGACTTAATAAATGTCTTTTCATTCATTCAATCCAGGACCAGTGAGATCTTTAGGGATTTTTCCTTCCTCTGAACTTTTCTATCAACATCAGCTGTGTCTGTATATGGCTATTAAACTTAACAAGAGTCTTTTCTAACTACTTCAGCAATCAATACACATCACTATGGCAGAATTGATCTTGGGGTTATCTAGATGTGTTATTAACACAGCTGAAATTACTGGATCAGTCACAGTCTGGTCATTTTGCCATTGAAGATCCTGTCTGAGTGGTAGAACCTGTTGTTTTGCATCAAGACATATTTTTAAACAGAAGACAAAAAGTCATTTTGCTTCTGTTCCTGAAATTTTATTTTATTTTCGAACTGTTTCTTCCATTACTGGCCAACATGATGTATAGATCAATGACATTGGAACAAGCAGTGATCTTTGAGCTTTTTGGGTTTTTTTGGAAAACATTATTTCTGGTTATGAAATAAATGTAGTTTAAAGATCCAGGATGCTTGTATTTTCTTAATAACAAATTGACAGCCCAAGTTTTTCTCTCTACCTTTTTCCCCAAAGTTATAAACTCCCAGTTCCCTGCACTCCCTTCAATAGTGGAAAGACATCATGGGACCATATATTTATTTGATGGGGTCTTAGAGGTCCCTTGTGAGGGAAGTGAGGTTGAGTGAGATTCATTAACTTGCTTACATTCCTTTTGATAAATATCTATCCAAGATCAGGTTTTGCAAACTTCAAGTATGATCTATTTCCACTATACAACCCCCACTCCCTTCTTCCAACTGAAAAGAAAAAGCCTTGGCTATATACATTTATAGATAGATATAGATAAAGATGTATAGATAGGTAGGAAGATATAGGTTCTTCAGAGAACTTGTCCTTAGTGAAACTCCAAATACTTAATATATCTAATTACTTTAGGGATATATTCAGATTGCTACACCCCCATTTTGTGTACCTGCATCATTATCTGCCTTGCAAGATTTTTACATAAACATGAATCCTTGCATTCATTTTTTTTTACCAGACTCAATTTATTCTAGCTAATCTTTGTGCTATTAATTTTGATTCCTGAAATGCTCTGGATGAAATATGAGTCTTGTCTGCATTAAATTTCAATATATTTGACATCTCTAAGTAAACTTTCCTTTGGTGACTGACATTCTGTAAACAGGATGTTGATTTATTATCAAACATTGAATTGAAGGCTATATACAAAGGCAGAGATCTCCTTTTGATTAACCCATGTAGGATTGTCTCTGAGAATCCCACAAGTGAAAGCAGTCTTCTTCCTCATTCCTTTGTACAGTTTGTCAAACTTGCTCCCTTACCACCATCATGCTCTATCTTGTCTTTAATTTTTGTGTTTCATGTGTAGTATATGTGTATGTCTGTTTGGATATATGTCTGTATTCATATCTCTATCAGAGTGTATGTATGTGTTAAGGTATCATCAATTCTTATAGCAGTATCTTGTACATATAAACTCATCTTGAGGCAATTTAATGGTACAATGGAGAGAGCATTGGACCTGGAATAAGGAATTTAAGCTATGTGACTCTAGGTGAGTCACTTAACCTTTATTTGTCTCTAACCTTTATTTGTCTCTTAATTTGATTTGAACATTGAAAGCTAGAGAGACTTGTCTACTGTTATTTAGATTGTCAAAGGTAAACTTGAACACATCTTTTTTCTGACTCAAATATTGGCTATTTCAAACTAGCTATATGCCTTACATATAGAGCATTTGAAACTTACTAAGTATTCATTGAATTGATTTGGATGAGTTAGATATTTTTCATTTTGTGAAAATATTGTCCTGAATCCTTTTGCTTTTGGTCATTGACCCCCTAAATCTCATCAAATCATTGTCATGTGCCACATGCTTAAAAGCAGAGCATTCAGTTAGATGTCCCCTCGAGTTCAGTTTCAGAATTGGACTCTGTTAGTCTCATTCATTTGACTTCCAACTTTCACAAAGCAAAAGAAGGCTTTGAGTATTATACAGGTAATATTGTTAACCTTATTATGATTTCCTTTTTTCCCCCAGTACTTTGCATTGCTTTGTGATGTTCCCCCCACCACACGACCCTGCTGGTCCTGGGAGTAAGTTCTACTGACTATTTAACTTTCATTTATGACCTCTGACAAACCAAAGTTTTTATGTTCCATTCAATTTGCACAAGTGTTGCTGACATTTAAAAGTGGATGAGTTAACACTGAAATTATATCAAATGATGGCAAATAGAAATAGTTCACATTTGGTCACCCCAAGCACTTGATGGCTCTTTCTGAACTATCGATGGTTAGGCAATAAAAGGAGCCAAATTAAGTAGTCCAAATAATGAAAGAAGCATTGGATAGTTATTTGAGTCATCTAAGCTTTTCAGAGAGTCATAAGAGGGTGTAGCTAAAAAGTAAAACTAAAGGAGGAAAAAATTGGCTCTCTTTGAGTATTTTCAAATGATATTTTGTCTTTTATGTTAAGTTCAAGTTCATGTACTGATAGACTACATAAGGAGGGCAGGTTTTAACTTATCATTTTTACTGAAAATTATAGACTACCTAGCTTTATTATAGGTGCTGAAGAAGAGTTTGTGCATATCAGAGTAGGATGATTACTCATAAGATGTTTGCATTATGGGATGATCATATAAGAATTTATTAAGATATGCATGTTCATAGTTATATGTTACATGTGTGCTACATGTATACCTCAATAAGAGCTATAAACATGCACCTAAAAAGATACATTTGCATGTAAATAAATATACCTGCAAGGGTGATATACTCACCATTCTAATTATTTGATTTTACATTGCTATTTCCTATTCTTATGTCCTCTATATAATGTCCTCACAGGACTATTTTTGTCACTAACTAGATCCTGCTACCTTTCTTCTGGCCTATTTCATCCATTTTTTCTTCTTATCTCCCCAATTATTTTTATCCCTATCTTTTTACTGGCTCCCATGACCTTTATCCTTTGTTTCCTTTATATTTTCCTTTCTTCCTTTTCTCTCTCTGCTCAAGGAAAAAAAAGTCATGACTGCGTCTTAAATTCTATTACTCTCTATTTCACTTCTATTTTCCAAAAGAATTTAAAAAAACATGTTCTTTGTTCTTCCTTCCATGACTATAGATTTTTCTCCATGTTTTCTCCCCCACCTCACCTAGATTAGACTTCTTCAATCTTTTCACCCTTGTGAATAAGGGAAATTAGGGAGATCACAAGTTCTCCAATGTGGTAATGAAAATCACCACACCCTATGATTCCAAATGACAGAATGGAAGTCTAGTCATAATAGGCAAACAGAAGTTGTTCTAAAGATCACTGGGGGGAACAGAGCATCAGAAACAGAGATGTATTGTACATGAAATAAAATAAAACTTCCTCAAGTTTTTCATGCAGTATCTTTGGGGAAAAATTAGAGTTCAAGAACTTCTGTCTGTCACTGGAGCTGAGGCAAAAGTCCAAAAATGTTGCATAATTAAGGTTCTATATTTTTGCTGAATTCCACTGATAAATTACTTGATTATTTTATTGAAGCTATTTAATTTTTACTGGCGCATACCCATTTTTCAACTCACTTCATACTAGTTTATGGTACTTATTTTTATGAAAAGCCATTTCAGCAGATTATGTTGTCTTAGTACTAAGACAGAAGGGATTCTTAAAATACAAAACTTACTCCAAACCCACCATGGAGCCATTCAGATTAAACTATGTTGCTATCATACTATGATTGGTTAACATAAATAAACATTTAGTGCTTTGGTTTAATGTGGAGTTGAATAAAACATGCTCCAGAAAAAAATGAAATGTGTGTAGAAATCATAAAGCTTTATGAGACTATATCCATGAAAACCAGGGTTGAGAAATTATCCCCCCCAAAAAAGAAACAGAAAAATTATGAGGATGCATTGTTCATTGGATACTGGAAATTGTGCTAAAGACCAAAAAACTACAACTTCTATAACTCGAAGGCCTTTAAGAAGGCATCTAGTCTAACTCTCTCATTTTATATATAAGGTATCTGAGGGCCAGTGAAGTTAAGAAATTGATAAGGTAATTTATATTACCTTGTCAGGTAGGAAGTATCACAAGGGGGATTCAAACACAGGAACTCTTGAAAACCAGAGTTCTTTCTATTATGTCACAATCCCTCCCATATTTTTTTTTCATGATAGCAAGATTAAAAGAAAAATGTAGAAATAAGGAATAATTTTAAATGAAAATAAAATAAATGTTTAAAACATTATCTCTTCAGGGAATTATGAAACATAAATCCAAATATTTCTGTAAATTAATCTCTGTCTTATACTGGATGACTACTGTTTTTCAAGCAGAATACTTAGTAAATATTTTTCCCCCAAGTAAGTTCAACATGACTGAATGTTAGGATTGTAGATTTAGAAATGGAGGAGGTCCTTCCAATTCTTGAGTTGTTTTTCAGTCCACTCTAGACCAACTTCATTATTTACAGATGATGGAACTAAAATGAGAAGAGAAAGAAAAAATAATCAGAATAATAAAATTTCAGAATTGGAACTAATTTCAGAGACCCTGACAAAATTCAGTGGATAATTTTCTAGGCTTGCAGTCAGGGAAACCTGAGTCACTTAGATACTTACTAGTTGTATGATCTTGGATAAATCACTTATCTCTGTTTAACTTTATTCACTGAAGATAGAAATGGCAGATCACTCCAGTATCTCTGTCAAGAAAATTCCATTCACAAAATATTCCATGGAGTCATGAAGAGTCAAACATGGCTGAATGACTGAACAACAATAAAATCCTACTTGTATGTATATATGTAAACACATTTGCATGGATATATGTGCACTTATTTGTGTGCACAATTTTCTATAATGTAGTTATATATATATATACATATATATATATATATATATATATATATATATATATATTTATGCTAAGGAAGATTTCTCACTGATAGTAATTTCAACCTACAAGGATATATATTTGTTTTTTAGAATTTTTCAGATCCATTTAGAAGACATAGTCCATCAGCAGCATTCTTTGGCAGTTTGAGATAGTTTTGTAACACCAATCCCAATAGAGAAAGAGTAAAGAAAGGAAATTGTCCTGGGGACAGGGGGAATTTCTGAGAGAATATTTGCTATGTGTCTGGTAGGGTTTGCAACTAGAATAAGAAAACACTTTCTGTTCAAAGGCAAAAAGAAGAAATGACCAAATATTTTTACAATTCAAAAAAAATCATTTCATCTGACAAAAATGTTGAGTTAATTGTTTAGATAAAACTGCATACATCTTTACCTTATCCAAAGATAATAAACAGTTTTTACAACAGTTTATGCATCTCTACAAAATTTTTGGTATGGTATTTCTTCAGTTTTATAGGCATTCTCTATATTTTACAGATAAGGAAACGTGCCTCAGAGATTTAATTGACATGTCCATGGTCTTACAGCTAATGACAATCAAAAGTAGATTTGACCCAGGTCTTCATGAATCAAACTTTACTTTAATATCACTTGCTATAGTATAGATGTTTAAATACAACAATTCTGGTACTTGTAGCTATTTAGGTTAATTGACAATAATAATAACTCAAATTTATGTAGTGTTTTTCACTTTACAAAGTATTTTGCTCTTCACAGTTATGTAGGATGATGATGTTGTTGTTGTTGTTGATGATGATAATGCTTATTTTAGAGATGATATAATTAAATTTCCAAACATCTAGGTGACTTGCTGGAAGTCATAGAGATAAAAATTAATTCTATATTTTCACTTACCTTTAATTGATATTTAGCATTTCCTTCAATTATTTAAAAATATTATTTTGATAAGCCACAATATTGTCAAAGACATCTACAATACAACAAGGATTTATAACTCAGCCTAAGTAATTGCCTAAGTTCCTGGGTAAAGTGAGTGACTTGATAACCATTATACAAAACAAGTATTTTTCAGAGATAGAAGTTCAGTCTGAATAGTCCTGAATCAAAAACATGTTCAGCTGCCTCAGCAAAACTGTTATCATTGAATGTTTTTATGATGAATTATCTGTTAAAATAGGATATTTACCTGTTTACTTCATATATGGATAATTTTATTTTTATGAATCAACAAATATCAATTAAAACGACAAAATTTTATTTCCTCTAACCACTCTTCTAACACAATTGCCATAGCTCATGTAGGATGGCTCAAAATTAAGGGCACAACAAGCAACTGTCTTTCAAGGATACATTGATTATGAATTATATAAAACTGTTTAGAGATATGAATATTTTGTCTCCATTGAGGATATGTGTATGTGCTTTTGCATATGTAGAAATGTCTAGCAAGTGATTTTTTGACCTTGGCCTTAGTAGATAGAAACTAAACTCTTAGAATACATAGGTCAAAACATACAACAATTATACATGGTAGTTCAGTAATCTATTAAATATTACTGTCTGGTTCATTAAATATTGATATCTCATATTTTTGAAGTTGAAAAATAATTGATTTTCATCTTCAGGAAATCTGAGATGATTTGGTTTCAGTGATTCAAGATGAATTTTGGAGAAAGTTTTGGAAACAAAGTATAGAAATACATTAGAGGTGCTATGAATTTTGAGAGGCAAGAACCTGAGAAGAGGTTATGAAAAGGCACAGAGATACTGAGAAGTGTTAGAATGTATATATTTGTGCATATGTGTACGTGTGTGTGTGTGTGTGTGTGTGTGTGTGTGTGGTTCAGGAAGCAAAACCTAAAATAGTTTAATAGATAACAAAAACATTGAAAAATTATCCTCATGAAAACCAAAAAGTTGTGATGTTTCTGTGAAGTATATTAGGGAACAGCTAGAGGGGAAGACATTTATTTTATACTGCATTGATTAAGTGAACTTGAAAACAAAAACACCTAGATACATATAAAGAGTTATTTCACAAAATACGCCATTACTTGATGGAGGAATGTAGAAGGATAACCACTTCACAGTACATGATGGTTTTACTTGATTGCTTAAAATACCATAATTTAGCCATATCAGTGACTTCAAAAAGTCAAATTGTTAATAACATCCAGAAAGTTTTCCATTTTTCCTCTCATCTCTCCTCCATTGGCACCTAGCTCTTTTATTAATTTTGTTGTTGTTGTTTTTCCTGATGAGGCAATTGTGATTAAGTGACTTGTCCAGGGTCACATAGCTAGGAAGTGTTAAATGATTAAAACTGGATTTGAATTCAGAGCCTTCTAATTTCAGGATCAATGCTCTATCTACTTTACCATCTACCTACCCCTTTTATTAATTTTATAATGGAATATTATTCTATTCAAAACTCAGGGCCTCACTTTTTTGCATCAATATTTGAGACATTCAGAGAAAATTGCAATTGTGTCAATTGCTTTAAAGCAATAATAATGGAATTATTTTCTATCTTATTTTTTTTCTTGCTGAAAATCTCTGTCAAACAAGGGGAGTCCATTAATTTGCTTTACAGCTATAACATTTATTATTTTTTATGTCCACAAGACAGAGCTACATTACACATTGTAGTTGTGATATAAAGACCTCTTAAATCTATCCTCATGCATCATCATAGATTGTTTTTCCCCCTTTTAACTGAAGATTCACTTTTTCCCCTTTCCTAGAACAAAGGGAATATATATCTTGGGCTTTAAGAGGTATTTCAGGAAATATATTTGTAATGCAAGAAGTGGTGAATATTGATTTTTACAAGGAATTGAAGATGAGGACTAAAATTCTAGTGGATTTAGCCCAACCTTTTCATGAAATTATAGAATTTGAGAGTTTTAAAAGGTTTCAGAAAACAATTGGTGTAAGTTATATCTAGACAGGAATCTTCTGTATAATATTCCTAACAAGTGGTCATTCTTCCTCCATTTCCTCCAGTTCCACTGACTAAAATTTACTGGGTCTCAAAGCAGCCCATTCTTCTTTTGTGTAGTAATAATATGTTAATCAACAAATCAATCAGGATTTATGTGTTTACTATATAGGGATTACTGTGCTATGCACTGGAGATACAAAGAAAAAAAACTAACAAGATTTCCTACTCTAAAGAAGTTTACATTTAAATGTGGCTGAAATATATATGTGTATGTAGATAGATAAATGGATAATGTGTATGTATATATGTATACATAAATAATACCTACATGTGTAGATATATATGTATATATGTGTGTAAACATGTAAAAACATAAATGCATTGTGATATTAATGTAATAACATTAGCTATAAGAGAATTTATAAAGTGTTTTAAGGTTTGTAAAGCATTGTGTAGATAAGGAAACAAGTAGTCCATTTGGGACACTGACAAAAGCATAAAGTGATTTTCTTAAGGTCTCACATTTAATATCTGAGAGTAGATTTGAACTTATCTTTTTCATTTCAAGTCCATTACTCTTATACTCTGTGGCATCCAACTGTCCAGTATGTGCAAGCTAAATACAAAGTAGAATTAGAGGAGAAGGGTAGTTAGCAGCTGCTCAGGATGTCACAGTATATTTCCAGTATACTAGTACTTTCAATAGATAGGACTTAAAGGTAAGTCAGCACTCTTGAGGCAGCTAGATGGCATAGTTAATAGAGCACCAGCCCTGAAGTCAGGACCTGAAATTACACACATACACACTTAATACTTCCTAGCTATATGATCCTGGGCAAGTCACTTGACCCCAATTTCCTTTGGGGAGGGGAAAAAGGTAGTCAGGATTTTAAAGGCAGAGATAGATAGACAGATGGATAGATCAATGGAGAGATAGATAGGTGTATTGATAGATAAATGGATGGATAGACAGATGGATAGATGAATAGATAGCTAGATGGATAGATAGTTGAAAAGATAGATACATAGATAGATAGAGACAGGCAGCTAGATAGTATAATAGATAAATAGCTGTATTTGGAGTGAGAAATATGTGAGTTCAACTCTGGTCAAGTGCTAACTTAACATCTGGCTTTCTCAGTTTCTTCATCTGTAAAATATAATAGCTAATAATAGCACCTTTTCACAAGGTTATTTTGACGATTCAGTGAGATAACATTTATAAAGCTTTTTGCAAGCCAGCAATACTACATGAAAGCTATTACTATTGTTGCTTTTATTGTTATTTTATTATACAGAAAGAATAACAGAGAGATAAATTGATAAAAAAAAGTTAAGTGCTGGGGATATAAATACAAGCAAACAAGACAGTTGCGACTAACATATTTTAATTGAATACCACAGATAGTTGGGATTTAGAAACAGAAGTTGGGGAGAGGAAGCTCCACAAAGTTAGCTGTCCAGTCATTACGAGGCAATGTCTTTGGAAAATTTCTCCTGAAATGATGATACAAAAGAAGAAGTCACCAGTTAGGAGAATAGAATCTTAGGGTGGAGATTCTCTGGAATAGAAAGTCAGTAATGAAAAGGGACAACATTCCTGACCCGGGATGGAATCAGAAAAGAAGTACAGGTACTATCATGCAGAGATGTATTGCCATGTGTAAGGAATAGCAAGTAGGGCAGTATTATTGTACATGAATTTTGATTTCCTTTATATCAAACTGTGTTGTTTCTCTTTTGAATTTCAGGTCAAATCAAGTCAACTGGCATCAATTGACTACCAAGTTCCAGGGATTGTGCTAAGCACTGGGAATACAAAGAAAGGTAAACACGGTCCCCACTCTCAAAAAAAAACTCCCAGTTAAATGAGATGACATGCAAATAACTATGTACAAATGATATATATATATACGTATATATATATATATATATATATATGATAAATTGGAGATAGCCAAGAGATGAAGAAAACCCTCATTAAAGGGAAACATGAAAGACTTCTAGCAGAAGGAAGGATTTTAGTGAATATTTGAGGGAAGCCACAAAAGTCAAGAAGTAGAAATGAGAAAGAAGAAAATCCCATGCATTTTAAGAATTATTTAATTTTTCCTGAGAGGAGAATGGTTCTCTTGGGAAAAAAGTAGTCTGTGCTTTTAACAGTGTTGAAAAATTAATCACATTCTCTGGCACATGGCAGTCACTTAATAAATGCCAGTTAACTTTATTTGTCTTGAAATTGTGAAGTTGATATCTCAAAATTTGATATAAGTAAAATTAAAATCTATGATAAAAATTACTGGATTGCAATAGAAATATAAATGTAGTTTGCTTACTATAGTACTTTAGCAAGTATATATATACACACACAGAGTATAAACTATAGTGCTATTGTTACTATAGCTTTCTCCCTGGGTGAGGAGTAAAAACATTCTAGGCAAAGAGGTTAGTTGGAAAAACTCAGAGTTGAATGATTAAATGTCTCAGGTGAAAAACAAAAGGTCACTGTGATTGGATTAGAGGACTTATGGAGTAGAATAAGATATAAGAATACTGGGAAGATTCGAAGAGTTTAGGTTAGGAAGAACTTTAAAACCAAATGGAGAGTTTTATATTTGTTCTTGGAGGTAACAGGGAGTCATAGAAGTTCACATACTCGATAGATGAAATGTCAGATATGCACTTTAGAAAGATCAATTTGATCATGGGAAACTTAAGGTAGAGAGGTTAACCAGAATATTATTGCAACAATTCAGGAGTGAGGTGATAAAGACCTGTGAAAGGACAGGAGGGAGTATATACAGTAAAAGTTACAAAGGTGAATCAACAAGACTTGGCAATGGATTAGATGTGAGAAAGGAAGGTGAGAGAATGAGGAATTAAGGTTCATAAATAGTTGGTGAGTTTGACTGATGGGGATAATAAAGGTACCCTTAACAGTAACAGGGAAACTATAAAACTATAAAAGAGAAAAGTCTGGGAAGGAAGAATATGAATTCCATTTTGGACATGTAGAATTTAAGATGTGTAAAGAGGATTGAATATCGGGGCAGCTAGGTGGCGCAGTGGATAGAGCACCAGCCCTGAAGTCAGGAGGACCTGGGTTCAAATCTGGCCTCAGACACTTAACATTCCCTAGCTGGGTGACCCTGGGCAAGTCACTTAACCCCATTTGCCTCAGCAAAAAAAAAAAAAGCAAGAGTATTGAGTATAGATGAAATGAGTAGACAATTGAAGATATTAAACTACAGGTCAGGAGAGACGTTCGATAAGTAGATTTAAATAAAAGACTGTGAAAAAATTTAGAAAGAGAAAAGAACTTAGAACAGAGCCTTGTGGGAACACCATGTACTAGGAGCAACTAAGTAGTGCAGTGAGTGGATAGAGTGCTAGACATGGAATCAGGAAGAATTGAGTTCAAATATGGTCTCAGATTCTTATTATTTGTGTTAACCTGTAAAAATTGCTTAATCCTGTTGCCTCATTTTCCTCATCTATAAAATGAGCTTGAGAAAGCGATGGTAAATCATTCCAGTATCCTTATCCCAAATGGACTCATGCAAAGTTGGATACTACTGAAAGAACTGAACAACAATAATACTACATATCAGGTGCTGTGATAACCACTTTATAATTATCACCTTTCACAATTACTCTGGGAGGTTAAGTGCTCTTATACTTCAGCTTCATTGTATTATATATCTATATTATATTATTTGTGTATGTTTTATACAATTTACAGATGAGGAAACTGAGACAAAGATTTTAAGTGATTTGGCCAAGTCACACAAATATCTGAGGTCAAATATAAATTCAGTACTTTCTAACCACAGGCCCAGAATTCTATCCACTCTGCTGCCTATCTGCTCATAGGACATGGCTTATTGACTGGCACTGATGAGCTAAGTCTTATTACATTTTGCCTCAACACCTCAGGGATGCACTCTACTCTATGATACTTTAGTCTCTGAGAAGAGTAGGCTCAAACATAGGTCAATTCCTACATATCTTCTACCAAATTCAATTCTAAAAGTATCATAGCTTCTGGATTAGTCCTACCCTCAGCTACTTCAGAACAAGGTACCTAGGGTCATCCCTGGAGGTAATTCTTTGCTGTTCAAGAAATTAATGCTGAACTTATTATACAACTTTGGGTTCAGACTCCCAGAATCCTTGAGGATCACTCTCTTGACCTTTCACAACTTATAAGGTTGAAACCTCCAGAATAATCTTCCTCAATTTATATGAAAAAAACAAATGATAAAATTTTGTGTCTTGATAGAAATTACATGTCATTCTTCTAACATTTATTTAGTGTCAGGTATTGTGCTAAGTGCTTTACAAGGACTATCTCATTTGATTCTCATAACAACCCTGGGAGGTAGGTGCTGTTATTATTCTCATTTTACAAATGAGAAAACTGAGAACAAAAAAAATTTGCTTGTGCTCACAGAGTTGGCAAATGTCTGAGTACAGATTTAAATTCAGGTCTTCTTGACTTTAGCCTGGTGCTCCATCTATTTTCTCACATAGATGTCTTTCGGGGGAGAAATGGCCTTATATTTTTTTTCTCTCTATAAACATTATTAGCAGAAAATCGAACCACCATATTAGAGAAGTCTAAGCAAAATTGCTGATGCTCAGGTGGTACATTAAAAAGATACCTGTCCACATTCTCAACCGTCTAACTATCCAACACCTATATAGCAAGAGGTAGGTAGCACGCTTCTTCATAAATCTACTGTCATTCCATTGACCAGAATTCCTAAGTCTTTCAAATTTGATTCTTTTTCATGATTTTTATTGTAAAAAATCTGCCACTGTGTATGACTTCATTCATTTTGTCCCTGATTTCTCTGAAATTTCCCCTTTCATCATTTCTTACAGCATTGCAGTATTCCATAACATTCATATGGATTATAATTTATTCAGCTATTCACCAATGTTAGGGCATTGATTCAATTTCTAATTTTTAGCCACTACCAAAAGATTTTTATCATTGATTTCATTTGTGCTTACTATACTTAGAAAGTCAGAATTTTGTCCAGGAAAGGATACCATGCTTTCTGACCAAACTTATACTTTTTAATTTAAGATGATTAATCTCTTTGAAATCTGATCTCCTAATATCTGGATTTTGTACAAAAAGCCTAGCTTTTCACTCTGTATGTGAAATCTATGTTTTTTGTACATCTTCCTTCCTAAGATTCCATAGATAATTCTTGGTAATCCAGTTCAATTAGAATTTTATTGAAGGATCAAGCTCATTTCTTTAGGACTCTGTCAGGCACTCTGTCAAAATGATGTTCAATAATAATAGTAGTGATGATAATGGAGATATTATACATAGAACTTATGAACAATCTTTGATACATGCCACCTGCTAAGATAATTAAGATTATATTCTTTTGAGCTTCAGGGATCACAAAGTTTAGAAATGTGTAGGTTGTACCACATGCGCTGATTACAATTCAGAGTGAAAGTTACCTAAGTAAATAAACAGGACTTTTACTGTATTATGATATTTAAGAAATTTTAACTACCTTACCTTGATCTGATGTGTAAAACTATTTTTTGTGATTATGAAAGATTTCCATGGACATACATGATAATACCCATTTAAAGTCACTGTTGTTTCCTTGCTAATTTGATTCTGAAATTTCTTCACTTATTCTGCTTTACTTATTCCAAACTCATATATTTACCAAGAATTACAGAGGTGTCCATTTATAATTGCAAGGTTATTATTATCCGCTTATTCTGTTTTTACAGTGAACTGAACCTAAGAATTATTATGCAAAATATCCAAAATAAGAGGATTCAATGGTTTGTTCCGAGATTGCAATTTTTAGCCAAATACTTATGGTAGGATTGTAAGTTAAAAAATAGATTGTAATAGATTTTTTAAAATGTAACAAAATCATTCCTTCATGTTATTTCAAAATTCCTTGAACTTTCTGATTTTTCCTAAAGAATTATAATCTACTTCAGCAACAATTTTCAGATCTCAGATTCTATTAACACTATGAAAAGGAATCATGCACAAAGTGTTGGAGAAAAAAAGAGAATTAATAGTAGTCTTGGTTGGTGACTATAGACTTAAGGATAGTGTGAGGCAGTTATTTGTTCACCTTATATCAGCAGTAAGAAAAGTCTGCTGATTTTCTCTTATCATGACATTTATACAAGATATAAGAGAGAACACACCAAGCCTTGAAAAAACAAATGAATACTATTCATTTCTGATGATTCATCTAGACACAAGTGCTACTTCCAGAAAACACTGTCAAAAATTACATCTTTAATAAGAAACTGAAGACCTTAGGAACAAAATGATGAACATTGCTGCCAATAAAAAGCAAAGGATGCAAAAAAGGGGGAAAATGACTCAGTAAAATACCAGCTGAATTAAAAGATGGTGTCCAAGAATGGGACTTAGATTCATGGATTTTGACTTAAAATAAAGAAGTCAACTCCTAGATAATGTTATAATTGAACCTAATGAACTGTAGTGGAAATGTATTTCTCTCAATTTCTTGCAAATATTTAGTTAAAGGAGTTTTAAACTGAAAAGGACTGATGAGAGAGAAAAAAAGTTTCCAGAAAAAAAAGGAAAGGATGGTCCCGTTATCTTTTGCTCTGGGCAAACATCCTCCAGAGTATTGTGTTCAGTTCCAAATACTCTGATTTAGAAAAGATGTTGGTTGATAAGAAGGAAAGTGAGAACACTAAAATGAAGGTAAAGAACTTTGAGTTCATGCTACATCAGATAAAAAGATCAAGGAATTATGTGTCTACCTTAGTAAAGAATTGTAAGGGATTTGATGACACTACAATCATTTGAAAAACTACTAGGAGTAAGATATGTTATATTTATTTAATCTCAAAGAAGAGAGTCAGATGTAATGAGTGGAATTTGGAGTACTCAATTTAGGTTTAAGTTCAGGAATAACTTCCCAACAATTAAAAGTATCCCAGAGTAGAATAGTATGCTCTACTTGATGGGTAATTTTTCAAGGGTGGCTGGCTGGCTGAGTTATTGCATCTAGAGTTACTGTGTTATAGAAGACATTGTTTTCATATTGTTGATTTGATTTTTTTGTCCACTGAAAGGGTTTTCAATTCTATAATTATGACAGTTAAAAAAGAATTGTTACATTTGACAAAAACTGAACATTTGAATCATGCCTCTCTTCCTGGCTTTTCTACCAATTCTGTGTAAGTTTAAGTTAGTTGTTTCATTTCTCTTTGTTCATCCATGAAAAGAGATTATAGCAATAGTACCTGCCTCATAAAGTTATATTATTAAATAAGATGGTATATGCAAATCACTTTTTAAATCATAAAGTGCTACAGAAATGTTATCTAATATTTTATTTATTATTATGATGATCAAATAAAATAGTGTGTGCAAAGCCCTTCATAAGCTTTAAAATGCTATATGAATGTCAGGCAC
This sequence comes from Myrmecobius fasciatus, assembly GCA_023553655.1. NCBI lineage: Eukaryota > Metazoa > Chordata > Mammalia > Dasyuromorphia > Myrmecobiidae > Myrmecobius > Myrmecobius fasciatus. The sequence continues at coordinate 357,815 of JAJPUD010000314.1, forward strand.
CATTATTAAGATGGATTTTTATTATTGCCAGATAAAGTCCCTCAATATTAAATCCTTGACCTTAGTCTAAAAGGGAAACTACTGTATCACATCCCACACTGTATAGTTTTATTTAAATATACATAGCTATATATGACTGTGTGAATATACACTCACATACATTTGAAAACATTTAAATGCACCCACAAATATATTCACATACATGCATGTACATACACTATGCTTATTTTTTACCTATGAAATTTTCCAAGAGTACAAATGAAATCTTATATATATTATGTCTATATTATATATGTATATATGTGTGTGTGTGTTTATGTATGCATTGTATGCATCTCATATGTTTAAAGAGAAAAACCTAAATCTTATTTCCATATGAATCTGAGGTATCAGAAACTATCTAGAGATGTGGGGCCAAGGAAGAAAAATATATGTATTCATATATATACATATATTTACATATATATGCAAATATGCACTCATGTATTTTCACATTTATATAGAATATATCATTGTACATGGGTGCTCACACCCAAACATACACTTATGTCAATACATCCATGAAGGCATATGTTTATTTTCCATTCCCACATTATATAATATTCCTTCTATTCCATAGATGAAAATATTGTAAAATCTTTTCATTTTTTCCTTCTCCTTTGCAAAACACTTCCAAAGCAGGCATTTTTTAGGCAGTTTAAATGCATATGGAAATAAGTTGGTCATTAATTAAGTCCCTATTATGTGCCAAGCAATGGGGATAAAAAAACAAACAAAAGGCAATCCTTGCTCTTGAAAAATTCAGAATCTAATGGGGAGACAAGAAAAATAAATATATACAAATAGGAAATAATTAAGAAAGGGGAGAGCTAAAAATTGAGGAGATAGGAAGGCTTCCTGTAGAAGATGGCATTTTTGTTGAACTTTAAAGAATCATGAAAAGCGAAAAGATAGAAATGAAAAGGGAGAGAATTCTAGACAAAAGGGACAGCCAGAAAAAATGCCTACATTTGAGAGATGAAATTTCTTGTTCATGAAATAGCAAAGAAGTAGATATCATTGGATTGAAGAGTATATAGTAATGGTAAACTGTAAGAAGCCTGAAAAGGTAAGCGAGGACTAGATTATGAAAGACTTTGAATGTTAAACAAAGGAGTTTGCATTTGTTCTTGGAATTGAGAGGGAACCATTGGATTTCACTGAGTGACATGATCAGACTTGTGCTTTAGGAAAATTACTTTGGTAACTGCATAGAGGATGTATTGGGGTCTGAATAGACATGACACAGACAGATCCATGAGCAGGCTATTGCAATAATCTAAGTGTGGGATGATGAGGGCCTGTACTAACTTGTTGGAAGTGTTCAAGGAGAGAAGATAGCATATTTGAGAGGTGAAATTAGAAATGAGGAGTAATATAAAGTCAAAAGTTGAGGAAGGCACATAGGTTGTAATCCTGAGGGACCAGGATTACATAGTGTTGTTTTTATTCCAAGAGGACCAATGACATCATGGGTGAGGTATTTAACTTAGACATAAATTGATTTAAGTGAGGGAGTTGCACAAACTCATCAATTTCACTCTCAAGTCCAGAGTCATAGAAGTTAAATGGCAAGACAAAAGTCAAGACTTGCCAGTAATAGGGAAGGTAATAGGTGGGAAGGCTTTAGAGGAAAAGTTAATAAGTTTAGTTTAGGTTAAGATATCTGAAAAGTATTTGGAAATATGAGATTGCAATGCAGCTGAAAAGATGGGGAAGGATAGATTTTAAAATCATTAGCACAGAGATGATAATAAAATCCATGGGAACTGATGAGTTTATTTAGCTAACTAGTATAGAAGGAAAGGAGTAAGATGAACCAGGACAGAACCTGATGAGACACCTAGAGTTCAAGGTCACAATTTTGATAATGAGATAGCAAAGGAGATTGTGAAGGAATACTCAGATAGGTAAGAGAAGAGCCAGGAGAAAGTAGTTAACTGAATAGCTAGAGAAAAGAGAATATTAGGATAGTGATCAACAGCATCAAAGGCTCCAGAGAGAGGTCAAGGAAAATGAGGATTAAGCAAAGCAATGAAATTACCAATTAAAAAGTCACTGGTAACTTTGGAGAGAACAATTTTGGTGGAATGAATAGATTGAAGACTGAATTGGAAGGAGTTAAAGAGAAAATGAGTAGGAACAAAGAGTCATACCTTGTAGATAACCTTTCAGAGTTTAGCCACAAAGGGCAAAAGAGATACGAAATGACGGTGGGAACAGAAGAATCAAGTGAAAGTATATTGTGGAAGAAGAGAGTTTAGGTGTGTTTGTAGTTAATATGGAAGAATCCAATAGATAGAGAGATTGAAAATGTATGACTGGAGTGTGGATGAAAGACAGGACAATCTGTTGGAGGAAACAGGATGGAATGCAATTGCTTGAGCAGATAAAGGATACAAAGTCCAATTTATAGTGTGTGACAGGGATGAACAAGGAGATAGTGCTGAAGTCACATGAATGATATAAGATGGGGAAGAATCAAGATAAGGGAGCTAAGGGTGAAAATCTCAACTTATTCTGTAAAATATTAAAGAGCCATGGGAGATTTGTAGAATATTAAAAGGTTGGAAGAACTGATAGGGAGAATGTTAAAATGAGTTAATGAGAGCAGTATAATAGTATTGACTAGTAGCAGTAATGGTCCAATAAATATTGTGTAATAAATTTGACTCAGTCTAAATGGTTGTGTGTGTGTTTTTTTTTTTAATTTTCTACATTCATTCAGCATCATGGGTGTAAAAGCAAAAACTGATGATGTTGGGAATTATCCAAAGCTAAGGCTTGGCAGGGGACAATCAGGGAAATAAAGGGGCAAGAACTTTGGAGAAAACAGCAGTGTAGATTGAAATGGTTCTACAAGGGGAGGTGAACTGAAAGATTTGAGAGGTCAGGAATTTAAAAGGAAAGAGGAAACAGAGTTTAGTAAAGCAGAGGCAGAGGTGCTCAGATAAGATGACTTCAGAATTCTTCAATGTGGAGATTGTGCATTTATGGGTGATGGCAACAATAAGGGTATGACTATGTATGGGTGGCTAAAGTGGAGTGGAGGAACAAATTACGGCATGTGATTTGGCTAAGGTGCTGAAGGGTTGGAGTGGAAAGAGTCAATATGCATATTGAAGATCCAATATTAGCCCAGGAATTGAGGAAGAGAGAATAATTATGATGCATTTACTGACTTCATTGTGTAAGGAAGGGGAGTGAACTGGGGTCTGTAGATAATATCTCCTTCCTATTTAGCACTTCTTCAGAATCTATGTACTCATTGAATGAAAGGGGAATGTTTTCTCAATTATTTTTTTGCCAAGTGTCACTATTGCTGCTCTAGCTTCTTACACCTGGCTTAATTTCTGTTTTCCTATAAATGAAATTGACTAGAAGAGGTCCAGTGAATAGAAATGGTCTAATAACGTTGGAAAATGAGTATTGGATCTAAAGTGAGGAATTGTGTTCATAAACTTCAAGGACAAACATATTGTCAACACACTAGCTGACATTTCTTCTTTTTCCAATGGCTTTTGACTGGGTCTTATCATTTGTGAATTTCTGAATTATTGCTTGGAAACTTGGAAAAGAATTATTTAGGTTCTAAATGTCAAGGGCCTACTATTGAAATAATGCAATCACTTCACCCTGACAATATGCCTTTGTTATTTCAACATTTAGCATTAACCAAATAAAAATTAATGGGACAGAAAAAATAAATTTACAACGGTCTCAGTATGGAGCAATACAGCTATGTGTAAAAGACAATCATTTCATAAGAAAATGATTATTAAAATTAATTTGATGCCAATAACAATAATTCTAATATGATATGGGTCATAGGGATAAGTGACAGAGAATGCCTTTTCCTTATGAGTAAAAAATGAAATAGCCTGCACTCAGCTCAGGGAGACAGAGGGGTAATTCAAATTTAACTTTGCTTGTGGGTGTTTTATGTAGAGTTGAGAGCTTGGGTTATTACTCATTAAATATTTTAGCTTTCCTTTTTATGCAGACACTTTGACATTTGGCATGCTTTTGATTAATAATGAATGCATAAAATGCTTAGCCTGGCATTGAATGCCATCCATAATATGGCCCCCAGTTTTGAAATATAACCTATTCATTCATTACATATATTTATTAAGTGTCCATTATGTGCAATGTACTATGCTAGCCTGTGAGGCAGATATAGATGTAAGTAATGTATGGCTCTTAATCTCAAGGAATTTATACTAACATGGCTTATTATTCCCATCTTTATACTTTTGGTCATGTCAAGCCAACCTTACCAAGAATAGAATACCTATTCTACTGTATTTAAATCTTAAGTCTTGCTTTTAAGGTTAAATGAAGGTCTGCTTCTTCTTTAAGGACTTTACTGTAAGTCTTAATCCTCAATGATTCTCCTCTCTTTTCTAATTCTTGTATCATTTATTCTCTATAGTGTCAAACAGAAATAAAAGGGACTATCAAAGTACTGATAACAATTGGCTTAGGAATTGTAATTTGGGACAGCACAAAGCTCCAAAGTCCTGGAGTACTCAGGAGAGGCAGAGAGGGAAGGATTTAAATACACTTCAATAGGGAGGAGGGACTCCTGGAAGGCATAGCCCCATGAATCTATTGCATAAGTTGTTTTGTATAAAAACCAAAAGTCCATAGAGAAGACTGAGGAGGAGTGATTACATCTGATTAGAATAGAGAGGGTCCTTGTACATCAATGGGGAGTTTCCAGAGATATCACAGGACTAGTTGTAACTACTCTAAACTTGCTCCAACCACTGGGTAAGATGGGTCAGGGTTAGTTGGCCCCTTTTGATAACTGCATTTGACAACTACTTACTAGAACTTAGCATTCACTACTTTTTATTGCTTGTTTATTAAATTCTGGGTTTATGTGAATTAGATAGTAATTCCTTTAAAGGCAGAAAGTAATTATACTGGAACACTTAGTGATAGTGCTGATGTTCATTAGATCTAAAAGACTAGTAGTCACTATCTAAGATGTAGTAAGCAGTAGTCATTAAAAATGCAAAAACACTCCTTTCTCTCAAGGAAATGACAAGGTTAAAGGTGATACAACATATAAATAACTAAATAAAACATTTAAGCATAAACTGAAGATAACCTTGGAAGAAATGTATTAGCATAAAGGTGGAACCAAGAAGACTACTTTGATAAAGTGGAGTTTTAGATGATACTTATAGCAATCCAGGAAAACTAGGAGATAGAAACAAAGACAGGAATGATTCCAAGCATGAGAGAGAGAGCCAGTGAAAATGATTGGAGTTGGAAGATGGAAAGTCTTGGTGAAGAACAATAAGGAGGTCAGTGTAATTGAGAATCTTAGACTAGTAAGGGAACTCAGTGGCCATTTATGTTCAATACATTGCAGAAAAAAAAGAATATACACAAAAAGAATATTAGAAGTAGAGCTCATGCTAGTCTCATATTTCACCTATACCAGATTAAAATATCATTGGGAAATATTTAACAAAACAAAGATATAATAAAATATAGATAAATATTATAGAATAAAATATTATATTTTAAAACTGTCAATATATGGTTCACAAAGATCCTATGTATAATTTAGTGACCCCTATTTCTACTTTAATTTGATACCATTGTATTATCTGACAAATAATCATCAGGTTGCTAAGTCTTAATGAGAAAAAAACAAGCATTCCCCAAAGCTGCCATTCCACCTGTAAATAGTTCTAATTGATAGGATATTTTTTTATCAATCCCTATATCTGTTCTATTTTCATATCTTATATTATTTCTCATTTTGTCTTTTGCATCCATGTAAAACAAGTCTATTCCCAAGTCCTTTCAGAAATTCTTAAAATATTCAAAACCAGCTTTCTTTTTTCCCTAAAGACTTCTCTCTTCTACAAGTTAAAAATACCCAGTTCTTTCAAAAAAATTTCATATGGCATGATCCTTAAAGCCTTCACCATACCAGCTGCCTTTTCTTTTCCTTTTTTTTTCTGGAGACTCTCCAGCATATTTATTTTATTCTTAAAATGTAATGCTGGGTATTAAACACAGTACTCAATAGGAGGTCTGACCAATTTAGAATAAAGTAGAACTCTTACTTTCTTCATCATAGACATTAGGCCTTTCTTGACTAATGATAGATTTAGTGCTAGAAGGAAGCCACATCAAAGTTCATCTATCCTACCTCCTCACTTCACATGTGAGGATGTTAAGTGATTTGTTATCTAATAATAAGTGACATAACAAAGATTCAAATCCAGGCTCTTTACTACAAACCCAACAGTCTTTCAACTGCATATTATACATCTTTATATCACTTCAGTTGCTTTTTTTTTTCTTTTTTTCCTATGGTGAGGGGACTGTTGCTTGTATTTAGATTATACTTCACTAAAATACTGTCTTTCTTACAAGACCTGCTATCCAACTCTCCCTCTTCTACCTTGTGCTGATGTAATTGATCTTATAAAGCTAATACAAGATTTTACATGTACCCTTATTTAATTTGATTTAATTTGATTCCAGGACCACAGTCCAAGACATATTCTGTTATTGTTGTTTAGTCATTTTCAGTCATTCCCAGCTCTTTGTGACTCCTTTTGGGGTTTTCTTGGCCAAGATAATGTAGTGGTTTGCCCTTTCCTTATCAAGCTCATTTTATAGATGATAAAACTTGAGGTAAACAGGTTTAAATGACTTGCCCAGGTTCACACAGGTAGTTAGCATCTGAGGTGAGATTTTAACCTCAGGTCTTCCTAACTCCCACTTCAGCACTTTATCCATTAAACCACCTAGCCATCCTCCTTGGTATATAATAGAAATTTAATGAATGAACTGAATTGAATTATATTACATTCAATCTAATGTACATTCTATTATTTACTTGTTTCCATCTTCTGTTTATTATCATTTTAACATCTAAATGGGTTAATGAATCCATGTGTACTCCCATATTAGTCCATTTCTATGATTTCCCATTTCTTCCTCATTAAATTTGTCTGTCTTTGTTGTCATAATTCCATTCTCAAGAGTCTATTATTCTTCCTTCTGACTTCCCTCTAGTATTCTAGGTCATAGAATCTTTTTTTTTTCCTTTTGAAAACTCACCAAGATATTATCAACTATTTACTCATATGATTCTTAGTATATAATCTTTCATTTGAAGATACCTGTGGATCCACATCATTATTAATTAGAGGGAAAAGTAACATTGATTTTTCAGAGAGTTCATTCAGCTCCTCTTCAAGAATAAGCCTCATATCTCTGAGTACTTAGGCTAAAATGTTCTATGAACTTCCTTCCTTTTTAGTTTATGCTGCATATTTATAGTTTTATAGTATCTTGAAACAAGTCAAGACTAACTACTGATCCTTCTTTTTTCTTTCTTCCTTTCTCCTAAGCTTGTGCTTGCTTTGTGCTGAGCATTGTGATAAGGGTTATATAAAGAAAGGTAAAAGTTATTTCTACATGCAAGAAGTTCATTCTCTAATGGAGAAGACAACAAGAAAATAATTTCTACAAGCAAGATATATTCAGGATAAATTAGAGATAACCTCAAAAGGATGTCATTAGCATTAAGGAGCATTAATAAACGTATCTTGAAGAAAATGGATTTTTTTCTCAGACTTGAAAGAATACAGGAAAAGGAAATGGAAGGTGGTAATTACACGTATATTAAGAATTATTTCATTCTTTTTTTCATAACCCGAGAGTATTAAGACCTCTTAGGGGAATGTGGCCCATGTTTTGAACACAGATAAAAATTATTTGATTATGATATAAATCTAAAACTATCTTTTTAAAAAAATCCTATTACCTTAATTTATTTATTTTTCTGGATTGCAGACAGCATTTTCTGTTCAAAGTCTATTGGGATTGCTTTGGATCACTGAATCACTGAGAAGAACCAAATCTTTCATAGTTGATCATTGCACATTCTTGCTGTTATTGTGTGTAATGTATTCCTGATTCTGCTTGTTTCTGTCAGCTTCAGTTTATGTAAATGTTTCTGTGCCTTTCTAAAATCAGGTTGTTCGTTATTTTTATACAATAATAATATTCCATTATCTTCATATACCACAACTTCTTCAGTCATTCCCCAGTTGATGGGCATTTACTCATTTTCTAGTTCTTTGGTACCACAAAAAGAGTTGCTACAAACACTTTTGCACATTGGGTTCTTTTCCCTTCTTTATGATTTCTTCACTATTGGGTCAAAAGGTATACATAGTATAAGGGACTATACATAGTCTTTTAGGCATAGTTCCAGAATGATTGGATCATTTTACAACTCCACCAACAATACAATAGTGTCCCAGTTTTTCCACATCTGCTCCAACATTTATCATTATCTTTTCCTGTCATCTTAACCAGTCTGAGAGGTGGTACCTCAGAGTTGTTTTAATTTGCATTTTTCTAATCAAGTTATTTAGAACATTTTTCCATAGGATTTTAGATGGCTTTAATTTCATCATCTGAAAATTGTCTATTCATATCTTTTAACCATTTATCAATTGGGCAATGTTATAAATTGCCCAAATATGCATTGTTATAAATTTGACACAGTTCTTTATATATTTTACAAATGAGACCCTTATCAGAAATACTTAATGTAAAGATTTTTCCAAGTTTTTTTTTTTTTACTTCTCTTTTAATCTTGTTTCTGTGAGGTTTGTTTGTATAAAACCTTTTTAATTTAAAGTAATCAAAGTTGTCCATTTTGCCTTTCATAATGTTCTCTAGTTCTTCTTTGATCATAAATTCCTCCCTTCTCCAAAGATCTGATAGGTAAATTATGCCATGCTCTTCTAATTTGTTTATGGTATCATCCTTTATGCCCAAATCAAATATCTATTTTGACCTTATTTTGGTATGAGGTATGAGATGTAGGTCTATGCTGAATTTCTAACTTATTGTTTTCCAGTTTTCCCAATAAATTTTTGTCAAATAGAGAGTTCTTTTTCCAGAAGCTGTAGTTAGGGGATTTTATCAAATACTAGATTATTATAATCTTTGATTATTGTGTTGTGTGTATCTAATCACAGATCTACCAATATATTTCTTAGCCAGATTTTGATGACTGCTGGTTTATAATATAGTTTTAGGTTTGGTATTGCTAAGCTATCATCCTTTGTATTTTTCCCTTAATTACCTTGATATTCTTCTCCTTCCAGATAAATTTTGATGTTATTTTTTCCAGTTTTACAAAATAATTTTGGTAGTTTGATTGATGGCACTGAACAAGTAGACTAATTTAGGCAGAATTATCATTTTTTATTATATTAGCTTGGCTTCCCAAAGGTATCTTTCTTCACTGGAAGTTAACTGTAAAATCTCCTTATTTTCTACAAACAAATTCTCAAAATTTTTGCCCTTTTTAGGAAAAACTACTGAGATTAATTTCAGAGCCAGGGATACTTTTCATCTTATAATTCAATAAATATTTGTTAGTCTATATATTTACACTTGAGTAAGTGTTATGGATACAAATAACAAAAAGACAATCCTCTGTCTCAAGGAGTTTTCAATCTAATGGGAGTTTTCATAATATATAAAAGGAAGTTGGATAAGATACTTTTAGGCATGTCCTTCCACTCATACATTTCCTTCTCCTTGAATCTTTGTCTTCATAAACTTGAATCCTTTTCTTTCATGTCTTCTCTTTCAACTTCTCCTCAAATTGCACCCCCACCACAATGTAAATTGATTTCTGGCCTTGTTCACAATTCAAAACATTCCTAAATATCCTTCATAAACTCTTCTCAAAATAAAGCTAGAATTTTGGGTGATGAGGAATATGGATAATGAATAACAGAAAACAATTAATAAGGCAAGTAAATATGTATTAAAATGGTAATTGAATAAAGAAAAAAGCACATTTCCCTCCTAAAGAGAATGGATATGAATAAATAGCTTAAATAGCTGGCAGGATATGAGCCATACAAGGAGTATTACGAAGGTAATTGACATAAAATTATCTATTCTTTATTGTTAATGCAAATGTACAAAACTGTTTATTAACTACCAACAGGTCTTTGCCTGACAATAAATGAAATCTGGGAATACAAATTGAAAGAAGTTTATAAGATTCATAGACATTTTATTTTATTTTTTGTAAAAAATGTGGAACATTTCATGAATTCGTGCAATACTTACTCAGGGGGCATGCTAATTTTTATGTCATTCTAATTCTAAAATATAGGCTATTGAAGTAAAAATTCTGAAACATTTTAATTAAATTCCACTCTGGTCAGGATGAACCTTTTTTATTTTCAAAAAGCCAAAATAGATATTAATCAGTTGTTTTTTAAAGGTGTTTCAAATAAGTTCAAATTATTCAAAAGTCAAATTTCCTTTCCATGTTAGAGTACTTAGCACCATAAGGAAATTCTCAATTTGCAAGGTGAATTTTGAAATTTAATATTGTCCCAAGATCCATCAATTTTGCTTTACATTAGGATAGAAATGTAGCTTTCTATCATTTACACTATCTCATGTCACTTTTCCAGATATATAATAACTCTAACATCCTAAAATTTGGTAGTTAATTGAGTTATTTTAGAGATAACAACATACACTCAGTCAATGAAATATCAACCAGAAAATACTGAACAAATGGCTGTCATAACAAATTGGTTTTAGAAAAAGATGCATTTGGAATAGTTATTCAGTGTGAGGTTGTTGTCTCTAAACATGTCAGCAGGGATCTACTTAAGGAATCCTGAATTAGATAACAATAGAGAATATTCTAGAAAATGGCAGAAACTGTGCGGTACATCATGGCTAGTTGCAAAAATATAGCAAATAACTAAGAAGACATGACGTATTGACTAGGATTAAATTTCAAAAACTTGCTGTCTGATATGCACTGACAAATATAGACTCCAGAATAATCTTTATTATTAAACTGACTGGCAAATCTGGAAATTTCAAACTATGTTTTGGTCCATAACTGCCAAGCTATAACATCAGTTTGTACAAACTTATGAACATTTTTATTGTTTATCATTAGGTCTCACTAAACTTAATAATCTTAAATTCCAATTTCTTAAAATATAGTAGAAGAAATCAAAATCATGTGCAAACAGATTACGGTACATATTTACCTGATAATTTTCACTTAGAAACCACTTTAATACTTGCTGACTTGACTTATTCTAAGGATGCTTTCAATGAAATGATCTTACTGAAGAATTTACAATGTAATATAGAGGACAGGACAGAGAATAACAATGTTTCAAAGAAATAAATTTCTGTCTGATGTAACAATATACAAGAAATTGAAAACTGGGATAGGAAACCTTCAAAAAGTAAGTTTCCCCACACATGAAATATTTGAATAAAGACTATATAGTAATTTGTTGGATATTTTGTAGAAGAGATTCTTAGTACAGTACCAGTTAGATTAGATGATTTCTGAACTTCTGAATTTCTATGAATATGTATACATTTTCTACTTGTACTACTACTTGCTCTAAAAAGTCTATATTTCATATTAGTCATTATGTAAAATAACACATCCTTATTTTTATCCTAGAACTAAAACTCCTCAAAGATCAACTAATGTTTGATAGTAACAATGTTCTCAGATTTAGTGAACAAGTCTGTTTACTTTAGCCATAGCCTTCATGATTTTATGTACTTTGATCATAGCTCTTTCATGCTTCATCTTTCCAAACTGAAGAGGCTTTTTAATCAATGTAAGCTACTCCATCTCTTTGATCATTTCAAGTTGCTCTTCTCTGAACCTTTTCCAGTTTTGTGTCTCCCAAGAGGCAATGACCAGAAGTACATGCATTTCTCCAGATCTCCATATATTATGCTTTTGTAAAAGGTAGAGATTATTTTTTGCATTTTATTTCTGATGCTATTCCTGTATGCAAGCATTAGCCTATGGTATTCCTGGAGGGTCCTTTTGAATAGTACTTTCATTTCTCATCTTGCTTCAATCAACTTGTTTTAACTAGAAATTTAGCATTTATTATTTGACTCACATAGCAAATGTCCAGAGAAAACTAAAATAAATTACTTATATAAATTATCCCTGATTAGGAAAAGGATATAGTCAAACTCACAACAAAACATAATTCAAATAGTTTGCCTTAATAGAAATTTAAGTTTTTTTTTTAAATTAAAAAAAAAGTGTCACTGTGAGTTAAGGGAGAAGTTCTGTGGTGTGATAGCTGTGGAAACCTTGAAATTAAGAAAACTGACGGTTAAGATCTTGCCTTTGAAACGTAGACTATCTGATCACAAACACAGTCACAAACTCTCAGTACCTACAGACAATAAAAATTTTGGAGTGACTTTGTGGCACTGAATATGGCATTAGGAAAATTTGAGTTCAAATCAGGTCTCAGATATCTAACTGACCTCTGGCTAAATGACTTTACCTCTATTTCAGTTTCTTCATACATAAAATGAGGCTCACAAGAGCTCCTACCTCCCAGACTTTTTGTGAAGATATAATGAAATAATAATTGTAATTGTAATTGCTGTTTTTCAAATCTTAAAGTGCTATATAAGTACTACTTATTATTATTTTTGTTATTATTCGGTTGCCAATGAATTGTTGATCTGCATTAGTGGAGGAATTTTATATATATATATACATATATATATGTATATATATATATATATAAAGCTTTTTATTTACAAAACATATGAGTGATTTTTCAACATTGACCTTTGCAAAAACTTTTTTTCCCAAGCTTTTCTCCTCCTTCCCCCCACCCCCCACCCCTAGATGACAAGTAATCTAATACATGCTAAATAGGATAAATTATATGACAAATACAATACATGTATACATATCTCTACAATTATCTTACTGCACAAGAAACATCAGATCTAGAAAGAGAAGAAGAAAAAAACAACCTAAGAAGGAAAACAAAATGCATGGAAATATTCACAGAAAGCGTTAAAATGCTGTGTTGTGGTTCACACTCAGTTCCCACAGGCCTCTCTCTGGATGTATATGACTATCTTCATCGCTGAACAACTGGTTTGAATAACATCATTGTTGAAGAGAACCATGTCCATCAAAATTGATCATCGTATAGTCTTGTTGCTGTGTATAATGTTCTCCTGGTTCTGCTGATTTCACTCAGCAACAGTTCATGCAAGTCTCTAGTGGAGGAATTTTTACATAGGGAGTTTTCCACAGTGATGAAAATACATATCTGCTATTAAGTATTCTTTTAATCAGTGAAAAAAACTTAGAAAGATCCATCAGGTTGTGGTAAAAGAATGGGAAAGCATAACAATATATATATACATGTATGTATATATACATATATATAAGTTTAATACAAATTAGATGAAATTATGTACCTAAAGAATTACAAAATTCTATTTATGTGATCTGAAAAAGAAAAGATCATTTTAGAATTAATCTATAAACATTTATAAAAATTCCCACTATATGCCAGGCAAAGTGCTAAGCACTTTGGGGAATATAAAGACTTCCTGTTCACAGCCAGGAAAGTTTTATCTCCAGTTAGAAACAAGAACAACTCTAATGGCAGAACACACTGTATATCTCTTCCCAGTATGTTTATACAAGTAAAATAAACCTGAATAACATCAGAGGCAACTTTTTAAGAATTTGTCAACTTAGGGTTTTTTATTCTAGCAAATATATGGCTTAAAGATGATAAAAGAAGCCAGAGACTTGGACCACAAGGAATTTATTATCTTATTGAGGCAATTAGTCATAGCTATGTTGAGATTAAGGAAGATAACCTTGCAGTTGGATAATATTCTCAGTGAGAAAGAACAAAAATGGTTAAGGAAAAACTCAAACCTAAGATAAGTCAGGACACAAGATAATAAGAAATTACCAACCTGCTCATAGTAAAGTCATCACCAAACCCAAACTCCAGGAGAGAGCAAATAATTGGAGAAAGAGGAAGAAATAATAGGAACATAAGCAGAAGGAGTAACGAGGAAAATAAATCTAATGTTTCTTCCTTCCTTCCTTTCTTCCCTCCCTCCCTCCTTCCTCTTTCTTTCTCTTTTCTTTCTTTTCTTCATTCCTTCCTACTTTTCTTTCTACTTTTCTACCTTTCTTGCTTCCTTCTTTTTTTATTCCTTCCTTCTTTAATCAATGTTCATATCATTTCAGATAAGAGATCATTGTTGATCTCTCCAATTATTGAATGCCTCTCCTGTTATATCACATTTATTTATTTTGTATAAAGTGATATATTTTGCCTTAATCCTTTGTGGACATGTTGTTATAATGTATACTTTTAGGTTTAGAATTTTTTTTTATTTTTTGTCTTTGTACCCCTCACTCCTTCCCTCCATATACATACCTAGTGCAATGTCTAGAATATAGCTTGTACTTAATAATAAATGATCATTCATTTAAAGAGAAATTAAATGCTATTTTTTGTTGGCAAGCTAGAGAGGTGTAGTCTAATTCCTGAAGGATCTAGGCTTAACACCATGCCATTTAATTGTGCTACAGATGTTTGGATAAAGATATGATTGACATGAGTATTGAATCTAGGAATGGCATAAAACTAAGAATAATAGTTAATATATAGGATTGTTGGTATGGTCCATGATTCAATGTAACAGTCAGAATTCAAAAAATAATCTTAAGATCAAATAATCAAAGGGTATATTAACAAAAATGTATTAAGATGATTTTGGGTTACAATACAGAAAGATAATAGTCATGTTGTTATCTTCCCTGCTTCAGACTATAATTGATGTGTTATTATATTGTTTTACATATGGAATTTTAGAAAGAACATTGATAAACTGAACTGTGTCCAGAGGCAGACATCTAGGCTGGTGAAATTCCCTAAGGTAATACTATCTGAAGACTGGTTAACTAAAATAAAGATGTTAACCCAAGGAAGAGATGACTTTTGTACATGATATCTGTCTTCAATGTTTGAAGGTCTGTCACACAGAAGGGAATTTAGATTTGTTCTACCTCTCTCCAGAGGACAGAACTAGTAACAATGAATAAAAGTTGCAAAGAGACAGATTTAAGACTTGATATAAGAAACACTTCCCAACAACTTGAGCTATCCACAGGCATAATAGGATATTCAAGATCTAATGGGCTGCTTTCACTAGATATTTTCAAGTCCAGATATACAACTGTCAGGTATAGAGGAGAGAGGATTCTTGCTCAAGAAGGAATTCTACTGAAAATTTGTTTCACTTCTGAAATTCTATAGTCCTATGATTCTAAAAATGACATTTTGAATACCTGTATAGGGTTGATTCCATTGAGGAAAAAAAAGGCAGTTTAAAGTAGCAGATACTAAAGTGGATATATACACAGAGAATATGCTTATCAGTTCAGATTATGTGTGCATATTACATACATATGTACATGTGTATACCAGCTGGTATACATTTAAATAATCCGAGTTGGTCAGTGCACATTTGTAGTGAATATATGAGAATATACACACTTTTATGCATAAGTATATGCACATATATACATATATGTTTATCTCATATTTATCTGTATATATGTCTGTATGTATTATTATATTAGTTTATATACATATGTGTGTATGCATGTACTTGCATGTGTGCTCATAAACATCAGTTTATTTCAATACCCGCAATTATAGTTTATCTGAAATTCATTCAGGAAAGTAAGATGAGATCCTACCATTTCTTCAGTTATCCTGACTTTCCATTGCTGCTAAATGAGAAAAGAAAATTTAAAGTTGAACAATCAGCCTTCTTTTTATCATTTGTTGTCATTTTTCTAGCCACCTTTAGAAATGGTCTTTTGTCTTTTTTTGTATACTCCTTTTGTTTCAAAGGTAGCTAATTAAAAATCACTGAAACTTTTAAAAAATTCTTATTGCCCTTATTCATTACTTGGCTTATTCAACAGTTTTGAATCATGAATTTTTGTTTTTTGCAGGACTATAATATTCTTTTGTATTTATCCTCAGATCATTGACATTTCTCCTCTTTCCTCTCCTCTTTCTTTCTGTTTCCCTCTCTCTCTCTCCACACGTAGATAGATAGTTATAGACATAGAGAGATACAGATAAATATATAGATATAAACACATGCAAATATATACACAATACACATATATATATGTGCAATTTATGTGTATATGTAAATACACATGCATACAGTGTCTCCACGATGATATACACACATGTGCATTCATAAATACATATGTGTATATACATATATTATATATGTATGGAGAAATAGTGACAAAAAGGGAAAAATAGAGCTAGAGCTACAGAGAGAGAAAAAATGAAAGAAATTCCAATTTCTGAAGTAAATACAAAACAATATTTTTATCCCAAAGGAAAAAAAAAAGGTTAGGGTCTTAATCTTTTGAAGAAGCATAGTGATGAATGATAAGGAAAAGAAAAATAAATCTTGGGGTGTGTGCATATGTATGTATTTTAATTAACTATTTTTAGAACAAGAGGAGTGTCTAAAAAAGACATATGATTACTATATAACTAGGAAGATTATGACAAATGATGATGAGGAGAAAGCTGATTGTTGAAATATTAATGTATTTGTTTTCTCTTCCTAACTAGCAGGCAGAATAACTCAAGATTAATGAAAAGATGACAAGATTTCATGGTATTTCCCTGAATGACAAAAAATAGTGGAGGGTACTGAAATTAACTGGTATGTATGACTGTTGAGCAAGTGATCTTCTAAAGAACTTGAAGACTGCAGATGTGCTTTGAGACTAATGAAAGACAAATATTGTTCTCATTTTCAAAAAAGAAAAGAAGACTTCGGTGATAGGCCATCTTAAAACCATAGCTCAACAAGTTTAAAATTGTTACTAGAAAGTATAGACTATATTTATTTATTTATTTATTTTTAAATTATTTTTATTTTTTTTATTTTATTTGCATAACATATGTGTGGGTAATTCTTCAACAATAACCCCTACATAGCTTTCTGTTACAAATTTTCCCCCCAACTCCCCACCTCTCCCCAGATGGCAGGATATCCACTACATGTTAATTATGTTAAAATATTGGCAAATCGAATATATGTATACATATTTCCAAACTTATCATTGTTGTGCAAGAAAAATCTTATCTACACAAACGATATATCAGATAAAGGAAACACAATGTAAGCAAACATCAATCAAGGAGTATGAGAATGTTATGTTGTGGTCCACCTTTCACATCCCTCTCTCTTGGTGTATATGGCCTTCTTCAGTGAACAATTGGAGGTGGTTTGAAACATTTCATTGTTGAAGAGAGCCATGTCCATCAGAATTGATCTAGACTACATTTATTATTATAAAGATGGTTTTATCAGCCCTTGAGTAGGAATAGCAACTGTTAAAGTCACCTTAATTTTCTCAACAAATTATACTAAATTAAATAACCAATTTCTTTATTTTTACAGGATGCTCAATCTTGTAAATCAAAGTTATAGCACACTATACCAGGATTTCAGCAAAGCATTATTAAAAATCTCACGTGCTATTTTTGTGGACATGATAGACAAAAGTGTACTAGGTAATAGTATCATCAGGTGGATTTATATCTGCTTGAATGTCTGGACTTGTGTGACATTAATGGGCTTAAAGAGGTTTATGGTGGTGTACTCCCAGATAAAAACTAGTGAGTTTTGTCAGAAAATGTATTTGAAACTACAGAAAACATATGTGTCAAATTTGTGAATGATGTGGATCTTAAAAAGGTAATTAAGATATTGGAGGCAGCTAAATAGTTCATTGGATAGAGTTTTAGGCCTGGCATTAATAAGACCTTAAACAGCTTCAAAACTTTACTAGCTATGTGATCCTGGGATGTCATTTAACCCTGTTTGCATCAGTTTCCCCATCTGTAAAATGACCTGGGAAAGAAAATGACAATCCACTCCAATATATTTGCTAAGAAAACCTCAAATTGGGTCACAATTGAGATAACTAAACAAAAACAACAAAAAATTAATATGTTGGGTTCTAGCTAAGACCTAACAATCAACCAATCAACAAGAATTTATTGAAATGTTCTTATAATACAGAATAATAAGAAAAACTAAAATAAGATTAAATTGAATAGTAGAAAATGTAATGTTCTATATAAATTCCAAAAAATAAATTTTACAAGGTGCAGGATGAGTAAAGTGTGACTAGCCAATAGTCTTATTTGGAAACAGATGGGAAGGATTTTTATATTTTAGAGGATTAGGTGCTTAATTTGTGCTAACAATGTGACATTGCAGCCAAAATCTTTTAAATTATTTATTTTATTATGCATTAAGAAAGACCCACCATAGGAAACAAAGTACTCCTGTGAACTCTGGGCTGATTAGGTTATATTTATTTTACTATGTTGAGTTCTGGACACATTTTAGGCAGAAAATAAAGAACTAAGGGAAAGAAGATTGTTTAATATGACGTGACTTATATTTGATGAAGTGGTAGTGACATTACTGATTACTCTGTCCTTCTCAAAGTCTTATCAATCATTTAAAGTAAGATATTGAGAATAGAGTTAGGACTAGGGGCCAGTTGAAAGAACATGGAATGTTCAGAATCCAGAAGAAGACTTTGGAGGAACATAACAGCAGTGTCTATCTTGAAGTATTTGAAAGGCTTTAATGTAAAAGTAATTAGAATTGTTCTACTAAGTCCCACAAGGTTGAACTAGAAGCAATGCAATAAAAAGTTCAGAAGAAAATATTCCAGTTTCATGTAAGGAATAAAACCTTGCTCATAAGAGCTTCCTAAAAGTGATAAGGGATATCTCAAAAAAAGTAGTATGTTTCCTATTGCTAGATTTGTTCTAATGAAGAACCCTGGACACTGATGAATGTTATTGTGTTGATATGGTTCATACCAGAGCACCTCTAATCTAGCTTAAATTTGGAGATAAGTAAATATGGGATGTTATACTGGTATGATCTACAAAAAATCAATAGGCTAATTATAAACAGTTCTCATCTCTTGAATCAAGTATCCTGGGAAAATTTCTGCTAGACCCCTTTGAATTCTTGCATGTAATACAAAGTAATGTTTGCTTCAATTATTTTATTATTTGGACTTATTAATTGTGTTGCTTGGACTCTCAACTTATATAAAGTATATGATAATTTTTTTGGATTTGGAAAAAAAATTTTGAAAAATCTTTGAACAGAAAATAACATTCTCAAAACTTCCATATCAATAGTTACAATGAATCAACCAAGGCAAAGATAAATTAAGAATAATCATAGAGTACAAATTATGTGTATAATTTTTTTAGCATTCCAAACAAATACTGGATAAAACATTCTTACCATCTCTGAGCTTATTTTTTCTCTGAGTCATCTAGCTAAAAATCACAGTAAATGTTCCAGCTCAGGCAAGATAGGAACCTTTTACATTAATCATGGTATGCACAGTGTAACGAGTGAATATGTGTACTGTGCACTAAATGTCATATTTTTAGAAATGTTATTTGGCATTGCAAATGGCCAGGAGGTATTACAAAACTGATCTTCAAATGTATCCTTTGTTCTTTGGAGACATCACTTTATACTATGAGTAGCATTTACAATGATGATTACCAAGTCTTAAAGATAAGCTTGTGAAAAGGTAGAACTTTATTTGCTCAGGCTGAATTCACACATAGACAGCTGTTTTATGTTTTCCAGAGTCACACCAATGGAAAGCTGAAAAGTCATTCTTAAAGTAGAAAAAAAAAAGGAAAAAAAAACTTCTAAAGGAGAAAAATATGTTTTTCTTTAAAATAATATGGATTTAAATCTATTAAAGACTAAGTATTTAGAAGAGTCTACATTATAACTAACTCAAGGAAGAAAAAAATTTTATGAACATGTACCAAAAATAGTAGAAACCAGAAAAAAATTCAAATAATTTCTTCTATTCAAAGTATTCTTAGAGAAATATTTTTAAAAGTCTTAATGACATTTTAAATTAAAGAAAAATATTAAAATATACTAAATATTTAGCTCATTTTCCTTTAGAAACAATGTCAGGACAATTACTGACCATAAATAGACTTCAGGGATTCTGGTATAATATGTGTGCATAGTGCATGAATTTATAATATATCTCTCTACAAAATATATACACACATATATGTGCATGTATTCTCCATAGCATCAAGGAAATGCCCTGAATTGTTATATATATACTTTTTTCCTAATTCAACAAATCTTTATTAAATGACAAAGCCATAGCTAGTAATTTTGGTGCTTGGGGGAATTTGGAAAAAAACCTATCCTTGTAATTCATGATGCAAATATAATACAAAAAGTAATGAGTATAATTCTGGTTGAGCAAAACAGAATTAATTGATACAACATTGCTGAATCAATTCATGCATTAATAGTTACTATTCCTTAAATTTTAGTGTCCTTAGGCAAAGCCTTGCTTATCCTAGCTTAGATACAGCTCTATTAAATGATTAAAGTGTGATAGGTCTGGTGTTTGTTATCATTGAGGACACACACACAAACACACACACACACACACAAATGAAATGTAAATTTTGCCCTCAAGGGGCTTAAAATTCTGGTAGTATTGGATAAGATATATGCCATAATGGCAATTTGAAAAAAAAAGTGATAACTATGCATTTATGGAAGCAAGCAAACTACTCTAAAAATAGTTTATATTTTAGATTGCTTATCTAGTTAGACTGGTTTTCCCCATAATTAGCTATCATTTCAAATTTATTGAATACTAGACTATGTGACAAATTGAACTTTGGGGTAATACATGATTTCTGCTATTGTGAGAATTTCCTGTTTTCAAAGTTACAAGCAAGGCTGGAAGACTAACACAAACAACCTCAAGAGAACAACAAAATGCAGTACACAATAAAGTACTATATATGGTAAAAATCATATATATCTAAATCTACTAAGAATTAAAGACTTAGGGGAATATATATTACACTTGCATTTCTTATAAGTAAGTCAAATTTATGACATAATTGTATCTGCCAATGTTCTTCTCAGGGGAAAAAAAAGACAGCCAGAACACTTAAGTTAATAAAAAAAGATTTTCAAATATAGGCCAATCTGTTCTATAAAAAAGTAGCATTATATTATGGTCAGACAAATGAATGCAATTTTTAATGGTGATTTAGTTTTTTCTATCATCAAATTGATTATTTTATTGGTTGTGCCAGTAGAACAACTGTTTAACTCTATTTATACAGTAAAGTTTCTAAGAGTGAAGAATAGATATTACATTTGGTAAATTTGTTCCTTAAGTTTAGGCAACATGAATCATGCTCGTTTCCTTCAAGTGCACTACTGATTCTTCAGAGGTTTTGCTTACTTTATTAATCTGGACTAAGGTTTTCATGTTGCATTTCTTTATACATATGCCTTAATGACCTGGGTTCTATTAGAACTTTTGGATCCACACTCTTTTTAAAAAACATTTTTCTTACCATCTGTCAAAAGTAAAAATAGCTTAGGAAATTGAGAAAAGCCTGCAGTTACATACAGGCTATGTTAAGTCATGGAATTAATACATGAAGTCTGATTTAATGACTGAAAGACCTTTGTTTTTTTTTTTTTAAGTTAATTGAATTCATCAAGTATGACTGAAAAATCCATTTAAATAAAATTATTTTCCTCTAGAATTTCTAGAATTTCAGTTTGGCCATGGCAATATACCAAAATTTATTTCTCATTTATTAAATCATGCTCTTAACAATACAAATATTACTAAGAGTAAAATTATTACAACAGATTTCCAACCCCTCATTTTAAAATAACATTTATTTAATATTTTATTTTTTCCAATTGTACATAAAACAATTTAATAATCAATTTTTAATTAAAATGTTTTATTTTCAAAACACATGCATGGATAATATTCAACATTCACCCTAAAACTTTGTGTTCTAATTTTTCTCCCTCTCTTCCTCCCACCCTCTCCCCTAGACTGCAAGTAATACAATATATGTCAAACATGTGCAATTCTTATATATAGATATAGATATAGATATAGATACAGATATGTGTGTGTGTATCGACAATTATCATACTGCACAAAAAAAATCAAAAAGGGAAAAAAATGAGAAAGAAAATAAAATGCAAGCAACAAATACAAAAAAGAATGAAAATACTATGTTATGATCCATATTGAGTCCCCACAGTCCTCTCTCTGAGTGGTGGTGGCTTTCTTCATCATAAGGTTGGAACTAGCCTGAATCATCTCATTATTCAAAAGAGCAATGCCCATCAGAATTGATCATCTTATAGTTTTGTTATTGCTGTGTATAATGATCTCCTGGTTCTACTTATTTCACTTAGCATCAGTTTGTGTAAATCTCTCCAGGCCTCTCTAAAATCATCCTGCTGATCATTTATTACATAACAGTAACATTCCATAACACTCATATACCATAACTTATTCAGCCATTCTCTAATTGATGGGCATCCACTCAGTTTCCAGTTTCTAGCCACTACAAAAAGGGCTGCCACTAACATTTTTGCACATGTGGATCCCTTTCCCTCTTTAAAGATCTCTTTGGAATATAAACCCAGTAGAAACACTGCTAGATCAAAGGGTATGCACAATTTGATAACCCTTTGGGCATAGTTCCAAATTGCTCTTTAAAATAGTTAAATCAGTTCACAACTCCACCAATAATGTATTAGTGTCTCAATTTTCCCACATCCCAGGGAAGACTGGGACACTGATGCATTGTTGGTGGAACTGTGAACGGATCCAGCCATTCTAGATGGCACGTAGTAATATCCTGCCATCTAGGGGAGGGGTGGGAAGTGGGGGGGAAATTTGTAACAGAAAGCTTTGTAAGGGTTAATGTTTAGGAATTACCCATACATATGTTTTGCAAATAAAAAGTATTAATAAAAAAATAAAAATAAATAAATAAATAAATGATTTTCCCACATCCCCTCCAACATTCAGCATTATCTTTTCATTTCATCTTAGCCTCTTTTTCTGCCCCTTTTATGTGCCAAAAGAATTATCCCCTTCTCCTTCTCTCTTTCCCATTCTCTCAGTGCATTCCCCTTTCTCACCTCCTTTTTTAGATATCATTCTTTCATATTCAACTCACACCCATGCTCTTTATCTATGTATACTCCTTCTAATTGCATTAAAAATGAGAAAATTCTTAGAAATAACTAAAATATTCCCATGCAGGATTGCAAACAGTTTAACTTTATTAAATTCATTATGATTTTTCTTTTATGTTTACCTTTTAATGCTTCTTTTGAGTTTGCTATTTTAAAGTCAAATTTTCTATTCAAATCTAGTCTTTTCATCCAGAATAATTGAAATTCCTCTATTTCACTTAGTATCTATTTTTTCACCTGAAAGTTTATACTCGTTTTTTTTTTTTTTCTGGGTAGGTCATTTTTGGTTGTAATCCTAATTCTTTTGCCATCAGATCCTTTTACCATGGAAGTCACTAAAATCTTGTGTTATCCTATTGTGGCTCCATGATATTTGAATTGTTTGTTTCTGGCTATTTACATAGTTTCTCCTTCACGTAGGATCTCTGGAATTTGGTTATAATATTCTAAAGAGTTTTTCTTTTGATATTTTTTTCAGAAGGTTACTGGTGGAGTCTTTTAGTTCCTATTTTACTATCTGGTTCCAAAATATCAGGTCAGGTTTACATTATCATTTGTTGAAAGATAATGCCTATGTTATTTTTTGGATCATGGCTCTCAAGTAGTCCAATAATCTTGAAATTATCTCTTTATCTAAAGTATCATTTTCCATGTCATTGTTTTTCAATGTGATATTTTACATTTCCATGTATTTTTTATTATTTTGATTTTTTTTCTTGATGTAATATAAAGGCATTAAGTTTCACTTGCCAAATTCTATTCTTTAGGGAATTATTTCTTCTGTTAGATTTTGTATTTCCTTTTGAAGAAATTCTTCTCTTCGGTAAATTTTTGTGCCTCTTTTTTCCTATTCTGTTTTTTTAATTATTATTTTCTTCAGCATTTTTTAATAACTTTTACTAAGTTGTTGAGTCTTTTTTTTTCCTTTACCTTCTTGCAGGATTTCTTTTCTCACTTTTCTATACCTCTCTTATTTGATTTTTAAAATACTTTTCCAGTGATTCCAATAATTCTTTTCATACCTAGGAAAAATTGACCTTTTTTTCCTTTGAAGGTTTAGATGTAGCAGTTTTAATTTTGTTGTATTCTTCTGTATTTTTATTTTGATCTTTCCTGTCATCGTGGTGACTTTCTGCAGTCAGGTTCTTTTTCTGTTCTTTGCTCATTTTTCATCTTATTTTTTTTTTAAATTTTTAAGTTGATGTTGGGCTCTGCCACCAGAGTAGAAGAACCACTGTCCCAAGCTTCAAGTTTCAAGTATTTTTTTTTAAGATTGTTCTGGGGGTTGGTAAGTTTTCATTTTTTCCAGGAATGATCTAAGGAGAAGTATATTTACTACTCTCTTGATCTGTGCTCTGGTCTGTGAGTGACCATAAGTAAATTTTTTTTCACCCTGGAACTGTGATCAGTGTCCCTGTTTCCTACAATTGTCTGTTGCACTGGGCTCAAAGTGGAGTACACTATAGCAAACTTGGTCTGGTGTAAACTTTACCCCAGCAAACCAGCATCAGGTCTTGAAAGGCAACTGAATCAGCGGGGAACAGCAGCCTCTGAAGCTCTCAGAACACAATCAGAGAGCTGGTCAGAAGGAGATTGCAGGAGTTTCTTTGCACCAGTGGGTAAAGCATTCTGTTGCATTGTTCATGCATGGATCCATGTCACATTTCTATATTGCTGTTCCAGTTTCAGTGGGTAGTGGAGAGGACCACAGTGGAGATGTTATAGTTTAAGATAGCCAGAAAGTTCATGGTGAGCTAGAAATAGTGGCAAGTCACAACTTCTCTAAAGATAATAGATTCCTTATATATAAAAATGGTATTGATAATATTTCTACTACTTATCTCACAGGGCTACTGTTAAAAATTCTTTTCCAAATTGTACATTTAAATGGGAATCATTATTATCCTTAGTTAAGAAAATCTATTACAATAAAGGGTCAGGGAAAATGGCAAAATCTCCTTGAGAATTCTAAGCAAGGAATTGGAAGTGATAAGCATAATGGCAATGGTAGGGAGAGGAATATATTGGTGTTCTTCATCTAACCATGGACTCAGATAGCAAAAGAGAACTTTAATAATGTGTATAAAGAGTGATAAGGATCAAAATTGGTCAATGCTTTCCCTCTGTTGATTATCACCAATTTATCCTGTATTTAAGTTGTGTGTACATAATTGTTTTCATGTTTTCTCCCTCATTAGACTGTGAGCTCTTCAGGGTAGTGATAATATCTTGCCTTTCTTCACATTCTGAGAGCTTAGTATAATGCCTGTCACATACTATATACTTTATAAATGTTTATTAACTGATTTAGTTAATTGTGACACTGTACTGACACTTAATTTTTAAAGTTAGTTATTTTTTCTTAATGATGTTCCATCAAGTATGTTGAATATTTTGATAAATTATTTAAAGAAATTATTGAATATTTACTCCATATTATCCTGTTATGATGTTGGAATAAAAGAATAAGATTGGATACACACACATATATGGCATGCATTTTTGGAATTTATTTTATCATTTATGGATGTGACTTATAACTAGGGATTTGTATTATTACTGATAGTGTGATCTTCCTTTGTACAGATGAAGAAATTGAGACTCAGAAAGACTATGATTTGTTCATGGTCACATAATTAATTTTGGAGGTGCACTCAAGAGCAGATCTTTTCCGGTAGTCTTTCTACTGTGACATATATAATGCCATTTTTCTCCCCTCTCCTTTACTAATATTTCAGAAGAAAAGTCCAGAGTGTTTTGATTACAAGGTACTGGTACTAGCTTGGCAACATTACTAGAAAACAAGGTTCTTTTCCAAAAAGGCATCTAAGAATCAATAATAACTCAAAGGTCACTTTAAGTTTCTGACAGTTTCCTAACAGCTTGATAACAATACTTTTACTATCTATGTACCTCTCAGAATTGTGAAGAAGCCCTTTGTTTCAAGCATACATACCCACATTCCACTACCAACAGTCCCATATTAGTATATGTTTAAATATGTGTAAAGAACTCAGTAGAGGTCTAGATAGTAAATTCAGTGTTTGAATATTTCTGACTCATTGTAAAATAGAAAATTCAGGCAAAAAAAAACAATTGTTCCTGGAAATTGTAGGTTATATTTCACAGGTTAAATTGCTGTGCTCTCTTTGCTTTGTCAAGGTAGCTTTGGAACCACAGTGTCTAGGATAACCAATAACCTCATTAATTCTTGACACCCACTGACTCCAAGAAAGGGTTAGAACCAAAGTACTTCAATTAAACCATACTCAGAAAATCAATTTCATTACAGTTAAAAAGATATATATTTGTTTTAAATGATAGAGTAAAATACAGAGAAAATTAATACAGTAGTGAATATAGCACCATTGTCTTTCAGAAATCTTGAAGTCTGGGAAGATTTCAGTAATTAAGTGCTCTATTTGAAGAACAATCCCAGTGACCGTCTTTCACTATCACATGAATTAACAATACTCCATAGCAAAATAAAAGAACAAATATTAAGAGAAAATATCTATGAACTTTCATAAGATAATTAAGTATGACTAATGGGCAGAGAGTTGGCTCTATGTATACAGTACTATGGAGTCAGCAAGCCCTAAGTTCAAATCCAGCCTGAAATAATTACTAGCTGTGTGATTCTGTGCAAATCACTTTGACCTTGTTTGCCTTAATCCACTGCTGAAGGAAATGGCAGACCACTCAAATAACTTTGCCAAGAAAACCCTATGGACCCTATAGGCCTGTCTGTGGAGTTATGAAAAATCAAAGTAAGAATCAGATCCAAATAAATGACTGAACAATAAATTATAGAGCACTGATTTTATTCCATGCTTTGACAGAACTACAGTGTTAATAAATAAAGGTGACCCAGTATGGGATATGCTTATATGTGCTTAAATATATGCATATAGTATTGATATTGATAGTATGCATGATGTAATGTTTAATAACTCTTACCCCAAAATAATTCAGATTGATTTTTAATATTCAGATTTTCTGAACAAGGAAAGATAAAAAGCTATTACAAAAATAATTATTGAACAAATTAAAAAGTAACTTGAAGAATGAAAACAAGATGTGGGTGGGGATGGGTTGGGGAGATGGAATATATTATTAGTCTCCATTAGATGAGGTGTTGTGGGGTACGGTGAAAGATCATCTCAAAGAGTTCACCATTTGACCCTGAGAATTAAAAGTTAAAAAATAAAAGGGAAAACTAGTCTTTAAAGGATGTTAAAGGAAAAAATAATATGTGTTTAATTGTGCGATTGATCTCTTAGTTTATCTTCATAGACACATTGTAATGGACTAGAACAATTTTGTCTCTATTTTAATTTTGCCCCCTGATTTTCAATAAAACTTTAAAAATAAGGAAAGAAATAAAACTCTTCCAAACTCTCTTACAGGTGTACTCATAACTTCAAATGAGTAATAGTTGGTCAAAAGTTCAAGTAAAAGCAGTGATGGTAGCAGGAGGATCTCTGAGCTACTTCTATATTAAATCTACCATATCTTATGCAAACTAATAAAAAATAAGTAAAGAATCTTATTCCTATTATAAAAAAATTTTGCACATAAAGGATTTTTTCGAAAAATATTCACTTGTTTGCTATCACCCACAAAAGAAATGCATACTAAAGACACATTATAATATTGTCATTCATAAGGCTACAAAAACAGACATACAACAAATAAAATTCTATATTCAAAACTGTTTTAATTCAAAAACAACTGATTATTTTTTTTAGCATTGTAACATGTTTCCTTGAACCAAAATAGTCAGTTATTTGTTGGGCATGCATAATGTATTGAGTGTACTATCAAAGGTATCATATCACCTCATGAACAATTAAATCAGACACTTGAATTTTTATATTGCATTTCTAGTACTTAATAAAGTGTAAAAGACTTAATAAATCTTGAATTAAATTCAGTGAAAATGGTCAGTATTATTCTTTTTCCTTCCCAGATTAATTTCAATTTAACAAGTATTTCATAAGTGTCTATGCTATAACAGCATTAGTGTTATAAAGACAAAAATGAAAGATGCCCTGACTTCAATGGAGTTATGTTATTTTGAGGAAAACAACATATCCATGGTAAAATTAGATAAAATCTATACAAAGGGAATGGAAGGGCCCTAGTGGTTAGAGAGAGAGGGATCATGACAAGCTCTTGTAAGAGGTATCATTTGAACTGAACTTTGGTTGAAGAGGGAGTACGTCTCAAACACAGGAAACATACTTCACAAACCTCTGGAACCTAGAGATAAAATGTCTTGTAAAGGGAAGTGATTTGGGATTGATGAGATCAATAAGAGAGAGAATGAGAAGAATAAAAAAGATTCAGATCAGAGCCATAGAATAAACACACACAAACTCACACACACACACACACACACACACACACACACATTCATGCACAAATAGGACATAAACAGTGCTCCTCTAAAGGAGGAATAAAAAGAAAACCAGGAAAGAAGAAATATTGCTTCAGGAGAGAGAAACAATGAGAGAAAATCTTTGGTGGTCTCTAATGGGAATGGTATTGAGGATCTAATAATCATGCTATAAGCAATATATCTTATTTATTAACCCCAAAACACAACTCAAATCAAAACACAAAACCAACAAAACAACCAAACAAAAAGTGGCTACGAAATTGGTCATTAAAATAAATTCCTGTTAGATAATTGGATCCATGAATTCCCACAGGACTCTGGTCTGTGGTCCTTAGTATGAATAGATGTGACTCATGTCTCACATATCCATGAGAATATATTAATGATGACCTTATTGTCATGTGGGGGAGAACAAAGTATTGACTTCAAGAGTGTTTAAGGCATTGTCAACTAAGTAGCTGAAGCTTTCTGAAGGAACCAATTGTAACAAATGGGATCTAGAAACAGAGAGAACACAAATGGTACCAATAAACCAGGTTAAGTGGGAGAATTATGGCGTGAAAGAAGATGTGATACAGTGAATTAAGATCCAAAAAATCCAGAGAATAAAAGAATGTTTTGGGCATTTTATTTGACCATTATCCTTACTTTTTCTGTGTGGGTGAGCATACAGCTGTGTGCATTGCTACTAATTTTAATGTTGAAAAAATATTTTGTAAATGAAAAGAATTTTTTTGTCCTTTAACCATATATCTTTTTAGATGTATACATAGCATAAATTAAGGGTGAGGAGTGAGATAAACACTGAAACCAATAATTTTCTCTTTTCCATGTAAGTTAAATTAAATTCCAAAAACATTTAGTTAGCACAACTATTTACAAGGCATTCTGTTTGGGACAGTGGTTAAAAAGATGAAAAATGGCACAAACGCCTGCCTTCAAGAATATTATAATCTATGAGGAATTTACAGTTAACTCAATATTTTTTTCTTTCTACAAAATTTAAGACCATAGAGGAGGCACTTTAAGGGATTTTTGCAAGAATCTAAATGATACTCTTAGATATGTTTTCTCCCTATGTGTTAGGAGGATACCACAGTTTAAATCAGATTTCTATAGAATATGGTTGCAGTTAATGAGAAATGCTAAAAACTTTAGAAATTTTCCACCTAATAAAAGTCAGTCTCCACATTCAGGAAATAAAGAGTAAACCTTCAAACTTAAAAACATATGTGAGAATGTAATGATTATTTTTTGGCAAGACAAAAAAAGTCTTGGCAAAGGAAAAACTGGTACTTCTTTGAGAGACTCCTGGAGTTTCAGAGGTGTATCCATGAAGCTGCTTTGTATAAAAGAGTTTTAATTTCCATCAATGCATATTGGATGCCGTATTTTATTTCTGATTTTCCTAGCAGTTCTATTTTTTGTGTATTGCCTTGTATGAGGATTATTCAGGATAGATGAAGTACTTTCTTTTTCTGAACCTCCATAGTACTTTGTCTTATTTGTCAGTTTTATTTCATTTTCATAGTGTTCTTTATTCTCTAGATATTTGTATACATTTCAACTCTCTCCTATTATAACACAGCAATAACAATTGCTCACCATTACTCTATGCAGAGATTGAGCTACAGTAAACAGAGTGGAAAAAGTTCTGGACTTTGAGTCAAGAGACTTGTGCTTCAGCTCCACCTAAGACATTTAATTAATTATGCATTAAGATATAAATCACGCAATTTTTCAAAGTGTTGTTTTTTTAGTTGGTTCTGGTCTCTTAAAATTAATTATACATGAACTATGTATTATTATGATAACATTTTGCAATGTTATTGTAAGGAAACTGCTTTAAAAAACTTAAGATGTTATAAAAGTGCCAGTCATTATCATTATTGTAATGTAAAAAGAACCTTGAAAATGATAATGCTGATTCAGCATCCTCTTATGACCTTGGAAGTGACTTAGATTCATGAAAAGTAGGCATTCATTCCAACCCATACCCTGATATAATCTACCAAATAAACAGACATTCAATTTTGAAGACCACCAAAAGAAGTCATTACCTCTTGATATAGCCTAATCTACTTTTGGAAAATTCTCCTTGTTAGAGAGATCTCCTTTACATCACTTCTAAATTCTCTACTTTGATACTGCTGGCATTGCTCTTAATTCTGCCATCCGGGGAAAAGAGAAGAGTTGAAGCCTTCATGAATGAAATAACTCTTCAAATATTTGAACACGACTATCACATGGTTTCTGAATTTTCTTTTCTGCAAGTTAAGTACTCCCAGTTCCTTCAATCAGCCCTCATGTGACCTGGAATGAAGGCCATTCACTCTGAGAGTTGACTTTCTTTGGATATTATACAGTTGATGAACATCCTCAAGGGATCAAAAGCATCCAAGTCAGCTGACTTTCTTTTACACTATGCTGTGTCTTCATCTGTAAAATGAGTTGGTTGGACAAAATGATTAATAAGCTCTCTCATTTGGTTAAGAATGCTGTCATTCTAAATCAGTTTCCATTAGGCTTTTCTTAAAAGCTAAATGAAAGTTTTTGAAATAAGGAAAATCTCACTGTATTGCTTAAAGATTCTTAGGCAACATTAAAATTAAATTATTACTGTTATCCTTATTCTTTTCTTGTTTCTCCTTGTTCCTTTTTATACAATCTCCCTTTGAATTAGATCATCTGGAGCAGAGACAATACACAATCTTGGAAAGGTTAAGGCCAACTGAAATCTTTGCTGGACAAAGATATTCTATAGGCCTACTTTAAAAGAAGAGATTTTTCTTTTCTTTTTGGGAGGGCAATATGTAAAATAGTCTTTTCCAGGTCTTTTCCATGTTTAGCAAATTTGCTAATGGTCTACTAGTTACTCTCTCCCAATATATACATGCATCATTTAGCATTCATTTGGGATAGTAGTCTTTCTAAATCTATTGCATTTAAGTGCTCCATTTTCTTGGTGGCATTCAGGAAAAGGTGAGATAATAGAAAGAAAAACAAAACACAATAAATGGTTTTTCCTAGGATCTAGATCTCAGGAAGAGAAAGAAAAAAGGAAAGATGCAAAGTGAAACAGATCATGAATGCACAAATGTTAATGCTGTTAAATTACTACCTTTAAGTAGAAGTACACATAGGAGATGCGGTTAATTTAACATTAAAATGGCTAAGGATGACTGAGGTAATGAAGTTTATTGAGAGTACTTTTAATTCTCATTATGCTCTCCTGAGACAACTTCTGAGCAAAAAGGACTACTCAGTTGATAAAAGCAACATTTGTTTAGCAAATGTCTGTGTGTCCTTGTTCACTGGTAGATTTTCTTTTAAAAAGTTTGACAATGTCTGGGGTTGAGGTTGGGTGGGGAATGTCTGAATGCTTCTCTGATTTGGTTTGACTGTGAAAGGAAGTCAGGAGGGATTGATCAGTGTCAAGAAATAACTAAGGAATTATTTAAGTAACTTTTCATGGATGTGTGGGTTGCATAATTTAAGACTGTCCTGGGGCATCTATAAATTATGCATAGGTTTTGTTTTCTTATTTTACATTTTTAGAGGAGAGAAAGACACTTGATTCTGCACATTCTATAACTCTGGCACATAAGCATTACTGAAGAATCAACTACAGCCCGAGAATTATTTCTTTTAGTGCCTTCAGAGTAGCCCAATCTCAAGAACTCAATCAGCCCAAGGTAAATGAGAATTTTAACCAGAGATTTCAGTTTGGGTTTTTTTTTGTTTTGTTTTGTTTTGTTTTGTTTTGTTTTTTTTGCATTTGAACATTCTATTGTAAATTGGAAATAATTTAAGTATTTTATTGTGGTTTTTTTAGTTTGTTTGTTTCATTCACTTCTGCACCTATCCCCCCCCCCCAATAGTATGAAACCATAAAACAGATTTTAGTACAAAAAAAGCAATGGATATAATGCACACTTTTCAAATTATCTATAGCCACATGAAAAGAAAACTTCAAATCACTCTTAATCAGAGAAATGCACATTTAAATGACACTGAAATTTTATCTCCAGTCTTCAAATTGGCAAAAACGCAAAAATTCACAGGTGCATCTTTGTTGTAGATACAATTAAATGGTATACTATCAATGTGTAAAGCAATTAGAAGCTATGAGAATGAGCTACTAAACTGCTTCTAATCCTTAATCCAGGTCTTTGCTATTAAGCATATATCCCAAAGTGGTAAATGCAAAGTAGGGAAAAGGTCCCATATAATCCAAAATATTAATAGTATCATTTTTTGTGGTTACAATAACTTAGAAGCAAAATGAATACTGGTTAATTGAGGAATAGCTAAACAAATCGTGAGTTATTATTGTGTGGCTTATTATGTAATTTAGTACTATGTCATTGTAAGAAATGAAAAAATCAGAGAGCTACAGTAAGACCAATAGAAATGGATAGAGAGCAAAACAAATCAGAAATAGCAAAACAGAATAAAAGATGACTACAATAATAGAAATGGGGGAAAGTGTTTATAAAATTGATTAATTTAGATCAAATGCAATGACCAGTATATATCCTATAGAAAAAATAATGGAATGTACTTATAATTTCTTGTGGTTGTTGTTTTTCTACATTTTTATAAGGTAAGGAACAATAGTTGTAAAACCCTGCTGGATGCCATGGGTTGTCAGCCAATTCTGTTTCACTACTTTTCTTTGTTTCAAGACAAAGTTCTCGAGTCTTGTGAGTAGAGAAGAGACATAGGGACAATTACTACCTATCTTATCTTGGGTAAGTCAATTTCTTCTCCGTTGGTTTCAGTTTCCTCAACTACAAAATATGCTAGTTGACAGAGAAGCCCTCTAAGATACTCTTTTTGCTCTGAATCAATAATTCCATAAGTTTTTTTTTGACTATGATGTTAAAAAAATAAAATTTTTCAAAAGTAAATATGAGCATGTATACTTACAAAATACATATCTACCACTTAAAATACTGTGAGTTCATTAATTTGAAAGTTCCCCTAGCAATGTGGAACATATTCTAAATATGCTTATCAATTTTGTGATGCAGCCAGGTGGTACAATAAATGGAGTAAGGGAGATCTTAGCCTAAATCCAGTCTCAAACACCAGTAGGGTAAATCATTCAACCTTTGTTTGCCATTGTTTTCTCAAATGTAAAATGCTGATTATAATAGCACCGCCTTCACAGGGTTGTTGTGAAGATTAAATGAGATAATATTTAATAATACCAGTGCCTGGTAGTTTGTGAATACTTATTCTGTTCCTCATCCACTCCTTTCTCTATCTCTCTAACACTATCTTTTTCTCTCTGTCTATCTATCTCTGTCTCTACCTTTCTTTCTCTGACTCTGTCTCTGTCTCTGTCTCTTTATCTTTATCTTCCCCCCATCTGCCTCTGTTTCTGTCTCCCTGTGTGTCTTTCTTTGTCTTCATATATTTGTCTGTCTACTTATCTATCTACCTATTTATCTATTTCCTTCTAAAAGTTAACCAATATGAACTGAGCCTGTTTTGTTGAGGAAAAAACTAATCGATCATCTGTATGTTGGTCACTTGGCAATAAATTGGGGGATAGGAGGAGCAAATCTAGACATACAACAAAGAAAAATACACACATTTATGTATAATTTCACACATAAATTCATAAACACAAATACTTAAAAAGCTTCTATAATTTTTGTTATCCCAACAAATGACTTGCATATTATATAAACCTCATCAACCATTTTCCTGAAATCAAAGAGTTCTTGGTGGGTATATACTCTGCCATGACATGAGATATGTGTTTTTCAAGGACTAAGAATCTTCCTTCTCACTAAACTTACCCTCAGCCCTTTACCCAGTAAGAATATATGGCTAAACAACAGATGGCATGAGACTGAGAATCTGGAGGAGAAATTCAATGTAATGATTTTATTTGCTTGGGTCACTTAACTTTATAAATCAGCACATCGGAGCCCATAATTAGTTAGCAACATAGGGCATTCTGTTTAGCCAGTTACCATTTAAAGGACTGGCATCATTAAAACATTACTTTGAGGTTACTTTTAATTACAACATTTTGGGACATGGATACATGTTTTAATTGTCTCACTTTAAATTGAAGCCAAAGTTTAACAAGTTGATATTTACAAGAGACGGAATTTCAGATCCTATACACAGCTAATACTTTTTTTTTTGGGGGGGGGGGAGTTATAATTTTTATGTCACTAGGTGGCAGCACAGCCCCATAATTTTAAACTATGTTTTGGGAAGCCTGAGCATCTCTTGGATGCTGCTGCAGCTGCAGCTGATATAAATGTATAAACAAGCATAAAGAAGCTATAAGTGACATACACCATTATTATTAAGGCATTAAACAGAGAGGAAGCCTGAGCCCAATTCCTGGCATTGTCTGTTTTGCTGGAGTCAGCGTTCTGCTGGACCAGCCAAGGAAGTAGCCTGAACTAAAAAACAAACAAACAAAAAAAAAAAAACCCTAAAAAAACCCTGTCCCCTGAGCATAGATAGGTATGGGGATCTCGTACCATTGTCCAGCCACATTCATCATTTTGCAAGATGGGTATTGCAGAACTCAATTATGCTTGGTACCTCTGCAAGGCATTTCTGTCGTTGATAGGTTGTTTGGGTGCTATTTGCTCAGAAATCTATATGCAAAGGAGCAATAGGACTAAGTAAGGGTATCTAAAATCTAGAATATCTAGGTATGAAAAAATGTTATTGGTTGGGGAAAAAGAATGTAAACATCTATGCATCCATATACAATTTTATATGCTAAAATACATGTATACATGTGTGTATACATATTTGGCCAGAAATTATGAAAATGGATGAGAAAAATTAAATTTTAAGCACTTTCTTTTTTTGCTTGCTTGTTTTTGCTTTTCATTAAACATGATAAGTTTGTATTTTCTCTAACCAAGTCACAGCTTAAACTTTCCTCAATTTTTCCTCAATGAAATCTTAATAGTGAAATTGAGAGACAGATAATTGAAAAGAGGGAACAGACTGTTCTTTGTGTTTGGAGGAATGAATATCTTTTGTCTTAGTTTTAAATAAATAAGCTCTCTTCTTTAATGGCAGCATTGGGGTGAGAAGAGGAGATATATGGGGTGGAGAAAAGGAAAACAAATGTCAGTAGGTAGGAGAAGCAACAACAGCTGTAGTGTTCTTAGAAGGCAATAAGCCGTAGGTAGTATTCTAAGTTGATCCTCTTACATCTGCCATGGCAGCCGACACCTGTGTAGGGTGAATGGCATGCAATATTCCCCAAATGTCACTGTCCAACAGTGTCCACCAATTAAAACTAATAAACATTGCTTCCCACCCTGAAGGAGCACAGCCCACACAGCAAGCAGCAGCACAGACAATGACAGCATAATAAAGCATGAGTCAGAGCACTGGGCAGCAGGTGCACCGGGCTGCGTGGTAGAGGGAGGGCACAGTGTGGCACTGGCATGGGGAGTGCCCCCCACATACACAGACACTATGCAGGCAGAGCCAACTTATTTGCAAGTTTATAGCACTGAGGATTTGGACTGGGGTGAGAGCAGAGTGCACTGCCCTTAAACTAGAGAGAGCAGACCTATCTCCTTAACAGACTATAGCTATGAGCCCTTTCCTCCTGGCTGGCTCACCAAGTAAGTAGCCGAAGGGGCCAGCAAGATACAGACGGGAAGGATACCGGTAAGAACTGTCCCAAAGTAATCCAGGCTGGGGGCGGAAAAAGCATCCAAGGGGCCATTTCTCCACTTGCTTTTGTTTCTCTGTTCCTGTAGCGATGCCTGTGGGCACTGGCAGTATCCTAGAAAGACCCAGCCTGTCACAGCTTGTGAGCTGAGCTAAAGGGAAGTTACAGAATAAAAGGGACAATAAAAGACACGAAACTGACAGGAGGAGGGAAAAACAACACCCCTAGAAGGAGATGACCCTTAAGAAATGTTTAGCTGTTGAATAAGTAACTGGGTCTAGGCTGTACTCGGATACTAATTAACCCCCAGCTTGCTGCATCTGATTGTTTTGGGGCAGATTGGGAGGAAGAAGCTATGGGAGAATTATTTGTTGGCTGATGGGGCTGGATCTGGAGGGAGAGCCCTCAACTTCCTGGAAGAGGGGAGCCTATGAATGAAGTTGTTTTTATTCATCTAATCATGTTGTGGGGAGCTCTGCTCCTCAAAGAAGGACTCCAGGTCAGTTTTCCTCCTTTTAAATTGTTTTTCTACTAAATGCAGGATGGATGTGTTCTTTTTTCCACTTGTCACCGGTGTAGTAACCTCTGCCAGTGTCTGCTTTCACCTCTGCTGGCTTCTACTAGGCTGCGATGTGGATGTCAAGGTTGTCAGTTTCAAGGCATCCTTTCCTCCCTGACTCAGGCAGTGGAGCCTGTCACCTGAAGTTGTCATTTTTCCTGCTGTTAATTAACCTTGGAGCCGAAGTCCTACACCTGGGGCCCCTTGATTGCATGTATAAATGACCCCGGCAATCCAGTATCATGGTGGTTCCCCAATAGTTGCAACTTGTTTTTCACATGACAACTGTCTGCCCTTGCATCTGTATGGACATTTAGTGCCAATTCCATTGTGGACATGGATCATTTGGCAGTCAGGGTTCATATGTCAAAACTCTGAGTGTCTGAGAGTGACCTTTTGGCTGATGCACACATAGATTTGTTGTGGCAAATTTCTTTTTCAATAAAAAAAAAAAAAGTCACCTTTTTCTGGCTCTGTCACAATTGCTCAGAAAAAACTTGAAACACTGACCATAATTGCCACTTCAGTGAGGAGAGGAGAGGCATGATAGCAGTGACTATTTGGGGATTGCTTTCTCTATATTTCTCACAAGAAATTTATATTGCTTAGATTTAGGTTGGTGCCTCAGCCTCCCTCATTTCTAGATTAGATATAATCATTTATCAATTTCCCTTCCTATTGCCATCTACTGCTGAAGAGAAAAACTCCTTAGTAGGTCATTCAGGTGTAGGATAGAATGTCAGATAGGAAATATAGGACTCAAGGGTGATGAAAAGCAGAGGAATATACATACATACATACATACATAAACACATGAATACATCTAGATAGATATAAAAAGATGTGAAGCTAGTGATATCTATCTATATATATATATATACACACATACACACACAAAGCCATACATATATATATATATATGGAGCTAGTGATATCTATATATATATCTATATATATATATCTATATATATATATATATATATAATGTAGGAGTCAAGGGTGAGGAAAAACAGAGGAATATACATACATGCATCCATAAATATGCATACATTTAGATAGATGTAAAAAGATGTGAAGCTAGTGAGATATATATATATATATCATATATATTATATAAGGTAAATTAAAGACAAGGGTGTAGGGCAGTACCATTTGCTAAGGGGTTCAAGAGAGATATTGTTGAAAAAGCATATATTTGGTACTTTGAAGCTTCTTAGGCACTCTAAGAGGTAAATGTAAGGAGAAAATTCATTTTCATAAAGAAGATAACCTGTACAAAGGTATAGAGATAGAACATACAATGTTGTAAGGAATAGTAAATCAACTAGTTGGGCTAGAACTTAGAGTGTAAGGATGGGAATCATGAGAATAAGCCTAGAAGAATAGATTAGAAGCAGTAAGGTAGGTAGAGCAGTGGATTTGGCCTGGAGGCAGGAATACCTGAGTTTAAATATGGCCTAAGATACTAACTATGTGTCTCTGGACATATTTCCCAGAATTATTGTGGGATAAAATGAATGTTTTGCAAAGTGTAAGTGCCATCTAGATGCTATATTATTATTATTATCATTATTATTATTATTGCTATTTTATAGTAAATGACTTTAATATCAAACAATATAGTTTCTATTTTTTCCTAGAGGCAATATGAACTACGTATTGAAGAGGGTGGATGCCATGGTTAGATATCACTTTAAGAATATCTTTTTGTCAGCAATGTGTAGGAGGGATTATAGAGAAAAAGACTAGAGGCAGGAGATATATTAATAGTAATAGTCCCTCCTAGATGTCATAAGGACTTGAATGAGAGCTAGAGTATTGTGAGTGGGGGAAAAAAGAGGGATATATACAAGTATGCTGTGGAGAAATAATAGACAAAGCTTGGTACCTAGTTACATATGAGAGGTAAAAAAGAATCAGAGATTACTGTGAAGATAAAAAACCTAGGTGACAGAAGGGTGATGATGCCCTTGACAGGAATTGAGAAATTAAAAAGAAGTGTGAGTTTGTCAGAAAGAGTGAGTTGTGTTTTGGACATTTTGTTCACTTAAGGATAATTATAGTTTGTTTAATTGAAAATGTCTAATTTAAAGTTAGTGATGGGGTCTTAAAGATCAGAACAGGGACTAGAATTGGACAAATAGGTCTGGGAGTCATTTGAATGGACATGGAAAATGTACCTAAAAAAGACGATGAAATGACCAAGAAAAGGTACAGAAACAAGATTAGTAATCTCAGAATAGAGCTTTGGGGTTCACACCCCTTTAGAGGGACAGGGCAAGATGATAATTCAGCAAAGGAAGGGCTGGACAGGTAGGAGAAAAACTCAGTGAGAAAAGTGTAAGGAAAACCAACAGGAAAGAGCTTCTAAGAACATAATTATATGTTCACCTCTTGCATCACACATTTGTTATGAGGAAGTAGGTTTGTAAAATATCAATCAATAAAGAAAGTAGATGAAAAATATGTCCAGTTTTGATTCCCATAAAACTTGCAAAAAGAAGAAGAAGAAGAAGAAGAAGAAGAGCATGCAGTTGATACAAGAACAGTCAGGAAGGCCAGGTTCTTAGAGGTTAACTAAGGGAAATATTCAGAATCATAGGGAACAGAGGTAAGAGAAATTAATTTGAAATTAAAGGATTTGGGTTTGAATTGCAGCTCTAACTTTTGTGGCTTATATTGTGCTTGATTACTGCCTACAAAGAATTTATAAGTAGGTTCCTGAGCACAGTTTTTAATCAAATGATTGGAAAGGGGGAAATTAAGACCTTCACTCTGATGTATTTTCACTAGAACACAACATATAGAACATGCATGTAATCTGAGCTGAGTTCCCTTGGTCACAAAGGACCCATGTGAACAAAACCAAAGTTGTTTGGGATTATATAGCTAGCATGTGATGCAAAGGGAAGATTTGTTACTGAGCCAGAAAGGGCAAACCCTTAAAGACCTTGAACAGAATGATTTCTGTCTCAGATAATCTCTATTTTCCTGTCTCTGAGTATGTAGGGATTCTGGAAGTCTCTGAATTTTCTTTAGGAAATTTTCACCCTCAACACCAATGGTCACTTCTTACTCATGACAGTAAACACTCTTGAATAGGCAATCTTCAGTCTGGACCTCAGACTCCTGGCTGCCTCTTTTGAATTGTGTTTCTCTGCACAGATGATTAAAAAGTAGTCATTAAATGGATTTCTAGCCTTGGCGCCAATCTCATGAATTTGAAAGGTTGGAAGCTCCTAGATTCCTCTGTGAGCACTGGCTGCCATATGGAAGATGATCTCTGCAGGCATTACAATGCCATTTCTGAGAAGAGAACAACCAACCTGAGGATGAACCTAATCTATAACTTGAGTGAGTTGATCAGATAATGTTGAGCCAAGGTGGAAGCGAAATGATAGTCCCATACAATGTTTCATGTTTTAATATTTTAAATATCTATTTCTTAGGAGAGTATAACATGAGATATGGGTTACAATTTTGTTTTTCAAGTGTTTGCCAAGGGATTCTTATAAGTCTATTGTATTTAAACATGTCTTTTATCTAGAGAAGATTCCTCTCCTTTAAATGATATACCTTCTACATTCAGTACCCCTTCCTTTTTTTTTCTCCTCTCTTCCCCTCCTCTCCTTTCCTTTCCCCTGCCCTCCTTTCTCATTCTCTCCTCTCATGCCTGTTCCACTGTGCTCCCTTGTTCTCCTGTGTCCTCCTTCTAAATGACATGATTTTAAAAAATTATTATTATACTCTATTCTCTATCTTCTTTCCAGAGAGACCCTGAGAGTGTGTATTTTATGGGGCAAGGGACCAAGGCATACCTTCTCAGTATCTTATGACAAAGATAAATACATTCATTCTTGAAATCTGACAGATATCCTGGTTTTCTTGGCCTTTTTTTCTACTTTTCTGAGCACAGATCAGAAACCAGACCTACAAATGCATTTTGCCAGTTCAAGAGAAAGCATAAGCTGTGGCAGTGGTGGAATAGTGATAATTCCTACTGAAGTATATTTCTCCCTTGAGGAATCATAATAGGATTTATAGCTAATAGGAGCTTTGTAAATCATGGAGTCCCACCTCCTAATTTTATAAGGAAGCTGAAGTTCAAAGGGTGAAGAAATTTTCCCAAGATCAAGGAGATATTTTATCAGAGAACAGAATTTGAACACAGGTCTTGACTTCAGATTCATCATTCTTTCTACTGTGCTATGCTCAGTCAAACATGTGTTGCATATGCATCCTGAAATATGTGTCTAGAGCCCTGTGGAAAAATTGGGTCCCACTAGAGAGGGGAAAAGAAGATATTTTGAGTCTCTTAATATGTTTCCTTCATTTACCTTTTGGGTTTCTTTATGTCCTTTACACATTTACATTCCATGTGGGTTAAAATAATAGTTATGCTTTACCTGATAATTTTATCATTGATGGAAGCTCATAGTACCCAAATCTATAAAATCCTAGGTAGAAATTATTTTGGGATTTCCCAGAACAAACTGTGAGTGGACACATAATAAGGCAAAGAGAGTAATCCACCTCACTATTGGACCCAGTCAGTTTAAGTCCAAAATATTGAGTTCCAAGCCAGTGGTAATATTTTTATATAATGCATGTCTTACACAAAGCCATTATTATTTGACTTGAAAATCGACTACTTCTCTGTATCACAAATGGATCATGTACAAATACCCAAGTTAGTTAATTTCAAGAGCATTGGATTTTAAACAGTACATGGTTTATCCCAAGTATATTCAGAAAGTGTCATAAATCACTATGGTGACGGACTATATTGTAGTCCTCAGGGAAAAACGGAAAACCTTTGCTAATGATTTACAAATCTCCCAAATGAATTGGCATATTGACACAACTTGGTCCACAGCAGGGAATAATTGTGGTTCAACATTTATGAGTCCTAGAACAGAGGGAAAATCTAACACTGAAATCATGCCTGAAAGCAAAAAGCCATACTTACTGTCTATTCTACTATTAGTTTGTTTAATAGTTCTAAAAGAGAAATACCATCAGCATCCCCAGGGATCTTGCTAAACAAGCTTTCTTTTTATAATGAGGCTATACCAGTTAGTAACATTTAAAATAATCATGATAATTTGCACTTTCATAACATTTTTAATCTGATAATCTTCAGGCTTTTACAATCATTGAAAACATCATTAATCCAAAAAACCCAGACAAAATCAATAGCTCCACATTACAGGTGGGCAAAGTAAGGCATAGAAAAATTACTGCTTACAAATACAGAATCAAGATCGAGAAAAACATTGAGAACCTTTCCCCTAATATGTAGTATCACTTCTCTCTCCAGTGACTAAAATGTGGGTAATCATTATAATATCCATTAATTGGAACTCCAGGTACATACAAAAGTATTAAATTACCATTTTAAAGGTGGAAGATCCAGCTACAAAATCAACTTTTGTGTGTCAAGAGATCCTGAAATAGTTGAACATTCACTACGTGCAGTCTTTCATAAGAGAAGGTAGCAAAATCCCGTTATGAAAAAGATTACAATCAAGTGGTAGCATACTCTTGATGGCATATATATATATATGTATATATACATATATATATATATATATTTGTGTGTGTTTGCACACATGTGCGTATGTGGGTGATATATACGATTTAGATTAGTGGTGTCTAACTCAAATATAAAGGCCACTAATCTATACGTAAGGATCCCTGAAAGCCATATATTGATTTAGACTATATCATATGTTTATATATTTCATTTTTATTCAGACATTAAGACATTGAAATCAGCTAGGAACTACATTTTGTTGTTATAGTTGTTATATTGGATTTTTCTCAGGAATCTTGGGCCAAATGCTTGATATCTATGGCCTAGATGAGAGTGGGTTTAGAGAAAAAAGTAGACATGGGGAATATTAGTTACTATATTACTTTCTTCAAACATTGCTTTAGTAATGCATCGAGGTACATGAATTTAGAATTGGATGGTAAGATAGAGATAAATGAGTCCAACACCCTGATTTTACAAAGTGAGAAATGTATGTAAAAAGCTTAATTGACTTGCCCCAAATTACATGAATGGCAAGCAGCAGAATCAATATTTGAAACTAATTCATCTAATTCCAAATCTAGTATCTTTCTATTGTACTCTGCATTTATTAAATGTCCACTGTTTGCAAATTAGTGTGGTTTATATAAGCAGTTTCAGTTTTAGTTGATAAATTGTTATTTTGGCACACTCCCTTAGAGTTATACTCTTTATTTAATAATACAATATTCTCTAGGGATCTGATTTCCCTCTCAAATTATTCATAATCCATGCTTCATATTAAATAAACAATGTTAATGAGAAAACCACATCTAGTTAGCTGGGGAATAGCTATTGATTCAATTTACATGCTATTTTGAATGAAACAGCATTGCATTAACAAGATTATAAGGTATTGTGTTGCCATTAATATCCTAACCCTAATTTTAGGAAAAAATG
The DNA here is from genome assembly GCA_023553655.1 of Myrmecobius fasciatus. NCBI lineage: Eukaryota > Metazoa > Chordata > Mammalia > Dasyuromorphia > Myrmecobiidae > Myrmecobius > Myrmecobius fasciatus. Next base: position 401,025 of record JAJPUD010000314.1, read on the forward strand.
ATTATTCAACTTACATTGTAATATATAAGGGAAGTAATGAGAAACCAAGATAATGGCATTCAATAAACATAAGTGAAAGGTATTACATGTGCGGTGGAAGAGCAAATCAATCAAATACAAACTCATTCTACTATTTTTAAAAGCATCTGAGAAAAAAAATTTTAAAAATCATAAGGCACCATAATGTGAATATGATGGAATAAATTACTGTAGGGGATAAAAAAGCAAACTATCCTACAATACATATATAGAAGTGTAAAATAATCTTCAATAAAGGTCAAATCATCATCCTATTGCTTATGTATAAAAAAAGATTAGTGATATATATATATATATATATATATATATACATATGTATATATATATATGAGAATAAGGAATATGATATATTGTGTGGCATTAAAGCAACACAAATTTATATTTTATTTGATCATCTCTTTGCCATCCACCCTACATCTGGAACTTCTTGATCACCAGAACTCAGAAAAAAACATGTCCTAGGAACTAATTTCACCCTTTTTTGAAACTTTTGTTTTGAGGGAATTGTTCTTCTGTTGGTAAGTTTGCAAACACAAAATCAAATGTGATACTATATCTAGATTGTACTTGTCATGATGGACATTTTGTCTTGTCTTCCCATTTGCCCTGCCACTGTTTGTTTCTGCCTGTCCCAATCCCATCTTCCGCATGTCTGTCTCATATTCTGAGAACCATAATCAGATCAATAGTGCCTTCACAATTAGGGGAAAAAAGTTTTTCAATCAACTGTACTATGGTATAAATGAGAGTACTTTTTAAGAAGAAAACAGATAAAATTATTTGTTACCATATTATCTTCTTCAAATATTGCTTTTGTAACTAATCAAAGTCCTTCATAGAATAAGGAGTTTAGAACTAGAAGAAAACTGAAACTATTGAGTCCAAAGCCTTCACTTTACAGAAGGAAAAAAATTAAGGCAAAATTGCTAATTGCCTTACTCAAATAAATGCTCTGCTGGCCATCCTTCTTATTTACCATTTAAAAAACTATCCCTTTCTACCCACTACAACCCTCTCTATATATTCTCTCCCTTTTAGGTTATAGCATAGGGCAGCTACATAGCAGTGGGTAGGGTGCTGGGCCTGAGGTCTAACCTCAGGTACTTACTAGCTATTTGATCCTCGGCAAGTCACTTAGCCCTGTTTGCCTCACTTTCCTCATCTGTTAAATGTGTCTTTGCCAAGAAAAACCCAAATGGGATCAAGAAGTATCAGATATGACTGAAAACAAATGAACATTAGATTATAAGTTTCATGAGGGCAGAAATTGTCTTGCTTTCATATATACACACACTGCTTTTTCACAGTTTGGTACATAACAAGTTCTAAATATATTATTCATTCAATATATATATATATATACATGCATATATTATATTATATATAGGATATATATGCCACAATATCAGGCATCTTAGTTATAAGAATTTCTTCCCTTATCATAGATCTGAGTCTATCTGCAAATATCCATAAGATATTGAATAAATCTCAAGCATTTTTCTCCCATAGTTGATAGTAAGTATAAGAGAGGATATTTTAATCCAGCTTTTCCTAAATCCAAGGCTTAGCCATACATGTAATAGGTCATTTATACTGTCTTACTTTTTTACAACTTAAGTAAGTGATATTAAGTAAGCAAAATTTCAATGTTTTAGTAAGATTCCTGGTTTTTGTTTTATTTTTAGAGTTTTCATATGAAAAAAGAATTAATAAAATCATTTCTTGACCTTTACCATGAAGTTATATTTTTACAAATTAATAGGTAAGACTGTCTCTGTAAATAGGTATTAAAAAGATCATAGGGAAAAATATCTTTCCAACTTTAGTTTCCTAAAGCTAAAAGGAAATTAAACCACTGTCTGGAATATTTCTGACAGTAAATGTCTCAGAATTCAGAAACAATTCTTTTGTCTATAATATGTTGTTGGAGACACAGAGGGACATTTATGATTGATGATTATCTACATTCACATGAAATATATTGTACAGACTCACAGCTTTAGAGTAAAATGCACTTTCAATGACACATTTCCTTATCTACAATGTAGTCTTACTTTAAAAAAAATGGGTATGTGTGTGTATGTATATAAGTGTGTGTTCATGGAGAATCATGTAAAATCAAAATATACAATATTGATAAGTTGAAATAAAGTTAAATTGTGATTTTAGGAAATTCCACATACATATTTTTAATTGGGAGAAGCTTTAAAAATGTTTCCTTTGTTCTTGGACTAAGTTAGAAAATAGACCTAAAGCTAGATGAAGGAATGAGACTGTATCTGCTCCTGAATTTTAAAGGAAGTTCTAGATGATGGAAGAAGTATCTATTTCACATTACCCCTTTTTAAAAGTAGAGAGTGACCCACAGTAGAATCAAACATGTTTTATTAATGATTTTATATTTAGTGATTGAGGAATTGAGCAGTATTTTCAATTATCTCAAACTGATTGTCATTGAAAAAACCTGTCTCTTTAAGGCCAGTTTCTTCCTGGAGGTTTTCTGTTGCTTTTTGAATACAGTAATAAAATGATTTAGGGGATAATTCAAATTATCAAATACCCAAAGGGCAGTGGAAAGATGCATGTTGGGTTTTTGCAGTTTGTAGCCTATTGCCAAGGCCACTTATCCGTAGAAATGCAAAACATAATGTGAGGGATATTTAAGACCAGAAAAAGAGAGGGCTCATTCATATAGCAAGGATGAAGGACCAAAGATTGATAGCATGAGTGACACATTTTAAGCTCTCAGATATTAAAAAAAAGAGGAGGCCTTCAGCACAAAGATATGCTATAGAGACTTTATGATGAAAAAATCCTATAAGATGAAGATGTGGTAGGATTGTTATTTGCAGTGGTTGAGAGAAGAAGCAAAACTAATAAAATGGGCAATTTCCAGATAATACTAGAAATATTTGATTTCATAAATTACCATTTTAAAATAGAAGTTGATTCATGCTAAGATAAAAATGTTTTGATAAGCATTTTTCATGATATTGAACCAAAACATACAACACCCACAAATTAGGTTCCCTATAAGAATTTAACCATAATCACCACATACTCTGTACAATTGAGACGAATGATAGACCTTCTTTGAGCTCAAAATGTTCAAGAATACTATGGTAATACAAATCTCAGTGGTCTCTCTTAAAGGTCAAATTTTAACTTAGGTAGAGTCATAATGGAGTGGAGGAAGTATACATATAAAAAAGAAAAAAATCGAAAGACAAAAAAATAATAAAATAAAGAAATAAAATTAGAAAAGATATGTGTATGTTGTAGTGTGTTCCAGAATTGGGCTTTTTATTTGCATATGTATGCTCAAAATTATCTAGTTAATGTAACCTGTCCTTTGAAGGATATTCATATAAATATATATGCACACATATACATGTGCATATACTGTTTAATTTCAATCATGAATTAACAACCAATAAAATCCTAATGGTTTAGAAATTGTTGTTGATATTACAATTCTGAAAGAACATTTTAAAAGAAACCAAAGTTTCATCATATAAGGAAGATTAAATCATTAATGACTACTGATAATAGATATTGTTTTTTGAATTTTTGAAATGTTTGAATTCTATAAATCATGGACCATAAAGTCAAAAACCAGATCACTTTTTTTGCACAAACAGATTATTTCCATTATAAATTGCTACCTAAATGATCATTTAAAAAGGTCTTTGCTTAAGACAATAAACAATTATCTGCACAAAATGCAACCAGTAACTGAAGAATGATTTCGACATTTTTTTTTGGTCATTCTTTCCTTTTGTGAATCTTAACTTTTGTCAAAAATTGCGCCATTGATATTAAAGTATCAAGTAATATTAGAAATTACTTAAATTTAAATCATTTGTTTATATTGAATACATTACCTGTGGCTTTATACAGATATACACACACACTCACACACACTCGCAAACACACACACACACAGAAAAAAGAGAGAAAGAGAGAGAGGGAGAGAGAAAGAGAGAGAGAGAGAGAGAGAGAGAGAGAGAGAGAGAGAGAGAGAGAGAGAGAGAGAGAAACTGTTCCACAAATCAAGGAAATTTTAAGTTTAAAAGCTTACATTTTTGTTGTTGAGTCATTTTTCAGTCTTATCCAACTTTTTATGAACCCATTTAGAATTTTCTTGGCAATCATACTGGAATGGTTTGTCATTTCTTTCTCTAGTTCATTTTACAGATAAGGGAACTGAGAACAAGATTAAATGACTTGCCCAGTAAGTAACTGAGGTTATATTTGAACTCAGGTATTCCTGATTTCAGGTCCAGTGCTCTATCCATTGTGCCATTAAATATAACATCTACCAAATTTATTCTCATATATAGTCACAAACTTTAGCCCTGCTGTCTTTACAATGACTTCTCTTTCCCTTCATTTCAAGGAACCAGTATTATTTGACAAACACCCTTTGCCTTTCAATATCTGACATCCAACGTCTCTTCCCACTGAAAAAACAAACAAACAAACAAAAACAGGCAAACAAAAAAACAAACAAACAAACAAAAACATCTGAAAGTCTGGAAACTCTTTTCCATTTTGTTTTTACACAACTACAATGTCAGAGTCTCACAATTTTTAAGTGTGTCAGATTACATTTTTCTTTTCTATATTGTGCTTCACTCACTTGAAACTTGTCCCCATGAGGAAAATTATAGTTCTACATTTTGATAATTCACATTTGATATGAGAGCTCTCTGGTTGAGTATGCTTTCCAGTAGTCGGAATCACAACCTATCCCCATTTAGACAATGCTTATTCATGTCCTCCCATCAAAAGGGTCTATTTAGGGTGTCCATAAATTTGAATAGAAAATGGGAAAAATATCACTAATCTTTACCTGGGTTAACATTGTCAATTATGAATTTAGGCAACTAAATGCACTACCTATTAGGCTTTGCAAGCCTGCCAAAGGGGTTCTTGTTACAAAAAAAAAAAAAAAGGTTAAGAACTTCTCTCTATCACTTTATAGTGATCATTTCTTCCTGGATACTTCATTTTAAGGAAAGTTCCCAAGCACTATGTCCCCTATTTTTTGGCACTTCATTTTGGGCTTTTTCCTCCACTCTGCCAACTTACCCCATGCCCTGCTTTTCAGCTTCCTTTTTTTGTGCTGTTTTTGCCAGTTTGAATGTAATCTGCTTAAGGAGCTTAAGGACCATGTTTTTACATTATTTTGTATCCTCAGTACTTAGCACAGGGTCTAGTACATAGCAAACAGTATAAAATGCTTGTTGACATGACTTTACATTCATCATATAATGATGGATATAAATCTACAATCTACCATCAAACTTATGATGATTTATCCCTATTGAAGTATTAATCTTTTGTTCATATTTGCTTTACTGATTAGTCATTATTGTGTTCTGTGTTTTTTAAAATAATTTTTTCTACAATAAATGTGTGGCTTTCTACAATTATTATTTATTTACATCATAATAAATGATAAATTTTGTATATGTACTCTGTGATATTGAGATAAATATTATATGCATATGTATACATACATGTGAATGTGGTATGTATGTGTGTTTCATATAAATGTATGTCTGCATGTATATACATTGCTTTACTTAATAATGAAATTGTTTCATTGTCTATATAGGGAGTTTAAGTATAATATAGTTCTTTTATTCATGGTATACATTTTGAATGTGGGATCTCCTAAAATTATGATTGCAAAATCTACTTTTATGGAAATACTTGAAACATAATAAATTTATATCATCTCAGTTTTTCCTAATGTTGGGTTTTTACATTTCAAATATGAAATATATGCAGCAAATTTTGTTTTTTTTTTCTTCTTATATATTCTGCCATTTTGTTTTATTTTGTCATTTTCGTCTGCTGACATTCTAGGCAACCATGAAAATTTTCTGCTTTCTTATGTTAATTTATATTGTTTTCTGTAACTTCAGTCAATTACATATCCCAGAATTTTTCTTTTCCTCACATTGTCTTCTACAAAACTCTCTCTTCTCTGCCCAATTACTCTGTCTAAATTTCTAGAACATGCTTTCATTTCTATATAAAGAGTCTCTATCTCCATCATCTCCTCTTTTACTATGAAGAATATTCATTTATGACGTTTTTAAAATGTATTAGTTTAATTTATCCGCTTCTTTCACCAACTAAAATATAAAAGGAATTAATTCTTCATTTATTGGTTATGTGTTTTCTTGTCTTCTTCATTATGAATCTTCTGCAATATGGATGTACTACAAGTTCATTGTCTTACACTTCCTTCTAGTTCAGTACAGTATATGACTATCAATCATCAAATAAATTTATTTTTTCTAATAAATTTATTTATTGTTAATACACATTACTTTATGAATAATTTTGAGAAAGAAAAATCAGACCAAAAGGGAAAACCCATGGAAGAGATTAAAAAAAACCCCAGAAAAAAGAAGGGAACATTGCATTTGTTAATTTACATTCACTCTCCTTAGTTCTTTTTCTGGATACAGATGGCATTTTCTGTCCAAAGTCTATTTGGGACTGCTTTGGATCAATGAACTACTGAGAAGAAACAAATCTTTCATATTTGATCATCACAGATTCTTGCTATTATTGTGTACAATGTATTCCTGGTTCTGCTTGTTTTGCTCAGCATTAATTCAGGTAAATCTTTTCCAGGTTTTCTAAAATCAGCTTGTTCATTATTGTTTACATATCACTTTACATATCACAATTTGTCCAGCCATTCCCCAATTGATGAGCATTGACTCATTTTCCAATTCTTTGCTACCCCAAAATTCATGGAAAAGGGAATGTAACAATAAAAAAGGAATTCTATATACAGAGCCAAAGGACTGAGTCCAATCCAAAATACTTTAATTCCTAAGCCCTGTAGTAATGCATCTCCTTGAACTTTTGCCTCTCCATGTCAAGGTTCTCAGAGGGACAAAACTCTCTACCCTAGGATCCCATATGGTGTTTGAAAGTTAATCAGTTAAAAATTGTTTAAAAAAAA
>JAJPUD010000314.1:408157-433284 GCA_023553655.1 Myrmecobius fasciatus
TATATATATATATATGTATATATATATATATATATATATATACAAACCACATATAAAATCAATTTGAAATAATCAAGAAAGAGAAGGCATTGGAATTAAGGGAGTTCTTCCTAGAGATCTGAGAATATATAGGTAGTGTGTGTGTGTGTGTATTTATATATGTGTATATATATATATATATATATATGTCTATATATATGTAAAATTATATATTCATATATATATATACAATTATATATCCATTATCTATAATGTAACCCCAAAGTTGAAAAAAAAATCTTGCAAGAGTCTTCAGGGTATTATCCATCTCATATTATATTTGCTTACTCTCCACCAAAATTTGTCTACTAGCCCTGAAGTCAGGAGATCCTGAGTTCAAATCTGGTCTCAGACACTTAACACTTCCTAATTGTGTGACCCTGGACAAGTCACTTAACGTCAATTGCCTCAGGAAAAAAAGAAATTTGTCCATAAACGTCCTCCTTTATCTTTCAAAAATCCAGATAACAACATAACAATTTCAAAAATTCTATTACTCTGTAGAAAAATATAAGCCATTGTGCTGTGTAGTGGCATACTTTTCATACATTCTTAAGTCATTTTGATCAACTTCATGAAATATTTGGTACTGCTAATAGTTTATTTTCTTCTATGATTTTCTCAAGTGGGCTGGGCTTTTTATTTAAAGTGATTTTTGCTACAGCTTGTAACTTCAAATTCTAATGTCAATATTTTTTAATTAGTAGAAATATATATTCTTTCAAACTGCTTGTCTTTTGCTTTTGTTTTGTCTTTTGCTTGTGTTTTGTCAAATTTTATTTTATCTCAGTATTTTTGAATTTCAAAAATCAAAAGAATTGACATATGTTGAAATTTTTTATCCTAGAAACTCTTATTTTGTTGAAATCCCTACTTTCTTTCCTCCCAAATTTCCATCATTATTTCTTATTTTAAACATTTTAGCTTGCTTCTAAAACATATTAAAAATTCTTGAAGTTGTTCTCTGCTCATATCTTAAGGGTCTTGGGACCTTTTTGTGACATTTCCGTTTTCATTAAGTATTTTGAATTAATTTATCAAACTTTGTAGCATTCACAATATTTGAATACTTTATTATTATATATAATAATTTTGGAGGTGAGAGGCAATTAAGGTTAATAACTTGCTCAGAGTCACACAGTTAGGAAGAGTTAAGTGTCTGAGGCAGGATTTCAACTTGGTCCCTCCTGACTCCAAGGTTTGTACTCTATCCACTGCACCATTTACCTGCCCCAGTGTAATGCTTTAAAAAAAATCCATTTTTCTTCTGGTTTTTCAGTGGTGGATTTTCTGTGACAACTAATTTCTCCTCTTTTATTAGCCATTTATTATTCTTTTCTTTATTCTGTTTTATATATTTTCTGCTACTATAAGATGTTGGACAGGTTCTGGGCTTACGCACATCTCATTTAGTCATCATGGCAGAACTCAGTCCTTTCTTTTCACTTCTAGGAAAGGTGGAAGCAGGCCCAAACTGATTGCCCCCTTTCTCCTTCCATGGTCATAAGCAGACTACTGGATTAATTGTATATGCATATACATATACATATATACATACATATACATCTACACATTAACATCATATATGTGTGTGTGTGTAAGTCTACCCACATACATCATAATACACATACATTGTGGGAAGAAGCAAACAACAATTATTTAGAAAGCCTCCCAAAAAAATCGTACCAAAGTTTCTAGATTATTCCATTTTTCATGGTAGATCAGACACATATGGGTTTTAAGGTTAGTTATCACCTTTAGATGAGGAAAACTCCGTCCTAGAAAGAAAAAGTGACTTGCCCAAAAATCAAATAAATAGAGGTGGAAGGTGGAATTCAAACTCAGTCTCTCTGACTCCAGATGGAGCACTCTTTCCACTACTTTGGACTGCTTCTCATCCCTTCTCTTTCTAATTTCATCTATATGGAGAAAGGAACTGAACTATGTACTCTTATAAGACTTAGCAATGATCTTTTAGGGTTGTGTGTGTGTGTGTTTGTGTGTGTGTGAGAGTGAGTGGGTGGATTTAGGGGGTTTAGGGGTGGATAATAGGTATGAATATTATGGTCCTTTTCACCCTCTTCATTCTGGACCTGAGATTTCAATGGTGCATGAAGACCCTAATGAAATACCTCCCCCAATCAAGCAGATCATCAACTGTTCTATAAACTTGGAGTTAAAAAAAATTCCAGCACACAAAGAATGTAAATAACTTGCCCAGTCAGAGAGAACAAACGAGATATTTGAACCCCCTGATTCGTAAAATGACTCCCATATCTCCATAACTCATAACTCCATCTCCCATCCCCCACCCCAATCCCCTACTCTCTTTGTGAGGTAATAATATTCACAACCTTCCACCAGCAGGTCAGTGAGATTTTCTAAAAGGGGTATGAGGAGGTCCCAGGAGGAGTGCTGAAGTTTGCAGCAGCTGTGTGAAGATTCCTAGAATTTACTTCTTCCAGATTAGATTGGATAGGTCACTGGAAGGTGGTCTCCATATCCTTACGTAGGCGCTGTCCACAAGGCAGCAGGTCCTGATTCTCTTTCTGGTCAGACACCCGGAAAGTTTGGTGGGCTGCTGCTTGGCTTAACTGCCAAGATCCTGGCAGGGCATGAATTTATCCTTTTTGAAGGGGTTAGGCTCAGTGGACCCCCAGCTGCAGCATTTCATCGAAGCAGAAACTCAGAGGCAGCGGTTCCAGCAACTAGTCCACCAGATGACTGAGATGTGTTGGGAAAAGTGTATGGACAAGCCGGGACCAAAGTTGGATAGTAGGACAGAAACCTGTTTCGTCAACTGTGTTGAGCGCTTCCTTGACACTAGTCAGTTCATCTTGAACCGACTAGAGAAATCCAAGCCAGGATTTTCAGAGAACTTGCCTGACTGAAAATTTCACTCATCTCTACTGTCTCTGAACTTTTGGTAAAAACAAAAACAAAAACAAAAACAAAAACACCCTCTAATTCAAAAGAACTGTGGATGGAATTTAACAATAATAATAATAATAACCCTATATAAAAGTTGGCCAACACCTTCAGTCAAAACTTTTATCACATTGAGGTTGTCCTATCATTTGAATGACTCAAGATCAATTTTGTGCCTTTGGGGTTTCTGTGTGTGTCTGGCTATGTATGTTGGTTTTAGTGTCTAACTTGTGAACATTATGGGCAGATAAATGAAAACCAAGATACTAATAGATTCACAATTACTGTTCGTGAGACTATTTTTTCAAAGCACATTAGCTATTTCCATATCTTCACAATGGGATCATATAGATTGACTCTTTTCTGCACATGTTCCTTTGAAGCTTGTTTGAGGGTGGGCTTTTGGGAAGTGAAGTTATAATTCTATATCTAGGAATAGAAGGGGAATCAACTTGGCACTTTGATTTGTGATCTTTTTATCCACTATGATTGTTGGAGCTGGACAGATATATCATGTTTAGTCTACACAACTGTTTTGACAAGAATTCATCTCAAGCTCCTTTACTGTTATTTATTTTGCATACTTATAAACAATTACCCATTGTAGATAATGTTGAAATCCTAGATGTCTTTGGATATTGAGACATCAAACTTTACTTGTTCCTTCCTTCCTCTTTGCAATCTGAAGAAAATTACTTGCTTTGGATATCATTGTACAAGGTAACTGAATAGTGTGTCTAAATTTCAAAGGTTTAAGCCAGCTCCATTCCAGATAATATAATAATATAATATATATTATACATATATAAGTATATAATATAATAATAATAAAACTCATTTTAGTTGAAGGCATGTATTGGTGTATTGACTGAAACATTGTAGTACAGTTATATGCTAAATTTCAAGTCAAAGTATAAAATTCAAATCCTTTTTCAGCTATTTCCTCTCTGCATGTGCAAACCACTTAACCATTTTGAGACATATTTTTCTCAATTATAAAATAGACTCGAACCAGAAAATCTGGAAAATCTCTTCAGTTCTAATTCTATGTCTCTATGATTCAATGTCCCATTACTATATTTTTGGAGGATTAAAATAAAAGCTTTTTCCTCAATAGGGATAAAATCCAGTTTCATGTACAATCATCTTTTTTAATTGTGCTCCGTTTTGAAAATGCTTCTTTTATCCTACAAACTAAAAATAAAAGTTTTTTTAATTCTTTTAAATTCTAAAGTGGTGCTTAAATTCTTTTGGCTTTAGTGCTGTGATGGCTAATTTTGATTTGTTGAAGTTCTTTAAGAATTGTCAATGATCTTTCATTCTTTTTTTACAGAGCGCAAAGCTTGTTTGAGGAGGTCAAGTTGGAATTGCTTCTCAATGACATACTTTATTTTCATTCTGTCTTTTACTTTGGTATGTTCATATCTTTGACAGTAGATTTGGGGTGAAAAACTACAATTTTTGCAATAGCCTTCTAATAAGTCTCCCTGCCCCTAATCTCTGCCACCTTCCAATATATCCTCCATATACTTGTCAAAATGATACTCCTACAGCAAAAGTCCCCTGACCAAGAAGCTCTAATGATTTCCATTTGATTATTGCATAAAATAGAGTGTTTTTCTGTTTTTTGTTTTAAACACCTTCTACAATGTGGTTTCATTCTACTTCCTCATACTTATGCCAAGTTTTTCTCCTTCGGCACTCTACATTCCAGTCAAAATGACCTGCTTGCTATTTTTCAGTTAAGGCATTCCAATTCCTGTTTCCTTAACTTTTCACAGGCCATTTCCTATGTCTGGTATGCACTTCAATTCTAACTATTCCCCAGTTTCCTATGAAGTTCAGTACATATTACCTATCCTGGTCTCCTTCATCCCTAGTGCCCTATCTCTGAAAAATAATTTTGCATGTATTTTGCATTTTCTTTTATATAATCCATTTTCAGACGAATCTAAGTGGTGGTTTTTTTGTTTTTGTTTTTTGTTTTGTGGACATGTGGACAGTCTTGTTTATGTATCTCTAGTTTCTAGTTCCCCAGTGGCTAATGTAGCCTGGTATTGTAGACAATTAATAAAGGATTGTTGAAAAAATGAACATATTTTTCTCTGTTCTCCATGAAGATCTTTACAGAGGAGTTTTTATATATTCAAGTACATATTTAATCTGAAAAATGTTATGAAGCTCTTCATGGGATTTTTTTCTAGCTATCATTCCTGTAGCATATATTGCGAGGTAAGCTTAAATTATCTTTTCCATGATTTTTTTTCTATTGCTTATAACAAGTATTGCAAAATAAGATGATGATGTATCTCATTAAACCATAGTAAAATGATATGGCGTCTAGGTGGCCCATTGGCCTGGAGTCAGGAAGGCCTGAGTTCAAATACAGTCTTTTTGTTTGTTTGTTTTGATTTTTTATTTATTTTAATTTTTTATTAAAGCTTTTTATTTGAAAAACATATGTATGGGTAATTCTTCAACATTGACCCTTACAAAGCTTTGTGTTACAAATTTCCCCCCTCGTCCCCACCTCTCCCCTAGATGGCAGGAAATCCACTACATGTTAATTATGTTAAAATACTTGACAAATTGAATATATAAATACATATCAAATGCAGTCTTAAGAGACTTAATCTCTCTTTGATCTGATGCAGTTAGTTAACCTCTGTCTGTCTCAGTTTCTCCATCTGTAACATAGTGATAACAAAAGCACCTATTTCCCTTGGCTGTTGTGAGCATAAAATAAAATATATTTGGGAAACTCTTTGCATATCTTAAAGAATTGAATATAAATAACAATCATTTCTCCTTTGATCAGAAACTGTGAGGGTCTTCCCTTCCCAGATTCATTCATTTATTTAGATTTTTTTGGACTAGGTGAGAGAAGAAATTCTTTGCCACAATTGCTACCTAGTATTAATCATTGAATGAATGCAGGCTCAGTTAAACTGAGACTTGTTGAAAACTTAAAAAAGGTTAAGGCCTATCACTGCATCTGGGCCATTTCCAATCATCTTGTTCTAAATCTAGTCACAGGACCTAGATTGCTCTGGAGGGGAAACTGAGACAGATGACCTTGCAGCCTCCCTCATAAATCCAATTTACTTGCATGTCTTGTCATCACCTTTCTGATGTCATGGTCTTTTTCAAAAAGGAAGAGGAAACACCAACAGCAAATACCAACTGTTGTGGTGTCACTACCATTGCTATTTCTGTGGTTGCCTTTAGGCATTGGATAAAATGAAATACAGTTTTCTATTTGCCTCTAGAAGTAAAACCTCTGAGCTATACTTGTTATGATTTAACTGCTTTTTTGTCCTCTGGTTTCATTTATAGTGAAAATTTCAATATTGATTTGATTCAGTTCCTCTGGTAGGCTGTCTACTTCCTGAATATTGAAGAAAGAAATCAGTTAAAATATCAGTTTAAAATACTAACAGTTGAGTTAACATGTCCCTTTTCTGATATCCTACCAGCTGTGGGTTGTAAGGCAATTCACTTAACTTCCCAATGCCCCGAGGAAACTTAGTAAGATGATAAATTTCTGAGGTAGTGGTAATCTGTTTTGTTGAGGGGAGCTCCTTTCACCAATGACATTATAAATCAAATAATTAAAAAAGTTAATTTTTCTAAGACCCTCCCCCCAATAATGAGTGCTTCTTAGATCCTTGTGTCCCTCCCTACATTTTTACTCTGCTGTCACCATCACAGAAATACAAGTATGTAGCTGTTAAAAAATCATACTTATCATTTCAGTTCAGCTTAATTTTGAATCTTATCTGCCTTATCTGCAAATTGAAGAGTTGGGCTTCATAGAGTATTAAATTACTTCCAACTCAAACGCCATGACACGTTGCCTGCAAACTTTAGTGGAGAGGGGCAGCTAGATGGTGCAGTGGATAGAGCACCAGCCCTGAAGTCAGGAAGACCTGAGTTCAAATCTGGACTCAGACATTTAACACTTCTTAGCTGTGTGACCCTGGTCAAGTCACTTAGCTCCAATTGTCACAGCAAAAAAAAAAAAAAAAAAGTTAGTGGAGGACCACATAGTACTGGTGACCATTTTATATTTTTATTAGATGGGTTTTCATAGTAAAACAAGTCATCATCACATCATTTCTAGACTTGAAACTAATATTTAACTCCCCTGACAATTGAAAAACTTGCCTAGTCTCTTTAACTTATTGTATATAAGACTGTTCAGATTTATAAAAAAAAACACTTGAGCTCATATTATATTGACAAAACCTAAAAATTATTCCATAGCCCAATAAGGTACCAAGAGTACAACTGTATGGAGTGGAATCTTTTGGGGTGGACAATGATGCCAGTAGGCCCACAACAGAAGACACTTCTGATAGCTCCAATTTTTCTTACTATCGTTCTAACAATGATAGTAACAATTAAACAATTAAAACAGAAAAAAATATCAGAGAAATAAGGGAGAAAATCAATCATTTTTTATTCAGATAATGACTGCTTAAATATAGATGATACTTGGTGTTAGTCTTAGAATATGATTTTTACATGGTCTTTTAATTAAGGTCATTATCTAGTTTTTAGACTTTGGAAAATTAAGTCAAAGAAATTAGAATATGAGTTAGCTGTTCTGAAAGAACACCTATTTTTATAGGGAAGAAAACCACTTTGAGGAAAAACCCTCTATTATTTTGGGGCACCACTACTTGTCAGCATTACTTAAAGACTAACAGGCTGTCAATGACATTATTACACAAGTGTATCAAAAAAAAAAAACTTCAAGATCACTTGATTGTACCACTCACTAGCTTCCCAGTGCCCTTGCTACTTGACTATTCTACTTAAAATATTCTCAAGGATTCTTGACTTTTCTGTTTTTAAGACTTTGTTCCAGATTATGGGTCACTTTTTGGAGCAAGTCCAGCATTTTAATTTAAATCATTACCCTAAAGTAGACAGAGTTCATCCTATCAGCCTTCACCAGGTGTACCCTTAACTAAACTAGTCTAGAAGATAGATGTGTAAGATAGGACCCCTTCTACCTTTATTATACACTTTCACATAATGGTTTAATAGAAAAGGGACATTACCATTTTAAAAGTCAGTATACAGGTGACTGAATTCTAAGAACTTTAGGAATCTTTGTGAATTGTACTCACAAGCCTCAATGATGTATGATATCAGCTAATAAGGTCAACAAGTCATTTGAATAACTGGTATCTCCTATCCTTAAGATTAAAATTTGCAATCAACCTTAAATTTGGTGCCATTTGATCATTTTAGCAAGTGGAAGATCTGGTATACTATAGAGATTACATTGAACATTTAAACCAAATTTAGAAGGAACACTTGGGTAGGGCAGTCTTAACATCATGTGATGAGACCAAGTTATCTGTAATGACATGGGAAAAACCCAACCAATTCGACAGAATCAATGGGAAATTACAGCCTATCTCTGAGGAGCTGATTGTGAGGGAGAAATTGGTAAGTGCAGAGTTCCATGAAAACTGCTGTATTCATCAAAGTGGAACATTCAACTCAGGAAAGCAAAAGAAATGATGTGGGGTCATGCTGAAACCCTGCTAGAAGAAACAAAACGCCACCTCCACTAAGTAGTTACTGACCGACTGCCCTCTGGGCACAGGCTCCAGTGTTAGGTTAGAACTACAAAAGAAAGAAAGGATCTGGGGTTTACTTAGATCAGAAACATTTTTCATTCCATGGGTTAAAGGGGCAGAGCCAAGAATAAACATATGTTCTTCACAGAGGATGAACAGTTGTCATTAGAAACATTTTTAGGATGAAGATATAAAATTTCCACTTGTACAGTACTTAATTTGAGCACTGCAGACCTGTTTGTGATTTTTTCAAGCTGAGTAGGCATAGTGACTTTTTAATGAAAGCTTTTTATTATATATATATATATATAATATAATAATAAATATATATATATATATACAGAGAGAGAGAGAGCTATATAGATATATGGATAATTTTCAATATTCTCCCTTACAAACCTTGTGCCCTAATTTTCCTTCTCTTCTCCCCACCCCCTCCCTAATAGTAAGTAATCCAATATATGTTAGACATATGCAATTCCTCTATACATATTTCCACAAATATCTTGCTGCACAAGAAAAATCAGATCAAAAAGGAAAAAAGGAAGGAAAACAAAATGCAAGCAAATAGCAAAAAGAGTGAAAATACTGTGTTGTATTCCACATTCAGTTCCTACTGTCCTCTCTCTGGGTGCAGACCCTATTTCTTGCTGCTCATTTTCAGCTTTTAATTAATATGCCAATGACTATTCATTAAGCATCCATAGGGTTCCTGCCACCTAATATCTTGCATCAGTGGAATTATTTAGCAGGAAAATAGAAGAATGTGTTAGTATGAGATTCAGTGAACAGCACTTAGTATCTATTATTTTCAGCAACTTATTTACCTTAATGACTGTTTTGGCTGTTAATATTTTTATTTTCATAGAATTCATATCAAGAGACCATGAAGGGATGTGGTTCACATATATGGCTTGGAGAAAATTGGCTAATGTTTGATAGATTTTTGTGAATAATTCAGAAAAAAAGACAAAGCACATGCACATAATAAGGATACATGTCTAAAAAGAGTATAACTAGGGATTTATTATGAAAATAATCAGGGATAGGGCTTAATAAAATTCTCAGCTGTCAAGTGAGAAAACAATATCCATGTTTGTGTGTTTATAACAGAGGCAATGTGGAATAGTGGATATGGTATTGAATTTTAAAGTCAGGTGTAGTAGAATTCAAGTCAGACTTCTGACATTTATTAACTATATGCTAATGGCAAGACAGAACTTCAGGCAACACTAATACTTATCTGCTAAATTATAAGTGGCTTGCTATCTGCTTTCATGGAAGGGATACATACTGCAAGGAAATAACAAATTCTTATGGTATTGTCCTAGCTAAAAAAGTCGGACAAATGTTGAATTGTCCTGTCCATCAAATTACAACATATAATAATGGTAACAAGGTATCATCTTGCATCATTCAGCATTCTATTAGTAATGTCAGAATGCTGTAACACTAATGATAATAATAATTAGCATTTACATACCTCTTTAATAAGTTTATATATATGATAGTTTATAAAGCAGTTATAAGTGTTATTTTCACAAAAAGCTCTGAGATAGGTGCCATTATTATACCTGCCTCTTTTTTTTTTTTTTTAGCAAATAAGACATCTAAGGCAGATAAATATTGTGACTTTTCCAGAAAGTGACTGAGGGCATTTGCATTCAGGGCTTGCTGTCTTCAGGGTCAGTGCTCAATCCATATTAACATCTAGATAGCCTAATGTAGCCCTCAGCATGTAGGCTACCTGAGAATAGGAACAGATGGATATTGTTTTTCTTTGTAGGGACTAGTACTCCATTCTGCTATCATATTCACCAAAAACCTCTAGGTATAATAGAACTTTTTTTTATGGGTGGACAAACATGTTCATCAGTGATGAAGAAACATTTTAAAATAACTTGATATGAACAAGACTACAGTAATCCTCCTAAGACATGAGCTACAAGATTGTTATTATATTTCTCTGCAACATTCAGCACTGTTAATTACCCTTTTGTTCTAACTTTCACCACTCTGCTTTTCAGATATTTCTATTTTCTTCTCTCTTTTTGTCATCCTACATAATGTTATATTCTGCAGAACATTTTACTCATTAAAATATTTCACATAAATGATTCAGAATATTGGACTTGGATTTATAAAGACATGAGTTCAGGATCCAACCATTTTGTAGAACAATTTGGAACTGTGCCCAAAGGGCTATAAAACTGCATACTCTTTGATCCAGCAGTATCACTACTGAATGATCATAAAAGATGGGGAAAGATCTACATATGCAAAAATATTTTTAAGAGCCTCTTTTGTAATATAAGTAACTGGAAATTGAGTGGATGCCCATCATTTGGAGAATAACTGAATAAGCTGTGGTATATAAATGAATGAATGAATGTCTTATAAGACATGATGAGCAGGCTGATTTCAGAAAAGCCTGGAAAGACTTATATGAACTGGTGCTAAGTGAAATGAGCAGGACTAGAAGAATGTTGTATACAGTAACAAGATTACATGACAATCAACTGTGATGGATTTGGCTCTTTTCAACAGTACAGTGATTCAAGGCAATTCCGATAGACTTGTAATGGAAAGTGCCACACACATCTAGAGAGAGAGAGAGAGAAGAGCGAAGAAAGAAGAGAGAGAGAGAGAGAGAGAGAGAGAGAGAGAGAGAGAGAGAGAGATGTAGATTGAATATTTTCACCTTTTTGCTATTGTTACTTGTTTTCTTTTTTCTTTCTTGTGTTTTTCCCTTTTGATTTGATCTTTAGCATAATGAATAAATATGTTTAGAAGAATTGCACCTGTTTAACTTATATTGGATTGTTTGCTACCTAGGGGAGGGAGCAGAGAGGGAGAAAAATTTGGAATATGAATGTTTCATTTCCTTGGCCATAACAGCCCACAACTGAAAGGAAATTTAAAGAAAATTTCCCTTGGGATTGCACAGTTTCATTCTTTATCTACAATGATAGTAATGTCATCTTGGAAAAGAGGAGTAAAAATTAGTGATTAGATAACTTTAGAAAAGCAACATTTTTCTTCTTAGAGTAGAAAACCAAAGTTTGGGGAACTTGAGTTTATTCTGTACCCAAATGCAACAAGAAACCAATGTTGAGCTCTTCTTGCAGCTTTTAATAAGCATAAATAAAAAAGATGCCAATGAACACAATGTTATTTCACTAACGTCTGCAAAGGACGAAGAAGTATAGAACTAATATAAAGAAATTGATAATATCCAAAATGAAATATTTAAAAGTTGGAAAAAGCTTCAGATATGGAAAATGGAAATGGTCAAAATCTTGTAGATTATTCAGAGATCTCAGATCTACATACCAAGAATCATTGCTTCTATAAAAGAATTGGGAAGTGCTGGATATATCAAGTAATATCATCTATATTCACAGAAGAATTTGACATCTGAACAGATAAGAATTGACTAGTTTTGAAGGACATATTGGAATTAGCTGTGGGAGTGAATTCTTCTCATCAAATATTTAAAACAAAGGTCAAAAATCAGCATTGAATTAAAACAAAGAATAAAGATGGGTGTCACGTATTGCAAATAATGGCAATAGTTTCAACATATGACCTATTTAAATGAGTTGTCTGTGCCCCAAAAATGAGAAATCCAAAAAGGAAAAGATTTTGCCCTTTATTATCACTTTTTTCTATAAAATGTTAACCACTGTAAAGATGTCACTATGATGAACAGTTCAAAAGATCTTAGGAAATTACCTCAAGCCAGCAAACATTTGATCTACTTTTGAAACTGAGAAACATAGAAGTCAAAGATAACATAAGCTTAGAAGTCAGTCTAATTTAAAAAAAAAACACTACAGAGGAAGATGGGGCAAAGATTATAAACAGCATAATATCATAAAACATGTAAAAATGTAATAGAAGCAAAAAAAATCTAGAAAATGCTTGGTATTAAACATAACTGAATTTTATCATCATTCCAAGAACATTCATTGATGAAAGTAGCAAGAGGATAAATAAAATAGAAAATGGAAGACATTTTTCTGCATTACTATAGCAATGTATTTTAATCATTATTGCATTAATTACAGATTTATATTGCAACACTTAGAGTCCTAATTTCCATGAGAAATCTGAAATAATCACTTAAAGAAAGAAAGGCTGGACCAGACTATGCACCCAGTTAAAGTGTGTGTGTGTGTGTGTGTGTGTGTGTGTGTGTGTGTGTGTGTGTGAATGTCAAGGGGATCCTATCAAGAATTTACATTAGAAAGTATGATTCTGACCACAGTGTATATTTTCATTTCCAAGTCCTGCCTAGTTAAATACAGAGAGATATATCACCAGGAAGTTGGCCATCTTGTGTACTGTTCTTAGAACAATGGTGGTATAGCAATGGAAAACATAATACTATTTAAGCCTCTCAATAAACATTAACCTAACTGCTGAGGTTCTAAATGTGAGAAACTTCTCTAGGGCTTAAATACAAAATAATATTGCCCTTCTCACTATAAAAAGAAAATTGTACCTAAAAAGAAGGATTACTCAATATCCTAGGAGAGTCAAATATAAGAGGTAGATTGATTTTATCCTGTGTAGAAAAGTAGTAAGAAATATCATTTCTTGGGAAATGTTTATTATTTTGCAGTGCAATGCTCCTGAAAAAGAAAATTTACAGAAAGATTGTTGTGAAGAAAATTCTAGTTTATTGCATAAAATTTTGTTATAGAATATAGGTGGGTAATGAAATTAAATTATTCAAAAAGACTATATAAATTGAAGCAATATGTATTTAACACATAATTATTAGTGTAAAGTTGGACATTGGGAAACATAGTAATATATATATACATATATGTATATATATATTAGAAAGTGTGTGCTTTAGGAACTACAAATGAGTATCCAATAACATTTTTTCACCTATGTATAATAAATATTGTTTTCAGGAAAAAGACATGGAAAATTTAAGACATGGAAAGCACTGAATTGAATATGGGAAAAAAGAAGGTGATTATATTTTGACAGACATGTCACTAGTATGGAGGTCATGTCCATCCATATCAGATGCCTATGTACATCCTGACCTATTTATTTTTTTGTCACAGTGATCCAAATCAGTATCAGATTCAAATTAAGAGGATATTGTATACGAATGAAGCAATTCCAACATGACCTATTTAATATTTAAAGAAGCTGTTTAATGTTAAATAAGCATAAAAAGTTTATGAATTCACCATTTATCTTGCCTGTTTTTATTAGCATGTTCCTTGTTGAAGAACAGGGGTAAGGATTTGAGGAGTATGCATTGCATGCCAAGTCCCTGCTTTCATGAATTTTTAGTTTTTAAGATAATGGATAAATTCAAATGTGGTAAATGTTTCAGAGCAATATGCTCAGTTAAATTCTCCAGTTGTAAGAAAAACATCCTCCATTAAAATCCCTATTTGGGTACCTCATCTTCACCTGAAATAGGTGACCATGGTTTACAATGGACATGCCAAAAGAGCCCAGGCTACAAAAGGTGAGACTAAATGGAAAAAGCTCTAAATTATAGCCTGCTATATATATCACTGGGACAAGCCACCATTACTGGAACATTGGTTACCAGGTCAAATTTTAAGACCCTAGTATATCATAAAATATTGTGTCCTAAAGTAGATTGTACTAAACCATCTACTTTTGTGGAGGGAAAAAACTACACAGAGGAAATCACAATGGTCTTAAAAATGTTGTTTAGCTATTTTCAGTTATTTTTCAGTTTCAGACATTTGGGATTTTCTTAGAAAAGATACTAGAGTGGTTTTCCATTTCCTTCTCCAGGTGAGGAAACTGAGACAAACAAGTTTAAGTGACTTGACAAGGGTCACACAACTATTAAGTGTCCAAGGCCAGATTTGAATTTATTTCTTCCTCCCTCCATTACCACCTAGCTGCCCGAGTTTTTGAAATACTACTTCATTAAAAAGATAGTAATAATGATATCATTTACATTTACAATACACTTTAGAAATATCTCAGTTGAATTTCACAACCATAATAACTCTGGGAAGTAGATGCTCTTACTATTACCTGCATTTTATAGATGAGGCAACTGATATTGGAAGAGGATAATTGACTTGCTCAGCATCACACACTAAATACCTGAAGCTACATTTAAATTTGGATCTTCTTAACTCCAAGTGGATATTCTATACATTGAACCACCTAGCTTTCTCCAGTATAAAAAGGGGTTCTTAACCTGGAGTTCTTGGACTTTTAAAAGCTAACACATTTAGAATTATTTCAATGTAATTTATTTCCTTTCTCATCCTGTATATTTTAACTTAGGCATTTAATAGCATTGTTGTGAGAAGAAGATTCACAAGCTTTTCTAGAGTGGCAAAGAGATTGATGCACACAGTTAAGAGCTTCTGGACTGTAAGTAAAAGATCTCTGTGTTTGTATTGACTAAAGAGTTGAGCCACACATTTGATGTGTATGTCACTTGATAGAATAAGACACTAAACAGAAGCATTTTATATATTTGGAAAGGGAAAGTATGCCATGGAGAGAGATAAGAGAGATGTGTATGTGTGTGTATATACCTTCACTCAGAATATGACAGAAATAAAGCTATATTTTAAGAAGAGTAGAGAATGACTTTTTAGAACCACAAATAGTTCACTATATTGCTATTAGATTATATTTATGTTTTAGGTTCAAAGATTTTGCTGAGATATTAAATATAGAGGACTCTTGGTTTGTACCTTCTCCCAGCCCGTACCTTTCAACTCCATTCCAATTGTATTTTGTTATCTCTTAAAGGCTTGTCAAATATTCTTGACAAATACATGATTAAGAAGGAAGGAGATAGGGAGAGAGAGAAGAGAAAGACAGGCAAAGAGAGAGACAGAGAGACAGAGAGACAGAGACAGAGAGACAGAGAGAGACAGAGACAGAGAAAGACACACACACAGAGGAGGAATGGGGAGGGAGAGACAGAGATAGATAGGACAGAGACAGAGAGAAAGAGAGAGAGAACGGAGGGAGAGAGGAAAAAGGAGAGGGAAAGGAGGGAAAGAGGAAAGGAAATGGGAAAGAGAGAGAGTGTGTACATATACATATAAGAAAGTACATATATATGTCAGCATCCCTACGAAAATAACTTTTGATCTGAGGAGTCAGAGAGATTCCAAGTTTTTCATAGCAGAGGCATTTGTCATGTTCTTTCCAGAAGCAATGGTAGTATTGATTTAATTATTATTCCCATGGAAAGGGGGACACACTTGGGAGGGAGGGATGAAGAATAAAGTAGCCATCTTGTGGCAAGGCAGATAGGATAGTATCTTTGGGAGATACATGAAGTGGGTGAAAAGTATTGTCTACAATGGGTTAGATATAAGTTGATTCTTAGATACTCTAATTCACTCACAAACTCACCTATCATGGTAACTTAGCTGTAGGGTGCACTTCCAAGTGCATATTTCTGTGTCAGAATATCACATTAAATGAAAAGATAGAAAAAGAGGAAAGTTTATCTTCAGACTCAGAGACAAAGGCTACTGCTGCTAGGCAGTGATAGGATGAAAAAAAAACCTAGACAAATTAATCCAGAAAAAGCATTAAGAAAAGAGATTTTCTGTGGTAAAGGAGGAAAAGGTATATCACAGTCAAAAAAAATGATGGACTCTTTGGGGGCCTCTTAGGTGTAGCTATGAAGCAGGTGAAACAGATCCTGAAAGCTGATGAATCCCCCCTCCATGATTTGAAAGAATTCATGATAAAAAAAAAAAAAAAAACTTTTTTCCATAGTTCCAAGGCAGAGCCTGGGAAGTCTGGATCAAAAAGAACAGAGAAAAAAGCAACATAAGAAATAAAGGAAGCAGCTTCACAGACACTTGGGAATATTCTTGGTAGTGTTTTAGTGACTGAAAGCTGAGTTTTTGGACAGAGCTTTTAGGATAGCCTATAGAGGTGGATCTAGGCAAGGGAAAACAAAGAGGTGGAATTAATTAGCTGAGATTAACCAGAGGTGAAGAAACGTCCTTGGTGGTAGTTGAAATAATCTAGCACTTCCTGAGGAAGTATCCCAGCAGCAATAGCTCATGGCAAACATGCTTTCAGTAATATCAGTGTAATTTCTTCTCTCTTTGCTGCTTAAGCTATGTTATACTCTGCAGACAGTGTTGAACATAGAGTCAGGAAGACCTTGGATATTTACTAACTGTGTGACTCTAGGAAGGTCTCTCATCCTGAGTTTCCTTAACTATTAAATGGAGATAATAATAGCACCTAAAATGCTTAGCACAGTACATTTATTAATATTGATTCCCATCTGAAAATAGAGTGATTAAACTGTCTATAACCCTTAGAATCCACTTAATTTAAATAGGAAATCACCAAATTATTAGCTTTGGTAGGGAGAAAAGAGGAATCTAGAAGCTCATAAAGCAACAATTTCATATTTTCCCAAGATCCCTGTCCATTCCCCCTGACCTCTTTCCAAGTACCTTTCCCAGGTATAGTTTATGCTGCCTTTCCCAAGTACAATCATTTTGTTTATGATTCTGATCCCCTTTAGTAGTGCGCAGGTGACAACGTTGATTTTTTGATTCCCTGGTATGGGAAGATAGTTATCTTTAATAAAAATTAATGAAAAAAATTCAAATACTGTCCTAATCTACGCAGGGGTAACACATAAAAAATAAAGTAATCCCTGCCTTTAAGGAGCTTATATTCTTTTGGTTGTTTGGTTGTAGTCTTATTTAATATTTTGTTTTCCCACATTTTATGTAGGACAATTTAAACATTCTTTTTCTCTCTGCAAATTTTGAATTCCAAATGCTCCGTTCCTCTTCTGCCCTCCTCAATAAGAAGGCAAGCAATGTGACATGTATAGTTCATGCAAAACACATATTCATGTAAGTAATTCTGTGGAAGAACACACACACACAAAGAATAAAGAAAATACATCTTTTATCTACATTCAGCCTCTACCAATTCTTTCTCTTTATTGTCTTCTTCTGAGTGTGTGCTTTGAGCTTCATTGTCACAATCAGAATTTTTTTCTGTTCTTTGATTATTTTCTAACCTATTTCTTGACTTTTAATGCTTATGTTACAGGTGTTTTGCTTCCCAAGTGGAGGGGGCATTGTTCCAAACTTCAGGTTATTTGTATAGTTGCTTTAGGAAGTAGTTTTGGGGACCTGTAAGTTTTGGGCTCTCCTAAGGTGGTATGATCTACAGAGAGGTGTCTATTTCTTTCCTGTACTGTGGGCTACTTTGTGAATGACCACAAGTGCATTTTCCATCCTGGAACTGTGACCAGAATCCATCCTCTCCTGGGGCTGATTGCAAGCTCTGCTTTGCTAATGTTTCTCCTTGAACTGGAACCAGAATCAAGGTCTGTGATCCAAGTATAGGCAATGCAACAGAGTCCTGCCCCTGGTGCCAGCAAAGGGATCCCTATAAATTTCCTTCTGATCTGAGGTCAGATTCCCTTACTATCTGTGGGCTGATAGATCTGGAAACTGTCATAGTTATACTGATTCAATCACCCCATGCCTGCTTCTGGTTTTCTGGGGCTCAGTCTGGATGGTGTTCTTTTCACCCCCATCAGATGGATTTAAGATGAATGGACAATGAAAATGTCAGCAACAATAACATACATAGTACTGTTTTCAGACCCATTTAAGTGAACCTGAAAAACTGAGAGAGTATAGATTTAAAGTCAGTCTGAACTAAGCAACTATTATGACTAAATTTGCAATGAAAGAATCACTATTCATTACATGATCTGTGATTTGTTTTTGTATTTTCAGAAATGACAAAGCCCAAACTCACTAAAAATAGACAGTTACAATTAAAATGCTTGTGAGATGTCAAACTATTGGCATTTTTTTTTTTAGCTTTTGTATTCTTGCTGTGTAGCTCTACAGTATTACAAAGCCATGTGGACATTTTAAAACATTGAACTTAAACACAGAAAAGAACAAAGGAAACAGATAATTGTGTTAAATGAAGAGACTTTAACGCATCAAAAGCTTCTCTCATGTATGAATCACTGTTGTCCAAACTTAATATTCCTTTGAAATGTCATCTTTTTTTCTTTTTACAAACACACTTACACATACACTCACGACAAAAACAGGGAGACACAGAAAGACAGAGACAAAGATAGAAAGGATGAAAGATAATCTGAAAGGGAAAGACATTGACAGCTGGGGAACCAGGAAAGTTTCAATTAAAAATAGAGAGTGTTAGTGAGAAGAAGCTGTCATATGGTCATTTAGTTCCTAATTGGCTGAACCTGGCCCATATACGTGGTTGGGTGCTTCCATATGCTATCAATGAAGTGGAAGCATAGGGGTTAGTTATCACTGATGCTTCAAAGCTTTATTCACATGATCTGGTCTCAAACTATAGAAATGCATCTTGCTTATTTTCACTCATAGGTACTTCCCTCACTATCATGAAATACTGAAGACTCTGGAAAATAACACCTGTTCACCGAATGCCTAAATGGATGCAGAATACTGAAGTGAGAATTATTGTGAGAGCAAGGAAAGCAGGAAATATTTAACAGTGAAAAGCTGACTTTTCCTCAGAACTTATATGTATTGACTAACCCAAAGTATATGTGCATGGAGGGACTTATAGATAGTTGATTGCAAAACAGGAAAACTGATCATAATAAATACTGAAGTCCTAAGTAGCACAAATTAAAATGAATGATTAGAGCATAAAAGTACAATCCAGGAACATTTTTCAAAAAAAGATGATTACTGAATATGGTCCTGGGAAATGAAAGTCTTAAATTAGCAGAGAGGATAGAAATAAGTATTCTGTTCTGTGGAATGACACAATGATGAAATCACAGATTCCCCGGTCTTTTGACTAAATACCCAAAATTTGTTTTAGCCCACCAAAAATGGGAGAACACAGGAGACAGCTTGATTTCATGGTCCCAAAATTGGCAGGATGTTGTACCAATTGAAGAAGAAGAAGAGAGTGAAGATGAGGTAAGCACAATAAGGGACAGACTGAGTTGATGTTCAGAAAACATATTCATGCCTTTGCTTCTGAGTAGGGAAGTTCAATATTTGTGAATGGGGAGATGAGTTTTATTTTTTAGTATGGGTTGGTTTTTATTATCTTCATTTTGCATTATTATTTCTCAAAGACATTTGCCACCAGGATAGTGCAGACTGGACCAGAAAACACTAAATCATTATCACTCTTTTTGATGAAGTACTTTCAGACCAGTGAAAATGAATAGTTGTCAAAAGCTTTACTTCCCAGGCAGAGTGTGATAATCAAGACACTTTTATAAGACTTTTAATAAGCTAAATTCTCCAAAGCACAGTTCTGAATATTGGTCCTTTCCCCTGTAGGTTTCAAGTACTTTAAAATTTTTGTTGTTGATATTAATAAGGTTAATCTACTATAAACTTCTGTGTCTGTCACCTTCATCTCTAATCATGCTGGTAAATCCAGGCAACCATGATTTAATAATGCTGGCTTATAGGCTTAAGAGCTTGCTTTTTGGGGGGTTGATGATGGTTCATAAAGCAAAATCTGGTATTATTATATTTTATATCATGCACTTTGGCATGATCAAAGAGTTTTCCAATCTGGTTTGCTCTTAACTCATTCCAGGTAAGAGAAATCAATTATTTTGTCTCATTTTTTTAAAATTATCAGTGGACATAGAGAAATCCAAGGAAGCTGCTACCCTAACCATCTGATTTTCATTTTAAAAATTCAAGGTTTGTGAATGTATAAAATTGCAGGACAATTTTTTTTTTGCTTAAGATTTTTAAGTTTTTGTTAAATTTATTACTACTTTCAGAATGGAAGGTATAGTTTTAGGGAATTTTCAAATTAGAGTTGTCATAAACCTATTTTCTAGTTTACTGAGGATTAACTGTTTTGAGATATGTGTTGTTGGGCACATGAAGGAAATCAGAGTCAGGGAACGTATAAGCATTTACTTAAAGCTTACTACATGTCAAGCACCATTTTAAGTAGATAGACAAAAAGCAAACAACTTCCCCTTTGAGGAACTTGCATTGCAATGGAAAAACATGCAAATAGGTAATAAAATATATGGTACACGACACACATATGTATATATGTATATATTTGTGTGTGTGTGTGTGTGTGTGTATATACATGAGGGGAGAGAGAGAAAAAGGGAGAAAGAGAGAGGGAGAGAAAGAGGGAAAAAGAGAGAGGAAGAGAGAGAGAGGGGAAAAGAGAGAGAGAGGGAGGGAGGGAGACAGAAGGAGGGAGAGAGAAAGGGAGGGAGGGAAGGAGGGAGAGAGAAGGAGAGAGGGAGAGATAAGAAGAGAGAGAGAGAGAGAGGGAGAGAGAGAGAGAGTGAGAGAGAGAGAGAGAGAGAGAGAGAGAGAGAGAGAGGAGAGAACAGAGAGAGAGAGAGAGAGAGAAAGAGAGAGAGAGAGGAGAAATGGAGAGAATGGAGAAAGATGGAGACACAGAGAGTCAGAGAAAAAGACAGAGAGACACAGACACAAAGACAGAGACAGAGATGGAGACAGAAACAAGAATACAGATAAAAAAACAAAGAGACATAAACAGAGACAGAAAATGAAACATAATCTGAAAGAGAAAGATAATAATAGTTGGGGAGCCAGGAAAGTCCCCTAGAAGAAGATTGGATTTGATTTGAGAATTGAAAAAAGACAGAAAAAACTAGGTGATGTAGGTAAGGGTATAGATGATAGTTGGAAATTTAGTTCTTTTTTGATTGAATTCTGGGAAAATTTTAAACATTACATTAAAGAGTTTGTTAATGAATATTTAGAAAAGGAAGTCTATAACTAAAGATCTAAGCAGAATATTTTCACAGTGTGTTTGTTTTCTTGTGTGTTTTTTTCCCTTTTGGTCTATTTTTTTCTTGCACAAAATGGTAAATATGGAAATGTGTTTAAAAGGATTGCAAATATTTAACATATCAATTTGCTTGCTATCCTGGGGAGGGAGAGATTTAATAGAGGAAGGGGAAATTTTTATAACACTATATTGTACAAAAATGTATGTTGAAAACCATATGTGTATTTGGAAAAATAAAATACTGTTGAAAAAAATTAGTTCTTTGAGATTTTGTTGATCTTGTAACTTATGTTCACTAAAGTTCTTTGATGACATTATCATATTCATTTTTTAATCTGAACTAGTATTAGAAGCCCAGCAAAAAATGGAAAGGGACACATGAAACTAAAACATTTCACTATTTCTTTCTTTCCAGAATTGATGTGATTAAAATAAACAAACAAAAAGTTAGAAGCAGACTCTGGAGAGCTTCAGATAGGAGGCAACTTACTTTAGATTGGTGCTTTGATTTAGTATGATATTATATTTACCTGGAGTGATAGAGATCAGGAAAAGTGAACATTTCTAAAATGATGAGGAATGCAGGACAATATTTTATACATCTGAGTATAAATCTTTATGTTCTCTATGTATGTCTCTCTTGTGTCTGTCTTTATCTCTTTATCTCTGGTTTTTTTTCTGTCTCTCTTTGTTTCTCTCTGTCTCCCTCTGTCTTTTTTTTTTTTTTTTTTTTTTGTCTCGGTCTCCATTTCTGTCTCTGTGTCTTTGTCTGCATCTCTGTGTCTTTCTGTCTCTCTCTGGCTCTTTCTCCCTTTTCTCTTTCTACCCATTGCTTATATAAATGTAACTTTTAGTTTCCTTCCGGGGGTGGAGCCATGGTGGTGGACATCAGACAGGAGTCTCTGTAACCTCCTCTAACCTCCCCTCAAACCAACAACATATGAAGCCTCTAGACTGATTTTGAAGCCAAAAAATCCACAATATCTGGAGAACAACACGATACTAGAAGAAGATACTCTGGAAGAACCTCAAAACAGGTCTGTTTTAATTGGGCAGGGGGGTGGTCTGCTGAACCCAGACTGCAGCACAGGGAGACCGGGGCAGGGAGCTGGAGCAGGGAGCTGGAACAGGAGTCAGAAGAGGAGTGGGT
This sequence comes from Myrmecobius fasciatus, assembly GCA_023553655.1. Lineage (NCBI taxonomy): Eukaryota > Metazoa > Chordata > Mammalia > Dasyuromorphia > Myrmecobiidae > Myrmecobius > Myrmecobius fasciatus. The sequence continues at coordinate 430,688 of JAJPUD010000314.1, forward strand.
GCATTGTGCTTTTCACACACCTGGGAGTCTTCTGCGAGCCTCTTGGAACAATTTGTCCTGATTGTGGGCAGGTGGTTTGGAGGGTCTGCCTTTTGAGGGGGATAGATTGTGAACCACTGAACCCCTGATGAGCATCGCACCTAGCTGCCATTACACAGCACCTTAAAGCAATCAATCAAACAACAGGACTGATCAGCACGAGAAATAATTCAATCAGCTGAGCTGCCCAGTACCTGAAATAATTCAATCAGCAGAACTGCCCCAAGGTGAACTAAAGCAGAACTGCCCAGCACCTGACATAATTCAATTAGCAGAACTGCCCAGTTCCTGAAATAACTCAATCAGCAGAACTGCCCCAGGGCAAATTAAAGCAGCTGTCCCACCTTTGCCCTAAACAGACCTCACACCTTTAAAAAAAAAATGAATAAAAAACCAAAAAGAGCTCTCACCATAGACAACTTTTATGGAGAGAGGGGAGAACAGACCTCAAATCCTGAGGACCCTAAAGGTAAAGCAACTCCAGAAAAAGCACCAAAGAGAGACATAAATTCGTCTCCATGTCACAAGGCTTTCTTTGAAGATTGCATAAAAAATCTTAAAAGAGAGTTAGAAGAAACATGGGGAAACGAAATGAGATCACTGCAAAATGAAATAGCAAAAATGGAAAAAGAATGCAATGAACAAAAAAATGTAATTGGTCAATTGCAAAAGGAACTAAAAACAGTAACTGAAGAAAATAAGACATTAAAAATTAGAATCGAACAATTGGAAATGAATGACTCATCAAGACTTCAAGAATCAGTCGAACAAAAACAAAAAAATGAAAAGATAGAGAAAAACATGAAATATCTCCTAGGAAAAACAACTGACCTGGAAAATAGATCTAGGAGAGACAATCTAAGGATTATAGGGCTTCCTGAAAGCCATGATGAGAAAAAGAACCTACACACTATATTCCAGGAAATCATAAAAGAAAACTGCCCTGATATTTTAGACCCAGAAGGCAAAATACTCCTTGAAATAATCCACCGATCACCTCCTGAAAGAAACCCAAAAATTAAGATCCCCAGAAATATCGTGGCTAAATTCCAGAACTATCATACCAAGGAAAAGATATTACAAGAAGCCAGAAAGAAACAATTTAAATATCGGGGAGCTACAATTAGTATCACACAGGACCTAGCAGCTTCTACTTTGAAGGATCAAAGGGCCTGGAATCAGATAGTCCGAAGGGCAAAGGAACTTGGATTACAGCCAAGAATAAGTTACCCAGCTAGAATGAGCATTATCTTCCAGGGAAGAAGATGGTCATTCAATGATATAGGAGAATTTCACCTATTTCTACTGAAAAGACCAGAACTGAACAAAAAATTTGATCTACAAACACAGAACACAAGAAAAACATAAAAAGGTAACAAGAAAAAAAAACTCTTGGGAACTATATTTATGTTATAGATACTTATAGAATGAGGGTTGATTTTATGAATCTATTATTACATTATGATTATGATACGATTACTGTGATTTTATGATTATTATCATATGATTACTGTGATTTTATGATTATATGTTTATTGTGATTTTATGATTATTATGATATGATAAACTGAAAAAGAAATTAGAGGTAGAAAAGGGATAACACTGGAAGAAGAGGAAAAGGAGGTAAAATAAGGGAAATTACATCACATGTAAAGGCAAAGAAAACCTATAATGATTGAGGGAAAAAAAGGGAGGGGAATGAGAATTGGGTTAATCTCCATCTCATCAGATTTGGCTCAGAGGGAATAATAGACTTACTTATAAGGAAACAGGAGGGAAAGGGGGGAAAAAGGGGTGGGTGGGGCTCTAAAGGGGAAGGATTGTTAGAGGGAAGTGGTTTTCAAAAGCAAAATAGTAGGGAGGAGGGAAAGGGGATAAGAAAGAGAAAAGCATAAGCTAAGGTAAATAAGATGGCAGGAAATACAGAATTAGTTATTTTAACTGTGAATGTGAATGGAATGAACTCTCCCTTAAAGCAGAAGCAGATAGCAGATTGGATTAAAAACCAGAATCCAACAATATGTTGTATACAAGAAACACATCTAAAACATAGAGATACATACAGGGTGAAGGTAAAAGGCTGAAGAAGAATTTATTATGCTTCAGGTGAACAAAAAAAAGCAGGGGTAGCAATCCTGATCTCAGACCAAGTAAAAGCAAAGATAGACTTAATTAAAAGAGACAAAGAAGGAAATTATATTTTCCTAAAGGGTACCATAGATGATGAAGCAATATCAATACTAAACATATATGCACCAAGTGGTATAGCATGGAAATTCCTAGACGAAAAGTTCAGAGAGATGCAAGAAGAAATAGACAGCAAAACTATAATAGTGGGGGATCTCAACCTCCCTCTCTCAGAACTTGATAAATCAAATCACAAAATAAATAAGAAAGAAGTTAAGGAGGTAAACAAAATGTTAGAAAAGTTAGGTATGATAGATCTTTGGAGGAAATTAAATGGAAACAGAAAGGAGTTTCCTTTTTTCTCAGCAGTCCATGGAACTTATACAAAAATTGACCATGTGTTAGGACACAAAAACCTCAAACTCAAATGC
>JAJPUD010000314.1:438284-478442 GCA_023553655.1 Myrmecobius fasciatus
GAGGGAAGTGGTTTTCAAAAGCAAAATAGTAGGGAGGAGGGAAAGGGGATAAGAAAGAGAAAAGCATAAGCTAAGGTAAATAAGATGGCAGGAAATACAGAATTAGTTATTTTAACTGTGAATGTGAATGGAATGAACTCTCCCTTAAAGCAGAAGCAGATAGCAGATTGGATTAAAAACCAGAATCCAACAATATGTTGTATACAAGAAACACATCTAAAACATAGAGATACATACAGGGTGAAGGTAAAAGGCTGGAGCAGAATCTATTATGCTTCAGGTGAACAAAAAAAAGCAGGGGTAGCAATCCTGATCTCAGACCAAGTAAAAGCAAAGATAGACTTAATTAAAAGAGACAAAGAAGGAAATTATATTTTCCTAAAGGGTACCATAGATGATGAAGCAATATCAATACTAAACATATATGCACCAAGTGGTATAGCATGGAAATTCCTAGACGAAAAGTTCAGAGAGATGCAAGAAGAAATAGACAGCAAAACTATAATAGTGGGGGATCTCAACCTCCCTCTCTCAGAACTTGATAAATCAAATCACAAAATAAATAAGAAAGAAGTTAAGGAGGTAAACAAAATGTTAGAAAAGTTAGGTATGATAGATCTTTGGAGGAAATTAAATGGAAACAGAAAGGAGTTTCCTTTTTTCTCAGCAGTCCATGGAACTTATACAAAAATTGACCATGTGTTAGGACACAAAAACCTCAAACTCAAATGCAGGAAGGCAGAAATAATAAATGCATTTTTTTTTCAGATCATGACGGAATAAAAATCACATGCAATATAAGGCCAGGAGAAAATAGACCAAAAAGCAATTGGAAACTAAATAATTTTATCCTAAAGAATGAATGGGTGAAACAGCAAATTACAGACACAATTACTAATTTCATTCAAGAGAATTAAAATAATGAGACAAAATACCAAAATTTGTGGGATACAGCCAAAGCTGTAATAAGGGGAAATTTTATATCTCTAGATGCTTATTTGCATAAAATTGAAAAAGAGAAAATCAATGAATTGGGCTTGCAACTAAAAAAGCTAGAGAAAGAACAAATTAAAACCCCCCAATCAAATACCAAACTTGAAATCCTAAAAATAAAAGGAGAGATTAGCAAAATTGAAAGTAAAAAAACTATTGAATTAATAAATAAAACTAAAAGTTGGTTTTATGAAAAAAGTAAGAAAATAGATAAACATCTAGTTAATTTAATTAGAAAAAAGAAAGAGGAGAATCAAATTGTTAGTCTCAGAAATGAAAAGGGAGAACTTTCCACCAATGAAGAGGAAATTAGAGCAATAATCAGGAGTTACTTTGCCCAACTGTCTGCCAATAAATTTGATAACCTAAGTGAAATGGAGGAATATCTACAAAAATATAGATTGCCCAGATTAACAGAAGAGGAAATAAATTACTTAAATAGTCCCATTTCAGAAAAAGAAATAGAACAAGTCATTAATCAAGTCCTTAAGAAAAAATCCCCAGGACCATATGGATTTACATGTGAATTCTACCAAACATTTAAAGAACAGTTAAATCCAATATTATATAAACTATTCGAAAAAATAGGGAATGAAGGACTCCTACCAAACTCCTTTTATGATACAGACATGGTACTGATACCTAAACCAGGTAAAACAAAAACAGAGAAAGAAAATTATACACCAACCTCCTTAATGAATATTGATGCAAAAATCTTAAATAAAATATTAGCAAAGAGATTACAGAAAATCATTCCCAGAATAATACACCATGACCAAGTAGGATTTATACCAGGAATGCAGGGATGGTTCAGTATTAGGAAAACTATTAACATAATTTACTATATTAATAACCAAATTAACAAAAAACATATGATGTTTCTCAATAGATGCAGAAAAAGCATTTGATAAAATCCAACATCTATTCCTATTAAAAACATTACAGAGTATAGGAATTAATGGACTTTTCCTTAAAATAGTCGGTAGTATCTATTTAAAACCATCAGCTAGCATCATATGTAATGGTGATAAACTGGAACCATTCCCAATAAGATCAGGGGTGAAACAAGGTTGCCCACTATCACCATTACTGTTCAATATTGTATTAGAAATGCTAGCCTTGGCAATAAGACAAGAAAAAGAGATTAAAGGAATTAGAGTAGGTCATGAGGAAACCAAATTATCACTCTTTGCAGATGATATGATGGTTTACTTCGAGAACCCTAGAGAATCAACTAAAAAACTATTAGAATTAATCCACAACTTTAGCAAAGTTGCAGGATACAAAATAAATCCACATAAATCATCAGCATTTTTATACATCACCAACAAAATGCAAAACAGCAAGAGATACAAAGAGAAATTCCATTCAAAATAACTATCGATAGTATAAAATATTTGGGAATATATCTGCCAAGGGAAAGTCAGGATCTATATCAGCAAAACTACAAAACACTCTCCACACAAATAAAGTCAGATCTAAACAATTGGAAAAACATCAAGTGCTCTTGTATAGGTCGAGCGAATATAAGAAAGATGGCAATGCTACCTAAACTAATCTATCTATTTAGTGCTATACCAATCAAACTCCCAAGAGATTATTTAACTGACCTAGAAAAAATAACAACAAAATTCATCTGGAAAAACAAAAGGTCAAGAATTTCAAGGGAATTAATGAAAAAAATGCAAATGAGGGTGGCCTAGCTGCACCAGATATAAAATTATATTATAAAGCAGTGGTCACCAAAACCATTTGGTACTGGATAAGAAATAGAGTAGTGGATCAGTGGAATAGGTTAGGTTCACAGGACAAAATACTCAATGACAATAGTAATCTAGTGTTTGATAAACTCAAAGACCCCAGTTTTTGGTATAAAAACTCATTATTTGACAAAAACTGCCGGGATAATTGGAAATTTCTATGGAAGAAATTAGGCATTGACCCACACCTAACACCATATACCAAGATAAGGTCAAAATGGATTCATGATCTAGGCATAAAGAATGATATTATAAACAAATTAGAACAATGTAGGATGGTTTACCTCTCAGACCTGTGGAGGGGGAAGGAATTTGTGACCCAAGAAGAACTAGAAGTCATCATTAATCACAAAATAGATAAGTTTGACTATATCAAGTTAAAAAGTTTTTGTACAAACAAAATGAATGCAGACACGATTAGAAGGGTATCAGTAAACTGGGAAAATATTTTTACATCCAAAGGTTCTGAAAAAGGCCTCATTTCTAAACTATATCGAGAATTGACTCAAATATATAAGAATTCAAGCCATTCTCCAATTGATAAATGGTCAAAAGATATGGACAGACAATTTTCAGACGAAGAAATTGAAACTATTTCTGGTCACATGAAAAGGTGCTCCAAGTCACTATTGATCAGAGAAATGCAAATTAAGACAACTCTGAGATACCACTACACACCTGTCAGATTGGCTAAAATGACAGGAAAAGATAACGATAAATGTTGGAGGGGATGTGGGAAAACTGGGACACTGATACATTGTTGGTAGAACTGTGAACGGATCCAACCATTCTGGAGAGCAATTTGGAACTATGCTCAAAAAGTTATCAAACTGTGCATACCCTTTGACCCAGCAGTGTTTCTACTGGGCCTATATCCCAAAGAGATTTTAAAGGAGGGAAAGGGACCCACATGTGCAAAAATGTTTGTGGCAGCCCTTTTTGTAGTGGCAAGAAACTGGAAATTGAAAGGATGCCCATCAATTGGAGAATGGCTGAATAAATTATGGTATATGAATGTTATGGAATATTATTGTTCTGTGAGAAACGACCAGCAGGAGGATTTCAGAGAGGCCTGGAGAGACTTGCATGAACTGATGCTGAGTGAAATCAGCAGAACCAGGAGAACATTATACACAGCAATAAGACTATACGATGATCAATTTTGATGGACGTGGTTCTCTTCAACAATGATGTGATTCAAACCAGTTGTTCTGCGATGAAGATAGTCATATACATCCAGAGAGAGGCCTGTGGGAACTGAGAGTGAACCACAACACAGCATTTTAACGCTTTCTGTGAATATTTCCATGCATTTTGTTTTCCTTCTTAGGTTGTTTTTTTCTTCTTCTCTTTCTAGATCTGATGTTTCTTGTGCAGTAAGATAACTGTATAGATATGTATACATGTATTGTATTTGTCATATAATTTATCCTATTTAGCATGTATTAGATTACCTGTCATCTAGGGGTAGGGGGTGGGGGGAAGGAGGGGAAAAACTTGGGGAAAAAAAGTTTTTGCAAAGGTCAATGTTGAAAGGTCACTCATGTTTTGTAAATAAAAAGCTTTATAGAAAAAAAAATTTTAAAAATGGAAAAATAAATAAATAAATAAATGTAACTTTTAAATTGGAAGTGCTGCTAAAAGACCAAATAAGATGATAGAACCCACTGGTTGAGCAGTAATAGGTTATGGTGTGTGTGTGTGTGTGTGTGTGTGTGTGTGTGTGTACGTGTGTGTAAGTAAACACAGAGTCTACTACTCTGGTCTTTGTAAAGAGATATTCACTAAGGAAGAAATAAGGTGAATAGAATGAGCATTTGAATAATTTACAGAGGGATACTGCTACTGAAGTTTTGTTTTCTTATTATTGTTATAGATAGTCTTTTATCTATAACAATCAGGATGTTTATTAACCTGATAGAAGAAGTCAGATCCTTTTTCTGCCAACTCTGCATGAATTCTCTTAAGTCTCAGATTTCCTATCCTTTTCTTATGCAAAGAATTCATGTATATATATATATATATATACATATACATATATATATACATATATATGTATGTATATATGTATATATAAATTTCATTTAACATTCTCCACATTTATTATTGACTTACCAAAAATCTAATATTTTTGATGTTATCAAGTCACATAATGATAGTAATGTTTTAATTAAGACATACAATGAAGCATTTAATTTAAATTCATGGGTGTATTGTTTTTTTAACTTTCTATCAAATTAAAGCAATATTTCATAATTAATGGCAGACAAATTATCCAAATACAATTCCATCTAAAATAATTTGTTTAATATTCATTATGCATCAAACAGCATCATACAACTCTAGCATTTTGTCCCTGGAAGGAACTTTGGTGGTCTAATTCATACTTTTTATTTCAAAGACAAATAAACTGAGGCCAAAAGAGGTTACATGACCTTTCTGACATCACACAGTTTGTTGTCTACAAAGCTAGACTAGGTGCAAGTCCCTTGACTCTCATTTTGGTGTGTTTTCTACTATGTCCTACTAATCTAATTTGCAGATAAGAGTAGATAATCTTCCCAAGTTCATTAGGATCTGGGTTGAGCAAACTTTCAGAACAAGTAAGGATGAAAAAAATAAGTCTTTTTTTTTTTCCTGTATGCAAATCCATTAGAATTCAGTTTATCTCACCAGTTTTATCCTGACTTCAACCACTTAATGAGTCCCTCCCTAGTTTTTCCCCACCTCTTTCTTTTCCACAGCTATTTTTTAATGAAATAGGAAAGCTTAACCTATTTGTAAGAAATTGGGGTGGGATAAGTTAACATCTGCAGTGTTTGTAACAATAGTAAAAATTCTGCAGTTATAAGATGGAAATGAAAGTGTCATAGTAGAAGACAGAGGGCATGAATAAGAGTTTAATAGTGAACACAAGCTTTAAGAGAACAAAAACTGATAGTGATCTACACCTCCAGAGAGGGATTTCTCTACTGGAGATTATAAAGAAAAAGTAGCATCTAAGAAGTTAAAGAGAGCCCAAAGTAATTATAGCTAATTATAGACTATGTGTATAAGGGACAGACAGATTTCCATGAAAACAAAATAATATTGAGGGTTTGCCTTCCTGTCTTTATCTATATTTTTTATATGAAAATCAAGTGACATGGAAAGCTCATTATAAATCTTTTACTTGTTTGTTTATATTTTAATATATATTTATTTAAAAGTAAAAACAAAATAAGAAAAAAAATGAAATAAAAAAGAAAGGTAGAAGTGGAAAATAAAAACAAAAAACAAAATGCTGTCATGTACACAGCAGAATGTCAGGGAGGATTCAAAATCTGTAACAATAAGTTTCCATTTCAAGAAAGCATATATAATAAAAGAATAAATTACATACATGGCTGTTTTTTCTTTGCTTCCTTATAGGTTATTTTTTTATTCTCTGCTGTGTACTTTTTATTTTGTTCTTTTTTCCCCCTTTAATCCTCTCTACCTCTCCAAGCAGGCTACAATTAAGCAAGGTTATAGTTTTACACACACATACACACACACACACATACACACATACACACACACACCCCTACATGCGCACAGATACACATAGACACATATTCACACATATACAGAAATGCATTTAAAACAATATTAATATGGCTGACATAAAGGGTAGATTTCTCTCAATGATTCTATAAGTTTGAGCTCTTTTTAAATCTTAAAGCATTATATATACATTGTCGTTATCATCATCATTCTTACTGTTATTATTATTATTATTATAACAATTATTCCTTCTTATGTTCTTTATATGTAATTCAGGACCTGCCACCAGGATTGAGGAGTAGAGAGAAAATGTCTGGGCCCAACTTACAGGTTTACTTCTAGTAAGAATTACTGCATGGGTCAAATAATCAAGCTCTTCAAACAAAAGAACCCTGTCCTGTTTCAACTACTAAACACTATTTCCTTGCTAAGATAAAAGAGCTTGAAACATACACATGGCTTTAGTAAAGCTATCAGGCAGAATTCTGACATGTTCCCAAAACTGATATAATGCATTATTAAGATTATGCATCAGGGACTAAATAATTAAAGTGTTTTGTGACAAAAACTTTAAATGTGGAAAATGTTCAATTCTCTGAACTGTGATTTTTATTTGTATTGCTTTGAAAAGGGTGCACAAGGTTTGTGCAAAAGCTGAAAGAGCTCATCTTAATTCTTGAGCATGGTCTGTCTTCTTGTCAGAAAGGTTCCAAGATGCAGGACAGTTTCAGTATGCTGAATGTAAGCTCACTTTTCTGAGCAAGAAAGCATTAGAACTGAGAAATTATCAATGCAGTCAGCTTATCAGTGAAAATAGAGACTACAAAGAAATGAGAAGCAAAACAAAAGAATCTCAAACAAAATTTAATCAAATAGATTCAGTTTGCATTTGTGAATCTGTATGCATATCCATATTGCTTCCCCAGCCCCATCTAACTATTTTCAAGGAAACTATTAAAATGAAATATATAGTAACTTTCTAGAAGGCCATTACAGCTAGATTCTGCTATTTTTTAAGCCAGGATTTTTCAATGTTCAATTTCAATTGGTCTTCTGAGGGTCATTATTAAGTGAAGTGTAAATTTTGAATTGTAGGGATTTTTAAAAATTAAATTCCTCAATTGAATGGAGTGCATATGTATTCAACAACCATATTATCTCCCCTAACTGTAACCTATATTTATTGTATGCCAGCCATGAACAATTTCTTTTCATCTTCACAGCAAGGAAGTGCTTTTTTAAAGTGTATTATGAATGCCTATATATGATTATACTATTGAATCACTCCTTTTCAAAGCCCTTTATAGTATGCAAATTAACTTGGGATGTAATCTATTCAAATATGATGAAAATACCTTTTCTATTTATTTTATTCTATTGCTTTGAAAACATGTCATCACTGAATTGCACAGCCACATTCATCGACAATTACTCAAACACTTGGCCCAATTGTTCTCCTTTGAAGGGTTATAGGACAATAATTGCTGCTAAATGACAAGGCAAAGATTTAGGAAGCATGAACTCATGAAGATGAACCATGCTCCCACTCAGAAGTTACTCTGAAATCTTTATTGATATAATGAATGTCTAATTATATTGCTGCATAGAAATGGAGATCATTTTGTCTCAGAAGCCATCACTCTTTTACCTCAGCCTAATGTCATTACTCAGTAGTCTAATTTGTCCTTTTGTCATTATTCACTTAGCCCCTCACAAGAAGAACAGTCATAACCATAGAATCCTGAGGCAAGTAATGGAAGTAGCCCTTCACTTCTTCATGAGCACAAAGACTGTCACTTTCTATTTTACTATTTTAGTTTCACTGAGAATTCTCCTTATTGTGTTAGAAACACATTATTCTTTGTAAAAAATCTATTCACAATAAACTTCTTTTGCCAAGAGAATCATCATTTGGATGTTTAATCACCCGAAAAAGCCATTTACAATTCTATATACACCTTCACTCTGAGTATAATCCATTAATTATTAATTGGCTTCATGATTCTGGATTTGAATGCAGCTTTATGAAGTTTTGCTCAGCATGTTATGGCATATCTATATTTTTAATCTCAAACTAAAACACCTGAACTTTTTGGTGTTTTTGTTTTGTTTTGTTTGCCCAAAGAGTACTTATATTCTGTTCAAGTTTAGCTTCCTTAACAGGCCATTTTTGTTTTTGAGTCAGAAATTCATTCTTGTGGATGGCCAAGCCTTCATTTTATATGATTTTATTTACTATTTCATTTTTAAATTCACATATATCTATGTGGTTAGTATAGACTCTTGCATTTTATATGTTCAACTTTTAGAGATATTTAAAAATGATAAACCAATAGTAGAATGTCCACAAGGTATAGAATTGAAAGCCATGACTAGGGATATATACTCATAAGTCACTAACTTAACAATGGTGGTAGTTTATGTGAGATCAATGAAATTATTTATCTATCTTTAAATCTATATCTCTATATATTCACATGTATATGTATAGTCTATATTCATATAGAGAGGGACACACAGAGAGAGACAGAGACAGACAGAGACACAGAGACAGAAAGAAAGAGACAGAGAGACAGAGACAGAGAGAGATAGAAATCAGAGGATTGGGGACAAATGTATACAATAAAGAGAAAGGAAGAGGAACCAATCAATGAGGAAATCAAGAGCAATGAGAATTGAGAACACATCAAATCTTTATTTATAGGTTCAAAAAATTGCAAAGACACCTTGGAAGTTCGTTAATCGGGCCCATGCATTTAAAATAAGAGAAAACTGAAATTCAATAAGGGTTGAGTCACATAGATATTAAACAACAGAGCAAGATTCACAAAAAGGTCTCCTATCTCCAGAATAATGTTCTTTTCATCATAAGACCCCATTTTCCATATATAAATCAATTATGGAGTAATAAATATTTATTACAAATCTGTTTATACATTCCTTTGTGTTCTGTACTAATTCTGCTTCTAATAAGTAGGTCTAAACCTATCTAACTTATGGTCACTAGATTTGTCTATAAGGAACTATTTGCAGTTCCTATAATAAGAAAAACTTCTTGCAGTTGATATATTAGATAAGCTAAAACGTGTATGTTAGGTTTAAAAGTCTACAAAGCGATTACCACATAATATTGTCTTTGATTCTTAAAACAACCCTGTGAAACAACTCTTTTATAATTCCTTTTTTACAGAAAAGGAAACTAAGTCCAAGAAAGTTTGAGTATATTGCCCAAGATCACTCAATGTGTCTGAATTCAACCTAGATATAGATAAGAGTAAATGGGGAAAATGAGAGTCACAAGAATCACTTGCTGACTTTGATTCTTTAACCATAAGAAAAGCAAATATTTTTCAAGTATTACATGTGATATTCTTTTCATAGCACTTTCACAGGAATTATCTTACACTCTTGTACAACTGTTTATAGCACTTTATATTTTTGTGTATTTTCCTTCAAACTATCTCATTTTATCCTCTCATGAAGACTTCTACTCATCAAAGTTCACAGCTTGATGATGATTCCTTTTGTAGGAGGAAAAAAAAAAACATTAACGAAATTCTACTGCCTTTTTCTCTTCCTTTGATTTGGTGCCATTCCAGGGAAAGGAACGTCCCAGTGTTAGTGCCTGGGAAATGTTCTTACTATTTTCTTTCTAATTAGTAGTCTAAAATGGACATCTTCATTAGTCTTATATAGATTAACTCAAGGGAAAAAAATCAAATTTTGATTGCCCAAATTTTTTTCCCTTCACTGCCACTGTCTCTTATTCTCTGTGCATATGTATGTATAAGTGTGTATATATAAAAGTATATATGTATATATACATATAGAATACAAATGTGTATTTATGTATGCATACAGATTTGTGTTATATATGTACACACAATTATATATAAATCTACACAGTGAATATTAGTAGATTTGAAAGGCAATTATAATACACACATTTTATATGTATATTATATATGTACACATATGTGTGAACATAAGCATATGTAGAGTTATGCATGAATCATATTCAATTTAACAGAAATATCTTCCTTCCATACAGAGAAGGATAGCATAATAGCTAATTCAGGGCTTACATCTATTAAAAACCTATTAGAATTATTAGTTTCTTATACATGCATGGGTGCACAGTAACAGTTATCAGAGAATAAATGTCTTGGTCCACAAATCCCCTATATTTTTTCCCTAAAGCCCATAAAGTACGTTTGATTGTAAAAATTATTTTAACTTTTTTTTTTATTGCAATTCATAAATGTGGCCTTTGGGCCCACTGTTTATGACAGTTGGAATAGCTCTATTTGGACCGGCTAGCAAAGGCATAGTCTTTCTGTAGGTATTGACACAGCAGCCATAAGCATCCATCTGGATATTATGCTTGTTTCCACAATCTCCTACAGCAGTGGGCTTTAAGATTGATATCTAAAAATGTGCATTTCAGTATAGTGGTACCGCAGAAATAAATACCAATTTATTCATTAGCACTTCCAGCTACAGCACATTTTAAAGCCACATTTTACATTTACAATTTTAAGACTTTCCATAAATTCTTTAATGCCTATCTCATATGCATTTGAAGTAATTTGTTTTATGTCTTCTGCTTTAGAGACTACCTTATGGTGATTGTGACATTCAACATTAATTTAAATACATTTTTATTTAAAATAAATTATGAATAAACACATCAAATATCAATCTTTTTAATAGTTATCTTGTTTATGTTTCTATCCTAAATCTAAGAATATATTTACACATGCAAAATAAAATATACAATTAAAGTAATTATCAAGATTGTATCAAATAGCATATCAAACAGGGTTGTTATTTTGCTTTTACTAGAGGCACTTAAAGAACAGTAATTCTATGACCAAGGTAAGACTGTGACTACTGAAAAGCCATGTCAGGAAGTTAGCCAGAAATTATCATTACAGGAGGCAGAATGTTAGGTAGTAGCCAAATGCAATTCCCTTTTAAATATCACTAGAGCTGCATATATGGTAATAGCAGGGGTACACAGATTTCACTCCGAACCTTAATTTTCAAAATATGGGTGAATAGAAATGATTTTGGTAAACTGATTAGGAAATAAAGATAAATATATGGATGAGGAATATCTAAAATACTTTATAAGATTGTTGTGAGGATCAAATAATGTAATATATTGTGTTTTTTTCCAAACATAATCCACCATGTAAATACATTTTGTAAGCCAACTTGAAAACTATCCAGGCAGGCTGAAAATCAGTTCAGCTGGTTTTAAGAACCCCCAAATAATCATTCACCAAAAGAACCACAGCCGGAATGAGGAAGAATGAGGGGGTAGCTAATAGGGTTATGATAGTGTATGGCATGTGTACTTAACAAGAAAAAGTGCTTTTTGGAGAATGGAATATGATTGCAGAAGAACTGTGCTGAGAAAGTCCAGAATGAAGCAAACATTTTTCAACCTTCTTTTTCGTTCATTTCATAGTCATATTAAATTAGTTTCCAACTTTCATGAATTAATTTTTTAGCTACCACCCAAGCCAGTTCATCAACTCTCAATGCAACTGATAGAATATGTTCCCAGTTGGTCTTCCAGTTTCCAGTTTTCTTTCTAATCCATTATTTGCTCAACCACCAGAGTACTTTTCCTGAATCACAAATTTAACCATGTCTCTGCTCTGGCCCCTAGTCTCAGTGATAACTTTCTGCCTGTAGTAGAAAATGAAAATTGTGTAGCATGGAAGGCCTGTAACCAACTGCTTCTTCCTACCTAAAATTCAAAATTTATTTTATATGACTCCCTTCTCACATCTTTTTTCCAGTCAACCTAAATTGTTATGCTCCAAACTAAATGCTATATACAGGGATGCAGCCAAGATGGTGGAGTGAAGACATGACTCTCTGTGACTTCATCTGATCTTCTCTCAAACCAATAGCACATTAAGCCTCTGAACTGGTTCTGGAGTGAAAGAAAGCTCCTCCAATACTTGGGCTACAATACATTTCCAGAAGACGTTACCTTGGAAGAGCTTCGGGACAGGTCTGTTTCAGTCAGGCAGGGGGTCCATCAGTTTGCCCAGTTCAGATGGCAGCTCCATGAGACAGGGCAGGAAGCCAGGCCGGGGACCTGGCTTTCCTGGAAGACTGAATAAAGAATCTCAAAAGACAATTAGAAGAAAAATGGAGAAATGAAATGAGATCATTGCAAGAAAGATATAATGCCCTGCAAAAGAGATATGAGAAAGACACCAATTCACTGAAAAAGAATATTGGTGAAATGGTAAAAAACTGCAATGAACAAAAAAATTCAATTTACCAGTTACAAAAGGAGCTAAAAAAAAGTAACTGATCCAATTGTTCAGTGAAGAAAGCCATATACACCCAGAGAGAGGGATATGAAATGTGGACCACAACATAACATTTTCATGCTCTCTATTGATGTTTGTTTGCATTATGTTTCCATTCTCAGATTTTTTTTCCTTGTAAATCCGATTTTTCTTGCACAGCAAGATAATAGGAAAAATATGTACACACATATTTGATTTGTCAAGTATTTTAACATAATTAACATGTAGTAGACTTCCTGCCATCTAGGGAAGGGTGGGGACTCGGGGAGAAAAATTTGTAACGGAAAGCTTTGTAAGGGTCAATGTTGAAGAATTACCCATAAATATGTTTTGCAAATAAAAAGCTTTAATTTAAAAAAAAATAAAAATAAAACTGAGTACAAAAAAATTTTAAAAGTAATTGAAGAAAATAATATATTAAAAATTAGAATTGAACAAATGGAAGTGAGAATGAATCAATAAGACTTCAAGAATCAGTTAAACAAAAACAAAAAAATGAAAAAAAATAGAAGAAAATATGAAATACCTCCTAGGAAAAACAACTGACAGCTGACCTGGAAAATAGATATAGGAGAGACAATGTAAGGATAATTGGACTTCCTGATGGCCATGATGATAAAAAGAACCTAGACAAACATTCAAAGAACAATTAATTCCAATACTATATAAACTATTTGAAATAATAGGGAAAGAAGGTATACTACCAAATTCCTTCTATGATACAGATAAGATGCTGGTAGCTAAACCAAGTAGGGTGGAAACAGAGAAATAAAACTATAGACCAATTTCCCTAATGAATATTGATGCAAAAATCTTAAATAAGATACTATCAATGAGATTATAGAAAGTCATCCCCAGGATAGTACACTATGACCATATAGGATTTATACCAGGAATGCAAGGCTGGTTCAATATTAGGGAACCAATTAGCATAATCAATTATATTAATAACCAAACTAACAAAAATTATATGATTATCTCAATAGATGCAGAAAAATGATTTGATAAAATAAACAACCCTTCCTATTAAAAACACTAGAGAGTATACGAATAAATGGGGTTTTCCTTAAAATGATCAGTAGCATCTACTTAAAACCATCAGCAAGCATCATATGTAATGGAGACAAAATAGAACCATTCCCAATAAGATCAGGAGTGAAACAAGGCTGCCTACTATCGCCATTATTATTTAATATTGTGTTAGAAATCTTAGCTTTGGCAGTAAGAGAAGAAAAAGAGATTAAAGGAATTAGAGTAGGTAATGAGGAAACCAAAATTATTACTCTTTGCAGATGACATGATAGTATACTTAGAGAACCTTAGAAACTCGACTAAAAAATTACTACAAACAATTCACAACTTTAGCAAAGTTGCAGGATTCAAAATAAATCCACATAAATCATCAGCATTTTTATGTATTACTAACAAAGTTCAGCAGCAAGAGATACAAAAAGAAATTCCATTCAAAATAACTGTTGATAGTATAAAATATTTGGGAATCTATCTGCCAAGGAAAAGTCAGAAACTATATGAAATAAACAACAAACCACTCCCCACACAAATAAAGTCAGACCTAATCAGTTGGAAAAATATTAAATGCTCATGGGTAGGCTGAGCGAATATAATAAAAAGGACAATACTACCCAGACTAATTTACTTATTTAGTGACATACCAATCAAACTCCCAAGAAATTATTTTATAGATCTAGAAAAATAGTAGCAAAGTTCATTTGGAAGAACAAAAATGTCAAGAATTTCAAGGGAATTAATGAAAAAAAAAAGGCTGATGAAGGGTGGCCTTACTGTACCAAATCTATAACTATATTATAAAGCAGCAGTCATCAAAACCATTTGGTACTGGCTAAGAAAAAGAGTAGTCTATTAGTGAAATAAGACAGGATCATAGGACAAACTGGGCAATAACTATAGAAATCTAGTGTTTTACAAACACAAATACCCCAGCTTCTGGGATAGCAACTCACTATTTGACAAAAACTGCTGGGAAAATTGGAAACTAGTATGGAAGAAATTAGGGCTTAACCTACACCTAACACCACATATCAAGATAAGATCTAAATGGCATCATGATTTAGACATAAAGAGTGATATTGTAAGCAAATTATAGGAAAATAGGATGGTTTACCTCTCAGACTTGGGGAGAAGGAAGAAATTTGTTTCCAAAGAAGAACTGGAACTCTTAATTGAACACCAGATAGATAATTTTGATTATAATAAGTTAAAAAGGTTTTGTACAAACAAAACTAATGCAGACAAGATTAGGAGGAAAGCAATAAATTGGGAAATCATCTTTACATTTAAGGGTTCTGACAAAGGCTTCGTTTCTAAAATAGAGAATTGACTCATATTTATAAGAATTCAAGCCACTCTCCAATCAATAAATGGTCAAAGGATATGAACAGACAATTTTCAGATGATGAAATTAAAACTATTTCCAGTCATATGAAAAAGTGTTCCAAATCACCATTGACCAGAGAAATGCAAATTAAGACAATTCTGAGATACCATTACACACCTGCCAGATTGGCTAAAATGACAGGAAAAGATAATGACAAATATTGGAAGGGATGTGGGAAAATTGGGACACTGATACATTGTTGTTGGAATTGTGAATGGATCCAACCATTTTGGAGAGCAATTTGGAACTATAATCAAAAAGTAATCAAATGGTGCATACCTTTTGACCCAGCAGTGTTACTATTAGGCCTGTATCCCAAAGAGACCTTATAGGATGGAAACATATGCAAAAATGCTTGTGGCAGCCCTTTTTATAGTGGCTAGAAACTGGAAACTGAATGGATGCCCATCAGTTGGAGAATGGCTGAATAAATTGTGGTATATGAATGTCATAGAATATTATTGTTCCATAAGAAATGACCAGCAGGATGATTTCATAGAGGCCTGGAGAGACTTACATGAACTGATGCTGAGTGAAATGAGCAGAACCAGGAAATCATTATTAACAGTAACAGCAAGATTATATGATGATCAATTCTGATAGACATGGTTCTCTTTAACAATAAGATATTTCAAACCAGTTCCAGTTGTTCAGTGACGAAGAAAGCTATATACACATAGGGAGAGGCCTATGGGATCTGAGGATGGACCATAATATAGCATTTTCATGCTTTCTATTGATGTATTTCTATTGATGTATGCTTGCATTATGTTTTCCTTCTCAGATTTTTTTTCTTATAGATCCAATGTTTCTTGTACAGCAAGATAACTGTATAAATATGTATACACATTTTTGATTTGTCAAGTATTTTAACATAATTAACATGTATTAGATTTCCTGCCATCTAGGAGAGTTGGTGGGGGGAAGGAGGGGAAAATTTGTAACAGAAAGCTTTGCAAGGATCGATGATGAAAAATTACCCATGCATATGTTTTGCAAATAAAAAGCTTTAATTAAAAAAAAAAGAATGACTAAATTACAGAAATGTTCCAAGCAGTGAATGAGACACTTGATGAAATACATATGTGATGTGCAATGGACACTCCTTTGAAGGAGATGGTATTCATATCAGTATGCATATTCTAATTTTAGACAATAAATCTATATGTATTTGCTGAAAAAAAGTAAATGCTATATATACAGGTTAAACATGTATAGTCTTGTTAAATACATTTTCACATTAATCATTCTGTGAAAGAAAAATCAGAACAGAAAGGGAAAACCACAAGAAAGAAAGGAAAAAAAAATTTTTAAGTGAAAATAGTATGCTTCAAACTGCATTCAGACTCCATAATTCTTTCTCTGGATATAGTCATCAGTTTCCATCATGAGTCCCTTGGAATTGTCTTGTTACATTGCATTACTGAGAAGATCTAATTTTATCATAGTTGATTAACCCATAATGTTGCTGTTCCTATGTACTATGTATGTACTGACTCTGCTCTCTTCATTCAGCATCAATTAATGTAAATCCAGCTTTTTCTGAAATCTACCTACTCATCGTTTCTTATAGAATAATAGTAATTTCTTATAGAATAAGAATATTCCATTACAGTAATCTACCATAACTTTTCAGCCATTTGCTAATCTTTGGGCATTCAAATGCTTCCAGTTCTTTGCCACCACAAAAAGACCTGCTAAAAATATTTTGTACATGTATATTCTTTTTCCTATTTAGTGATGTTTTGGGGATACCAACTTAGTAATGATATTGCTGGATCAAAGTGTATGCACAGTTTTATAGCCCTTTGAGTATAGTTCCATATTTTGTCATAAAAGGAATTTGGTAGTACTCCTCCAATTTTTCTAAATAGTTTATATAGTATTTGAATTAATTGTTCTTTAAATGTTTGGTAGAATTCACCTGTAAATCCATCTGACCCTTGATATTTTTTTTAAATAAGTCCATTAATGGCTTCTTCAACTTCTTTTCCTAAAGTAGGGTTATTTAAGTATTTCATGTCCTCTTGTGATAATCCCTGGATATCTTATAGTTTTTTATTAAAAAAAAATTTCACTTAGATTGTCAGATTTATTGGCAGACAGTTGAACATAATAGCTTCAAATTAATTTTTAATTTCCTTTTCATTATTGGTGAGTTTACTTTTTTCATTTTTTAAAACTGGTAATGTGGCATTGTTTTTAAAACCAAATTAACCGCCTTCCGGGGGTGGAGCCATGGTGGGGGAGATCAGACAGGAGTCTCTGTAACCTCCACTAACCTCCCCTCAAACCAACAACATATGAAGCCTCTAGACTGATTCTGAAGCAAAAAAATCCACAATATCTGGAGAACAACACGATTCTAGAAGAAGATACTCTGGAAGAACCTCAAAACAGGTCTGTTTTAATTGGGCAGGGGGGTGGCCTACTGAACCCAGACTGCAGCACAGAGAGACCGGGGCAGGGAGCTGGAGCAGGGAGCTGGAACAGGAGTCGGAAGAGGAGTGGGTGCATTGTGCTTTTCACACACCTGGGAGTCTTCTGGGGGCCTCTTGGAACAATTTGTCCTGATTGTGGGCAGGTGGTTTGGAGGGTCTGCCTTTTGAGGGGGATAGATTGTGAACCACTGAAACCCTGATGAGCATGGGACCTAGCTGCCATTACACAGCACCTTAAAGCAATCAATCAAACAACAGGACTGATAAGCACCAGAAATAATTCAATCAGCTGAGCTGCCCAGTACCTGAAATATTTCAATCAGCAGAACCGCCCCAGGGTGAACTAAAGCAGAACTGCCCAGTCCCTGACATAATTCAATCAGCAGAACTGCCCAGTTCCTGAAATAACTCAATCAGCAGAACTGCCCCAGGGTAAATTAAAGCAGCTGTCCCACCTTTGCCCTAAACAGACCTCACACCTTTAAAAAAAAAATGAATAAAAAACCAAAAAGAGCTCTCACCATAGACAACTTTTATGGAGAGAGGGAAGAACAGACCTCAAATCCTGAGGCCCCTAAAGGTAAAGCAACTCCAGAAAAAGCCCCAAAGAGAGACATAAATTGGTCTCCATGTCACAAGGCTTTCTTTGAAGATTGCATAAAAAATCTTAAAAGAGAGTTAGAAGAAACATGGGAAAACGAAATGAGATCACTGCAAAATAAAATAGAAAAAATGGAAAAAGAATGCAATGAACAAAAAAATGTAATTGGTCAATTGCAAAAGGAACTAAAAACAGTAACTGAAGAAAATAAGACATTAAAAATTAGAATCCAACAATTGGAAATTAATGACTCATCAAGACTTCAAGAATCAGTTGAACAAAAACAAAAAAATGAAAAGATAGAGAAAAATTGAAATTGAAAAGATGCTCATCAACTGGAGAATGGCTGAATAAATTATGGTATATGAATGTTATGGAATATTATTGTTCTGTAAGAAATGACCAAGAGGAGGATTTCAGAGAGGATTGGAGAGACTTGCATGAACTGATGCTGAGTGAAATCAGCAGAACCAGGAGAACATTATACACAGCAACAAGACTATACGATGATCAATTTTGATGGACATGGTTCTCTTCAACAATGATGTGATTCAAACCAGTTGTGCTGCGATGAAGATAGTCATATACATCACAGAGAGTTCTGTGGGAACTGAGAGTGAACCACAACACAGCATTTTAACGCTTTCTGTGAATATTTCCATGCATTTTGTTTTCCTTCTTAGGTTTTTTTTTCTTCTTCTCTTTCTAGATCTGATGTTTCTTGTGCTACAGTAAGATAACTGTATAGATATCTATATATGTATTGTATTTGTCATATAATTTATCCTATCTAGCATGTATTAGATTACCTGTCATCTAGGAGTAGGGGGTGGGGGGAAGGAAAGGAAAAGCTTGGGAAAAAAAAGTTTTTTTGCAAAGTCAATGTTGAAAGGTCACTCATGTTTTGTAAATAAAAAGCTTATAAAAAAAAATAAAAATAAATAAATAAATAAATCTGGAAAAAAAATAAAACTAAATTAACCAAAGGTTTATCTATTTTATTGCTTTTTTAATAAAACCAACTTTTAGTTTTATTAGTTAAATAATTTTCTTACTTTTGTTTTTATTAATTTATTTTGACTTTCAGAATTTATTATTTGGTATTTAATTGAGAATTTTCAGTTTGTTCTTTTTCTAACTTTTTTAGTTGTAAGCCCAATTCTTTAACTCATTTATTTCATTCATGTAAGTATTTAGAGTTATAACATTTTTTTCTAACAACTGCTTCAACTTTATCCCATAAGTTTTGGTATGTTGTCTCATTATTATTGCTCTCTTTGATAAAATTATTCACTGTTTCTATGATTTGATATTTGACTCATTCATTCTTTAGGATTATATTATTTACTATTCCAATTAATTTCAATCTCTCCATGGTCATTTGTTATTTTTTTATCATAATCTTAAAAGGATATATTTAATATTTATTTCTATTTTTATGCCCTAATGCATGATCTGTTTCTATGTAGGTGTCTTGAATTACTCAGAAAAAGACATATTCCTTTGAATCTCCATTTAATTTTCTTCAGAGGTCTATCATACCTAAGTTTTTGAAAATTCTCTTCTTCTTAACTTTTTTTTTCTTTATTTTGGGCTTAGATTTATTTAATTCTTAGAGGGGGAATTCGAAGTCCATTGCTACTATCATTTTGGTGTCTCTTTCTTACTGTAACTCACTTAACTTCTCCAAGAATTTGCATGCTATACCACATGGTGAATGTATTTTTAGTACTGATATTACTTTGTTATCTATGGTACTTTTTAATAAGATGTAGCTTCCTTTCTTATCTTTTAATTAGATCTGTTTTTGCTTTGTCTGAGATCAGGATTGCTACCTCTGTTTTGTTTGTTTGTTTGTTTTTTAACATCAACTGAAGCATAATATATTCTGCTCTAGCTTTTTATCTTTGTATCTCTCTGCTTCAAATGGGTTTCTTATAAATACCATATTGTAGGATTCTGGTTTTTAAACAACTCTGCTATCCACTTCCATTTTTTTGGGAGATTTCATCCCATTTATATTCACAGTTATGATTATTAATGGTGTATTTGCTTTTATCCTATTTCTCTCCCCCCTCAGTTTATACTTATCTATCTCCATTCACCTTTTCCCTCTTCACCAGTGTTTTGCTTTTGACCATCACCTCCATCAATTTGCTCTCCCTTCTATCAGTTCCATTTCCCCCCTTACTCCTCTTTCTGCTCTCCCTTCTGCCCTTTTCTATTAGCATTTCCCTTCCCTTTTCTTTTTTTTCCTTTTCCCCCTCCTACTTTCTTATGGGTAAGATAAATGTCTATACCCAACAGAGTGTGCATGTTATTCTCTCTTTGAACCAAATCTAATGAGAGTAAAGTTCAACCAGTACTCACCCCCTCTCTTCTTGCTTTCTAATGTAATAGGTCTTTTGTCCCTCTTCATGTGTTATAATTTATCCTATTCTGTCTTCTCTATTCTTCTTTTTCTAGTACAATTCTTTTTTTCACTTTTTACCTTTTATATCATTACATTTTTTATATTTTTACATTTTTATATCATTACATATTATCCCATATTATCATTGAATTTCAATATAGACAGTTATCAAGCATTATAAATATCATACACTGATGCTGAGTAAAAAATCAGAACAGGAATACATTGTACACACTAACAGCAAGAATATGTGATGATCAACTTTGAAAAACATGGTTCTTGTCAATGATTCACTGATCCAAAGCAATCCCAATAGACTTTGGATAGAAAATGCCATCTCCATCCAGAATAAGAACTAAGGAGATTGAATGTAAATCAACACATGCTATGTTCACATTTTTTCTTTTTTTTTTCTCCCATAGTTTTTCCCTTTTGCTCTGATTTTTCTCTCCCAACATGATTCATAAAGTAATGTGTCTTAAAAATAAATAAATTTATTAAAAGAGGAAAAGGAGTTATAAGTATCATCTTCTGATATAGAGATATAAAATCTAATGGGGGAGACAATACAAAAACAATTTTTTGTACAGTCTATATACCCCAAAAAAAAGAAAGGCTTCTTGTAGAAAATGAAATTTTAACTGAGATTTTAAGGAGGCAAAGATGAGGAAGGAGAATATTTCAGACATGTGGGATACTGAAAATTCACATAGGCAAGAGATAGAGTGTCTTGTTCAAGGAACAGTGAGACTAATGTCATTGGATTGAAGAGGATATGGATAAATTCAGGGTGCAAGAAAGCTGGAAAGGGAAAGGTGCAGGGAAGCTGGGTTTTACGGAGGTTTCAATACCAACTAGTTTTGCATTTGATTCTAGCAGTGATAGCCACTAGAGCCAGAGTCTGTAAGACATGGTCACATTTGTACTTTAGGAAAATCACTTTGGTAGCTGAATGGAAGATGCAGTAGAGTAGGAAGAGACTTGTGGTAGCTATTGTATAATAATACCAAATAATAAGCTATTGTAATACTCTAGGCCTGGGGGGATGAAGTCTTGTGCCAGGGTGACAGTCATGTCAGCAGAAAGAAAAAGGTATAGTTGAAAAATATTACAAAAATGAGAATGACAGGCCTTGGCAACAGGTTGAATATGGAGCTGAGAGAGAAACAAATTGGGAATGATCTCTTGCTTTGTGTTTCAGGAAAAAGTCAGTTTATTGAAAACAATGATGTAAGGAAACAACAGATTATATTAAAGGATCAGTGTGCATACAGGCTCCTTGAAGAAATGATGGAGAAAACAGCAGACTTTTATTATTTACTTTAGCCTGTTTAAATCTCCTCCTCTGAGATATTTATAGAACTACTGAAGTTTCCTAATATCCTTCCCTACAGACCCCTCCTCCCAAACCCTCAATAGCTTTGTCCTTCTTTTTCCCCCTTGCAGGCATGCTAGAAAGCTATGCATTCCAGTTTCTGAAATAGCTCTCCTTTTTCAACTTGCTTAATAATTTATCAATGATACCAGGAGGTACGATCAAATTTTTCCAACCATTGGAAAAAGTATACTAATTGGAATCATTTCACTTTATATAATGGCCCATATTTATTCTAAGGTTTTATATATATTTACTTATTAAAACATATTTTGAATTAATTAAGGTGTCAGAACTAAAACAGGGGTGAAGGTAGTTTCAACATTACCCATACATAGGAAAATTCCCATTAACCATAGTGATTTGGAGAAAGCTTCACCTCTTCTGCATCATTTGAAAGCAAGATAATTTCAAATAACAACATCCCCTTTCTCCCAGCCTTTTCTGGAAGGATTTTTTTTTTAATATGCCAGGTGAAAGAAAACTTGCCAAATGTATGGATGGGTGAAGAATTTAAGCTTGTTCTAATCTACCTTTCTTTCATATGTATAGTTTCTTTGAGAGAACAGAATATTTAAGATTTAGGCAATTCTACACCAGGGATGGAATAAGTAATGTCCAAAGTGGATCAAACTAAACTATGTCCAAATGCAGCTTTTTAGTTCGGTTTTCCAAGTAACTGGATCCAAGAAACAGGTGGAACAGAGAGTATTTCTCTTCTACTATTGACTGTAATTCATCATAGGCATTATTTTTTGTAAAATCTCACAACCAATCTCATTAGTCAAGGGCATTCTATTGAAGCTGATAGTTAGCAGGGGTAAACATGTTGCCCTGAAATGAAGGAAAAGGACAGTTTGCTAGTACCAAGGGTTTTATAGCCCTTGTATACTTGAATTGCATAATGGATAAACTTCTGGACTTGGATCAGGAAGACTTGAGTTTTATTCAAAAAACTGTGATTCTGTACAATTTAGCTTATTTTAACCTTTCATCTCTCTGCAGAGTTGTTGTGAGGACCAAATGAAAAAATAAATGTAAAGTGCTTTCCAAAACTTAAAATTCTACAGAAATAATGGGTATTTATAATTATTATTTGTAGTGATAGTAATAGGAGGAAGAAGAAAGAGTAATAGTAGCAGCAGCAGCAGCAGCAGTAGCAGTAGCACTCCAATGTTTATAAAATGTTTCTTAAACTATATGTGTTGTGATTCATTGATTCTTCCATTGATCTAACTCCAGAGGTTACAGACTTAAATTGTTTAGTACTATTGCCATCCTTCCAATGATTCAGTCAGTCTCATAACCACCAAGAAGCAATGTCAATGAAGATCATATCTCAATGGTCCTTCAAGATTTTCTTAAGTGCCAATCATATCAGTTAAAGCTGAAATCACTGAGAGCATTGTTCAGGCTTTTACAGGAGTAATTGATGGCAAAGTCCAATTCTGTATACCTGTTTTGTAAAGAACAGTTTTATCAATGAACTATAGCAGTGGCCTATAGCTGAAATCTGATGCTTCACCCAAAAAGTAAGATATAGCACCCATAGGTTGTAGAAAACCTTGGAAGTCTATCATAAATCTAGCATACCAAACACATATATTTTAGTAATTTTTACCACCTCCTAACTACAATAGACACTTATCTTTCTGAGACCAAGTATGATGATTATCCCCATTTTAGCTATCCATGCTAATGAAATAAATCTCTTCAAAATATTTAACTAATTAATGCATAGTCCATTTTAATTCATGAAAGTTTATTTGGTCCAAAATTAGTTTCAAATACCCCTACTTCTTTTATGGTTTCTTTTAATTGTATTTCTGACTCCTAAGTATTTTTGACCATGCTAAATTTTTTGCCATTCATCTATTCTTAAAACACAAATAAATGAGACTTAATCATGTAGGCTGAAACTTCGAACACAAATAATTCTCTTTATTTAAGCTCCTGTCCTGTATTGGTCCTACATATCTATTCTTTACTCATATCAACTCTCAAGGAGCACCAAAAGGAAGGAAATGGAGGAAAAGGAAAATATGACAGAAGTCCAAATCCTCAATTTACTGCCTCAGTTTCCTCATCTGGGAAAAAAGCTAGACAATCTGCCTGATGGGATACTAAATACTCCAAAACTAAAAGATTCAGAATATGCACAAATAGGATAGAAATATTCACAATATTCACAAAAGGATAGAAATAATTCACTCATTCTCATCCTGTTTTTTTGATAAACAGAGCCAAGGGCTGTTTTAGATATTTTTTCTTCTATCAGTTGGAGTCTATTTTACTTACTCTCTGCCCAGCCCCTCAAGTTGAAACACATTGTAGTTCAAACCATGGTCACACACCTTTATCTGCAGCCACACAAACCTTCCCCATGCTGTAAGAGGATCTTGAGAGGGATTTCTCTAATTTATATCTTTCATTTCTACCACTGCCACCCTATCAATAGGAGAGTGACTGCTTTCCCCACTAATCTTACCCTGCTGCTAACACACAGAAAAGGGATTGGAGCTAATTTGCTTTTTTCACTTCCCAACACTTCATAGCAAGTGACTTAAAACAAAGATTTTCTTTTTTCTTCTTTTCTTCCTCTTCCCCAGAGTGTAAAAAAGAAATTTTATTTGTGAAAATAAAACACATGAGGCTATAAGCATTTTTTCCATTCCAAACATTTTCTAAGATTGAAAATTTTTCTGCCTCACTGATCTGGTACATTAGAGAACCCCCAGAAATGCAGTATCTTAAAGGCATTAATAAATTCTATGTAGACCAAGAACTATACTAATTATATGGAAAATGGTATCATATGTTTGATCTACAAGTAAACAACTTATAACTGAAAAGACTGGGATTTAACCTTGGCAGCAGATAATGGCTTCCTTAAGATTTAACTTTATTTCCAATGTAATTTGTCCCTATATACTACAACATTTCTTTCTCTATTAACTTGTGAATCAAAAACTTTCCTTTGAAAGTAAATGGGAGTTTAGCAAATGATTTTACCTTCCGAAGTTGATTTGTAATCATTAATATAATCATTTTAGAATGTTTGGTTTTATTTTTATTTTCTTTTAAAAGAACATCAATTCAAATAGAGAGGGGTGGAAAGGCAGTTTAGAGTTGGGTAAAGGAGAAGTGGTAACAAGAAAGGTTAGAAATTTCTTGACCAAATTTGATTTCAGGTCACTCATCGGCATCTGGGTTTCATGGTAATTTGTTCATCCTCCTTTCATTAAATAGCAATTACTTCTGCTATCTCTGGCTGCATCCCTTTGGCTGGATCCAGTATTAATTAGGCCTTAGGATCATTGTAGAAACGAAGAATTCTCTATTGGACAATGTTCTGCCAGAGTAAAGAGGTAAGAAAAAGGATGTTAACAGTAAAGTTAACAAATGTCATTTAATTTTGTTTTAATATTGGAATTATATGTCATAACCTTTGTTTTTATTATTTTAATCTCTCTTTCACACACACATACACACACACATACTTTTTTTCTGTTCAAATTTGGACACAAAAAGTGATAATACACAACTTCTGCCAAAGAATTTTTTTTAATTAAAGCTTTTTATTTTCAAAACATATGCATGCATAACCTTCAACATTCACCCTTGCAAAACCTTCCTCCTACCCTCTCCCCTAGATGGCAAGTAATCCATTATATATTAAACATGTGCAATTCTTCTATACATCTTTCCACAAATATGCTGCATAAGAAAAATCAGATCAAAAAGGGACAAAATGAGAGAAAAAAAGCAAGCAACTACAATAAAAAGGTGAAAATGCTATGTTGTAATCCATCCTCATTTCCCACAGTCCTTTCTCTGGGTGTAGATGACTCTCTTCATCACAAGATCATTGAAATTGGTTTGAATCATCTCATTGTTGAAAAGAGCCGTGTCCATCAGAATTGATCATCATATAATCTTGTTGTTGCCATGTAAAGTGATATCCTGATTCTGCTCATTTCAGTATCAGTTCATGTAAGTCTCTCCAAGCCTCTCTGAAATCATCCTGTTGATCATTTGTTATAGAACAATAACATTCCATAATATTCATGTACCATAATTTATTCAGCCATTCTCCAATTGATGGGCATCCATTCAGTTTCCAGTTTCTAGCCACTACAAAAAGGGCTGCCACAAAAATTTTTGCACATGTGGGGTCCCTTTCCTCCTTTAAGATTTCTTTGGTATAAAAGAAATCATAAAGGAAGGAAAAGGCCCCACATGTGCAAGAATGTTTGTGGCAGCCCTTTTTGTAGTGGCTAGAAACTGGAAATTGAATAGATGCCCTTCAATTGGAGAATGGCTGAATAAATTATGGTATATGAATATTATGGAATATTATTGTTCTGTAAGAAATGACCAGCAAGATGATTTCAGAGAGGCCTGGAGAGACTTACATGAACTGATGCTGAGTGAAATGAGCAGAACCAGGAGATCATTATACACGGCAACAACAGTACTATATGACGATCAATTCTCCTTTTTACCTTTTTATGTTTCTCTTGAGTTCTCTATTTGGAGGTCAAATTTTTTGTTCAGATCAGGTCTTTTCATTAGAAATAGGTGAAATTCTCCTGTATCATTGAATGACCATCTTCTTCCCTGGAAGATGATGCTCATTCTAGCTGGATAACTTATTCTTGGCTGTAATCCAAGTTCTTTTGCCTTTCGGAATATCTGGTTCCTGGCCCTTCGATCCTTCAATGTGGAAGCTGACAGATCCTGTGTAATTCTAATGACAGTTCCTTGGTATTTGAACTGTTTCTTTCTAGCTACTTGCAATATCTTTTCCTTGGTGCGATAGTCCTGAAATTTGGCCACGATATTCCTTGGGGTTTTAATTTTGGGGTCTCTTTCTGGAGGTGATCGGTGAATTCTTTCAATGCCAATTTTGCCTTCTGATTCTAAAACATCAGGGCAATTCTCTTTCATGATTTCCTGGAAGATAGCATCCAGGTTCTTTTTTTCATCGTGGCTTTCAGGGAGTCCGATAATCCTTAAATTGTCTCTCCTTGATCTGTTTTCCAAGTCAGTTGTTTTTCCTAGGAGATATTTCATATTTTCTTCTATTTTTTCATTTTTTTGTTTTTGTTTAACTGATTCTTGAAGTCTTATTGAGTCATTTACTTCTATTTGTTCAATTTTAATTTTTAGAGTATTATTTCCTTCAGTTATCTTTTTTAGCTCCTTTTGTAGCTGGCCAATTGAATTTCTGGATTCAATGCATTCTTTTTCCATTTTGCCAGTTTTATTTTTCAGTGAATTGTTGTCTTTTTCCAATTCACCAATTTTGTTTTTCAGTGAATTGTTGTCTTTTTCCAATTCACCAATTTTGTTTTTCAGTTCACCATTTTTATTTTCCAGTGAATTGGTGATTTTTTCCAATTCACCAATTTTGTTTTTCAGTGAACTGTTTTCTTTTTCCAATTCACCAGTCCTATTTTCCAGTTTTTGATATTTCTGTTGCCCTGATCTCAATTTATTTCCCCATTCTTCTTCTAGCTCTCTTTTGAGATTCTTAATGCAATCATCCAGGTAAGCCTTCTGAAAGGGAGACCACCTTAAGTCTGCCTTTGTGGCTTCATCTGGGATTGTTTTCATAATGTCAGGATCTGGGGACTGTTCTATTTTTTCTCCGTAAAAGCTTTCTATGGTGAGAGCTCTCTTCTGCTTCTTGCTCATGATTTAAGGTTGGGATATTGGTCAAAAGCCGAGAAAACTGCAACAATTTATATTTGCCCTGGGGCAGTTTGCCGAGTTGACTTCCAGTCTGAGGCTGGTGGGGCTACACCACGTTTTCAGTTTCTCTAGATCCACCCTTTACCAAAGGCAGATCTGTCAAAGCACCTGCCCGCAAGCAGAGCAAAGTGGCCCAGGCGTCTCCCAGGGGCTTCCTGGGTGCCCAAAATCCGCCCCTCTATCGCAGCCCTGACTTCCGCCCCGGCTGGAGTCCGATCGCGACCAGCGGCCGATTTCCCCTGAGGCTAACCTTCTCCGGAGTTCTTTCAACGTAGATCTTTTATAGAAGTGCGTTGTAGTCCAAATGCTTGGCGAGGACCTCACTCGGAAACCAGTTTTAAAGCTTACTTTGTCTGGTTTGGGGGAATGTTGGAGGGAGTTCACAGAGAAAGCTGTCCGCAGTTCACCATCTTGGCTCCGCCCCCCATGACGATCAATTCTGATGGACATGGCTCTCTTCAACAATGAAATGTTTCAAACCACCTCCAATTGTTCACTGAAGAAAGCCATATACACCCAGAGAGAGGGATGCGAAATGTGGACCACAACATAACATTCTCATACTCCTTGATTGATGTTTGCTTACATTGTGTTTCCTTTATCTGATATATCATTTGTGTAGATAAGATTTTTCTTGCACACCAATGATAAGTTTGGAAATATGTATACATATATTCGATTTGCCAATATTTTAACATAATTAACATGTAGTGGATATCCTGCCATCTAGGGGAGGGGTGGGGAGTTGGGGGGAAAAATTTGTAACGGAAAGCTATGTAAGGGTTATTGTTGAAGAATTACCCACACATATGTTATGCAAATAAAATAAAAATTAAAAAAAAAAGAATTTGAATTGGAAAAAGATAATTTTTCATGCTCTATCAGAACAATCCAGATAATTATAGGGTTTTTGTGGTCTTTGTTGTTATGCTATCCATGCTCTAACAGACTGTATGTGTATATAATAAAGAAATAGCTCATAACATCTAAAAAAAAAAAAAGATGTCTTTGGTATATAAGCCCATTAGAAACACTGCTGGGCCAAAAGGTATGCACACTTTTATAGCCATTTGGACATAGTTCTGAATTGTTCTCCAGAATGGCTGAATCAGTTCACAACTCCACCGACAATGCATGAGTGTTCCAGTTTCTCCATATCCCCTCCAACATTAGTCATTATATTCTTCTGTCATCTTAGCCAATCTGAGAGGTGTGTAGTGGTACCTCAGAGTTGTCTTAATTTGCTTTTCTCTGATTAATAGTGATTTAGAATACCTTTTCATATGACTAGAAATGGTTTGAGTTTCTTCATTTGAAAATTGTTCATATCCTCTGACCATTTATGAATTGGAAAATGGCTTGAATTCTTATAAATTTGAGTCAATTCTCTACATATTTTAGAAATGAGGATTATCATAACCCTTTAACATAATTTTTTTCCTCAGATTATTGCTTCTCTTCTAATCTTGCTTACATTGGTTTTGTTTGTACAAAAATATAATATAATCAAAATTATCCATTTTGTATTCAATAATGTACTCCAGTTCTTCTGCCAAAGAAATTTTTTTTAAAAAAGTTTGTTTTGTTCTTTTTGTTCTGGGAATTATCACTTATATAAAATATAATAAATATACACAATAAAATAAAATAAAAATAAATAAATAAGAAATATAAAAAAATATTTTACTTATACTCATTAATCGAGAACTTTTCTACAGACTTCTATTTTGAGCCCTCTCTATAAGTAGCATCTCAATAGTCAGATTAATAAAATAGAATTCTCCCTGTCCTATTTCCAACTTATGTGGAGTTAATAGAATCTTAGCAATAGAAAGGATTTCATATATCATAAGATTTTTGTTATTTAGATACTCGGTAATGTCTGACTCTTTGTGACTTTATTTGGGATTTTTTGGCCAAAAATACTGAAGTGGTTTACCTTTTTTTTTTCCTCCAGTTCATTTTTTAGCTGAGGAAACTGAGGCAAACTGGTATAAGTGATTCACCCAAGGTCCAATGAACCACCTGGCTGTCTATATCTAATAATGGAAACCTATAATTTTATTTTTAATTATATATATCTTTATTAAGCAAAAATATGCCTTCTTTCTTTCCTTGTCTCTTTTCCCCAGCCACCTAACTGGGAAAAAAAATTCTTGTTATCAACAAGTATACTCAAGCAAACTGGCCAAGTCCAAAAACAAAACAAAAACAAACAAACAAACAAAAAACAGAAACAAAAACTAAAAGGCTATTTCTATTTTTTTTTTAGTCTTTTACCTTAGTTTTCACATTTCCTCTTTTTTCATGAATTTATTGGCTACCCTTGGTTCATTATAAATTTTCAGTGATTTTATTTCTTGGACAATGTTTCGTACTTTTTGTGCCAAGCTATAAATACCCTTTCAAATTCCTTCCTTTATAGCTTATTTTTTATTTATATTTTTTTCCTCTAGTATTTTCACTTCATTTATTAAAAGAAAAAGACTATTTAAAAACCACTTTTATTTTATATCTTTGAGGAATTCTAATTTGAATTTGAATTTGAATACAAATTGTGTTTTGTTTTGAGGTCTTGCTTGTGGATGTATTGGAATCATTCTCTTTTTCTGAGTATATATTTTAAGTCCCTGTCATCATGATAACACTCTATAATGTGACTCTCCTTTTTGTTTGTTGATTTTTCCAGCCTACTTTCTTACATAAGACTTGATGTTAGGGCTGTGATCTGTGCACTTCTTGAGAGAAGTTTAAGCTGGTCCAGTTGATTTTTGGAATACTAAGTGTTCTGTTATTCCAAGATCTCAGGGGCAGTCTCATACTAAGGACTTTCAGTGCTCAGTGCTCGTAAAATATTCTGACCCACGGCAAAGTCCACTGATATTTAAACACTCCCATCCCAATCAGATTTCTGCAATTTCCTGACTGGGATATGAATCTAAGTACCAATGGACTTCTACTGAAGACATTATGAGCCAGGCAGTTCCATTGTTTGTTTGTTTGCCATAGTTATTGATCTGAAGCCTTTAAATTTGGCTAGAAGCTGGAGCTGAGATCTTATTTTGCTCTTAAAATCAGAGTTATCAGGCTGCTGTTTTTTTGTTTTTGTTTTTGTTTTTTAATTTGTGTCTTTCTAGGTACATAGCTCTGTATCTATGTTTACTATCAACTTTGAGTTTCACTCCTGGGTAAAGGTGCCTTCCTTAGTTTTGGATCTGTGACTCAGAAATGGAGGGGTGGAATAGGCTTCAAAATGCCATTTGGTATTTCTTTTTTCATAACTAGCCAATATGGAAAACCTCTTCTTCCCCTGATATACAAATGTTCCCAACTCAAGAGCATTCCTCTGTCTTCTGACTTTTTCTTGGATTTCCCTACTAGGATTCCATCTGATGCATTTTCTAAATCTCTGGGTAAATTAGAAGGGGAAATAATCATATCATCATTATTTTGCCTCTCCATCTTGTCATTTTATAAACAAGAAACTTGAAGTCCAAGAATTTAACTAGTTTGTTCAAGATCACAAAGTTGGTGAATAGGTGTACTAAGTCTAGAAACCAGATTTCTTAATTTCCAATCTAGTGACCTTTCCACATTGATTCTTATGTAACATTTCAGTAATACAAAATAATTTCAACATTTTAGGAATTCACAATTTTCTGATATCTCTGCAGTGGTTCAAACTGCACAATTTGCATTTCTTTAGAAATAATCTTCACAAGATGGAAAATCTGAATAATACAACATTTTCGCAGTCAGTCTGTATGAATTTTTCTAGAATGCTCCTTGGACAATAATCATATAGTAACCAACTCTATACTTAAGCCTTTCTAACCAGGCAGGGCTAGGTTTTATGTTTTATTTCCTTAGAAAATCCAAGATTAACTTCATAGGAAATATGATAAGACTTTAATGGATCTTTACTCTTTATACAGTCTTTTTTTCCATTCAAAAAAAATCTCTCAAAGTAAAACCTTAGTCTATTTCTTCTTTTGTTCTCCTTTTTCCTTCATTTTTGTTTTCTAGTGGACACATATGGGCCTCTTACCTCTACTATTACCTCATGTAGTACTTTGTTTTAATCAAACCAGAGCCAAAAACATCACTATCAATAAAGAAGAGAGATTAAGAAACAATATGGTCTACAAAAGTTAGATGTATGAAGAAGAATCTTCTTTTTGCCAAGAGTAATCAATATATTATATACCAGGCACTAGAGAATTAATGCTCATAATCAATAAATGTTATAATATCTATGATAAATATAATAAGAGAAATGTAAATATGATAAATGTAATATTTTGTAATAAGGGTGCAGAGAAGGGATATATATCAATAGTCTTTCTTCCCTTCCAATCCCAGATTTTTTTTAATTTGATATAATTAGATATTCAGATAATGTAAGAAACAGGTGACAATTTCATTTAGGTCTCCTCTCAAATTAACTTTTAAGTTATCTCAGGGATAAAACATGGAGCCTAGGGAATGAGAAAGCAAAAAATAACATGTAACCCAATATTTCCAAGGTTTCAAATGTGTCAGCCCTTTTGCTACTTCAATAAGTCATTTTTTAAATTAATAATGTTTTCTTCTCTAACTTACAATGAAAATGAAATTAGCATATGAGAATAAGGAGAATGAGTTAACAAAGTCTTAAGATCCATCAAGTTTGCCTTTACTGATGATTATATATTCTTTTACAATTCCAATTTTTATATTTCTTATGAGTGTACCTACATCTAACATTTATCTATGGAATTTCTCCACATAGAATTATTTCCTCACTCAATTATTTCTTCTTCCCTGGACTCTCAATAGTTGTTCTGATTTATTCTTCCTGCTTTCAACACAACAGCAGTAGCAGCAATTGCATCCAATCTGTATAACGCTAAATCACTTATTAAATCCATATAAATTTATCTTCACAACATCTGGTATAGTGTTATAATTTCCAATTGGGAGATTGCTATTTTGTAAAAGCCATGCAAGAATTTTCTATCAAAGCTAAATAGAAATTATTTAAAATTATCCTACTTGAATAAATGTTTTTGAGAGATAGCAGTAAGAGATCTCTTGTTCCTGATAATTAGCAATAGGTAAAGATTTTGGAGAGTAGGGAACTATCATTAATGAATATTATAACCCAGATAGTGTTAAGTGTGCAACTATTCTTCACGCTTCTTTTCTGGTTATGACTGATATCAAAACTATTTCTGGGAACTTCGCAAAAGAGAATTACAATTTTTTCTAAACACTAATCACAAGTAAGACACAATGAAAATAAGGTTAAATTTGGCACTGGAAAAAAAAGTTTTCCAATTCTGCCTTTGCAATTGTCAAACAGACCAGGACTAACTTTTAATCTGTGGGTTGATGGAGCCAAACAAAAAAGCTTACAGACAGAAGAATAAGTAATCAAATAGGAATTTAATTTCAGAGTGAGGAAAAAACTTGCAAGTAAAATCCTTCTGAGAAGGAGGATTTATATGAAGGGTCAGATTTTCTAAGCATGAAAACCACAAAAGTCAAGATCCACTACACAGTCATCCTTGGGTCTTAAGTAAATAATCCTTACATATGGAGGGATTTTTGAGACAATAGAAACATTCTTGGATCCTGGGAGAAAAGTTTCCAAGTTACTAGAATTGTTGAGCCTTGTGATTGTTCAGTAGGATACAAACCCAGAGTTATTGTGGCGGGTACAGAAAGCAGTACCTGGTTCAGTTTACTTAGTGGTTACAAGCATAAGAATTATTCAGAATGTCAAGATCTGTGATTGTTCTCTTTTTGCTACAGTTATATTGGCTGCAATTATGTATAATTATGTACCATATACATGTTCAATAATAATTTTTGAAGAATCTGCTATCTATGTACTAGGCAGTATGAGCTAAATACAAACCCACTAGTACCTCATAATTTTTAGGTGGCATCCTTGATGAAATCCTGGGTCTCTGTTATTTTTTTCTCCCCTACAGAGGACACAGGGATCTCTGATGATGATATTAATTGCTATAGCTGATACAAAATTTTAAGGTTTGCAAAATTCATTAGAAGTATTATCTTATTTTATCTTTACCATATTCTTTTTTTTTTAATTTTATTTTATTTGCATAACATATGTGTGGGTAATTCTTCAACAATAACCCTTACATAGCTTTCCGTTTTCTTTACCATATTCTTCAAGTGAAAGTGCTAATGTAATCCTCATTTTACAGATGAACATGTCTAGGCACTGAGAACTAATAAATATCTGAGGCTGGATTTGAATATATGTCTTCCTGACTTTAGATTCAGCACTCCATCAGCTGCAGATGTCATCCACAAATTTCATGCTCCATTGACTTCTGGTCTTTTTTCATATTGCTTGTTGTGGGCAGTTCTGCTAAGGAGGCTTTCAGTCCCTTTGACCCATTGCCCTAAAGATTAATTATTTAATTTTAAAAAAATTCAGCTTGTAGAAATCTATCCTCAATCAGCTTTATACAATATTCTTTGTGTCTTAAGATTTGATTTTTTTTAAACATTAAGCTCTTCTTTAATACTGAATTTTGATTCAATTCAAAAACTGAGCTATGATTAGGACATTGTTTTTAATTCCTGGCATAAAGCTTATTTTCAATCTGTATGTGTACAGATATAACTTCAAGACAGATCCTCCTGATAGCAAAGCTAGTCCTCTGTCTAATATATAAGGCCGCTGAAAATTGGACTAAAAAGCAAGAAAAAGATCACCCACCTCTAACAATCTATCACTCTAACCCTGAATTCTTAAATAGATTAGTGGAAGAAGAAGGAAGGAAGTTTTACAAATGATCTTTCAGGCATTGCCCTCCATAGTCTTTAATAAATTTTCTTTCCAGTGCTTAGATCTCTGCAAATCAATGTGAGAGTTCCAAGTAAAACTATGAAGGGAAGTTTGCAAAGTTGTGGTCAAATCAACTGGGAAGGGAAACTAGAAAGCAACTAGGTAGAATACCAATTTGCCTGAAATCCTTTCATTAATATCAATGCACCCTCGTCTTATTTCATTCAGCAATGAAGATATCTTAGTATATCATCCTTCACTGAAATAGTGCTGGGAAAATCCAGAGTCCATTTGAAAGTCCATGCAACTTTGCCATAAGAAAAATTACATTGAAAAGATCATTCTCTTTCTTAAAAATCAATAGAGAAAAAGTCTACAAAGGCCTCCAAGATAGTTGGTTTTTAACTTGTTTTTAAAAGCTTGTTAATAATGTTAGCTCCCCAGAAGGAAATTCAACAGAACATTATTTTCATTACTACCACTAATAATACTGCCATCAAAATTATTTTCTATTAGGCTGAGATCCATACAAGTAATGGCTTCCCTTATAATTGTGCATGCAAGTAGTAATAATCTATTCCAATATCATTTTTCTACATTTAGAACATGAGAATTTAGAAGTTTATTTAAGTTGCTTCATTACCCTGTTTCAAACAGTTGCTATTAAATATCCTAATCATTTCTTTAAACTATGGTTGAAAGAAAAGAACTATAATTCTTTTCTCAATTATTAATCAATTTCAGTATTCACTACTAATAGGGGGTGCTTAATAAACTACCATTCCTCTCTCATTGACATTTTCCCCTTTCAAAGAGTTGATGGATGAATGAGAATCAAGTGACAGACTACTGATGAGTAAAGAACTTCTAATCATGTCATTTTGAAATGAGGGTAATTTATGCAATAGGATAATAATTTCTTTATAGTTGGGCACATTCTGAACAATGATTAGAGGATATGATTCCAGGAATTTAAAAAATCCTTAAAATTAGAAAGCAAGCTTATTAGAAAAATTATTCATGTTACATCCTTTGCCTCTATATCTGATCATAAGGATAAAGAGACTTTCATTTTGTTAACACAAAGACTTGATTGGTAATCAGGGGATTTTTTATATCAAGTTCAGTAGAAACTGAATTAGACAATGGGCTAACTATAATTTTTAAAGATTTAGAATAGATAGGAGGTCAAAGTCACTTTATTCTATTTCTCACATCATTTGTTCAATGTGTCTCAGAATTTCAGTTAGAAAGTATATTTGAAATTATCTTGGCTGAATTTATATTTGATTAAACAAGGAAGCTAGATCCAAAAAAGATTTAGAGATAGGATTAGAACTCAAATCCCTTGGCTTCCAAAGCAATGTTTTTTCCATCACCTTTTGTAATGTTGTTTATATTTCATATAAAATTATTTTAGCAAAACATGGATAACTCAGAAGACTGGCACCTTCAATTATCCAAGATAATTTCAAATCTACCTGGTGTCACTAGTAAGTGAGTCAGTCAATCACTCAATAAATATTTATTAAACTCCTATTATGTGTCAGACACTCAGCTAAGTGCTGGAGATACAAAGAAAGGCAAAAATTAGTTCCTATCCCCTAGGAGAACATAATCTAATGGGTTACTATTGGGAGCAAGCATGCCCTGGCCACTATTTTACCTTTAGGTAATTTCTAGTTGTGACACCACAGGTGAGGAAGAACTCCACTAGGATTCATTCAAGGTGTATCTTAAACGGGTTAATATCTTCAATCTGAAGAGGAAACAATTTTCCAAATCAGATCTGAATGTAAATAAAGGTTCAAAAAAAAAGGTATGAGATCAACAAATGCCCTTCTTTTATGATATGTTAAAATACATAATGCTTTTATCTTTGGGTGAATATTTAAGTACCCAGAATGCAAATGGTTTGGGACTTCACTGCTTGTAGGTGAAGGAACACCCCCTACCAGTACATACCAGGAGCTCCTTTACAATAATAAGAAGGTTGCCTCAGGTATTGAGAAATTAAATGACTTGTCCAAGTTCACACAATCAGTATGTGTCAAAGACAGAGCTTGAAGGCAGATTTATCCATCACAGCTCTCCATCTACTATCCCCAAAATGTGACAGACTGAGATCAAAAAGCAAAGCAGGAAACAAAATCTCTGTCCTATCAATCTATGGCTCTCTCTATACATGAATTTCCCAATAGACTAAAAACACAAGAAAAGACTCACTTGTCATATATCACACTTCTTAGCCCACATACAAAAATATATTTCATATTTTTGATTCAACAGTTTTGCTTTAATACCCTGCTTTGTTTTATCTGGCAGATCAGGAAAGAACTTCCAGTTTCTGGTGAGGCAGACAGTCCATGAACCTTGGAAGGTAAAAGGAATTACCCCATCCCATGCCTTCCAACAATGCTGCTATCCAATGTCCTGAGCCTGTCTTTTAAATTGGAATTTTAGGAGGCATGCCATCCCATGCCCTGCCAGCCTGGTTCCATCAGGCTGGTCCATACTGATTTATTTGGATGCATCAGTTCCTTGGTTTTCTGTCAGTTAACTAGACTGTCACCTGCTTTGATTCCTCATTACCTCCATTGTGAATTCTATGAACATATATCATCAAGCAGCTAGCGCTCCCAGGATTGGAGACTGACAAAACAGGATCAATGTCTCAGGGGCACAACCCAGAATTTCAATAATACAATTAAATTCTTGGAGTAGTGGATATATCCAGATTGTCGATCCAGCATTTTCGCCACGTTCAGGGAAGGAAGCAGCCCCCACCCAGAATGTGCTCACTGTTCCTGTCAGCGAGTAATGAAGGAAAAAGACTCCATAGAGAACCTGAGGGAGAGATAATCAAATGTTGAACCTGCTGAGCCTGTTAGATGAAACTGTTAACAAGAGTTGCTCAAATCACTGGGGGAATGCCGGGCAGGGAAGAAGATTGGGGTTCAGAACTGAAACGTGTAAGCAGGGTTAGGCTGGCTGAGGAGGGCTCAAAAATCGAGGGCGGCAGCCTTCGTAAGGATTCGGAGGGTCCCTAAGGAGTTGCTAGGACACATTTCCTCACTTGAATCAGCAAAGTCTGAAGCTTCAGAGGGAGAAGGAGGACCAAGGAAAAAGGCTCTGGATTTGGAATTCTCACCACGAAAACCATGCTGAAATGATAAAATAACAAAACTAAGCACACAATGCAAGGGCACACAGATGTGTGTGCATGCACGTGGATGCAAAAAGGGGGTAGGAAAGTGAAAAGATTTTGCCAGGATGTAAATCTCAGGACTGTCTTAAGAGTCCCAGACATTCAATTTGTGCAATTCAAACTGGAACAACAAGAACATTCTCATCCTCCATGTCATTGTCTCTCTCAGGAAAGTCTGACTTTTTTTATTCCCTTAGATTTTCTTCCCTAGAAGCTTCAATTCTCCCTTCCTCTGACCTTGGTGAAGGATCTCAATGAATACAGGCAATTTCAAATAGAAGGAAACTTAGCCCTTGGGGAAGATAAGGTATTTCCAGTGCTTTGAGAGCACTTGATTTCACTTCTATAGGTTAACCCCCAAATCCCTTGCATGATGATTACTCCTGACTATTTTACACTATGGTGCTGTGAAGAAGACCTTTGGTTATAAACTCTGAATTTATATCTCATGACCTATGAAAATTGCTGTACCCAAATAGAGAGTCATGATGGATTCTACTACCTATTGCAGAAGGGAATACTGTTTTATTTATAATAAAATATACTTCTATTTGTAGAACCAGAGTTATCACTTTTGTGGTAA
Source organism: Myrmecobius fasciatus (assembly GCA_023553655.1). NCBI lineage: Eukaryota > Metazoa > Chordata > Mammalia > Dasyuromorphia > Myrmecobiidae > Myrmecobius > Myrmecobius fasciatus. The sequence goes on from JAJPUD010000314.1 coordinate 476,503, forward strand.
TTTATTATCAAGTTCTGGTTTTGTTTGCTCACCTGAAGAGAATGTCAGGCATTTCGGGGTGGGGATTAGTTGCCTTTGTCTCTGCATCCCTAGAATTTAGGAAGTGCTTGACATACAATAGGTATTTAATGAAGTTTATTGAATTAAATAAAACTGAAGAACAGGAAGAAGAGAAATAGAGTGGTAAGGTCTCTTTTAGCTATAAGAACTAGATCTTAAGATCCTTTGTTAAATATGGTGTACTTTATGGGAACATACTTTGAACTCCTATAGTACCAATGAAGAAAAAAAATCAAACATAAAAACAAAACAAAACAAACCCTTATATTTACAGGCCCAGGAAAAAAAAAAACAAAACAAATAAATAAAAAAAACTAATCATTTAATCCTTTCTTTTCCTCTTCTCCGGCATTTTTCTCCTCTCCCTGCCTCCCCCCCCCAATTTCTCCTCTCTTTCTTATCTGTTTCAATCACTGTGACTGATCCTGATAAATTGAGCCTCATTATTATGTCTGATTTTCTATACCATCTTATTTATTTTTATTTTTATTTATTTTACTGCTGCTTTTTTTTTTTTTTTTTTTTTTTTTGCTGAGGCAATTGAGGTTAAGTGGAAAGATGGGAAGCATTAAGTGTCTGAGAGCATATTTGAACTCAGGTCCTCCTGAATTCAGGGCTAGTGCTCTATCCACTGCACCCAGCTGCCCCTTATTTTTTTTTTATTTATTCATGTCCCAGCTCTCCTACCCAAAATAGAAAATAAATAAATAAAAGCCATCCTTTGTAATAGATAAGTTGTTGCATAATTTCAGCCTCTTCATGATCCCATTTTGAGGTTTTCTTGGCTAAGATATCAAAGTAGTTTGCCATTTTCTTCTCCAGTTCATTTTACAGTTGAGGCAAGCAGGGTTAAATAATTTGTCTGAGATCACATACCTACTAAGCATCTATGCTCATATTTAAATTCATGAAAATATGTCTTCTACTTCCAAGACCAGTGTTATATCTACTGAGTCACCTAGTGACCAACAAAGAAGTATATTAACAAAAACCCAATTGATAAATTGCTCTGCTTGAAAACATATGTATGTCACTTTCTGTACCACTAGTCTATCACCTCTGTAAAAAAGTGGGAAACATGATTCATCTTCAATCATTTGCTAATTGATTATTGCATTAATCATAGATTTTAAGACTTTCAGAGTTTTTTTTTTTCTTTATGGTGGTGTGGTTGTATGCATTGCTTTACTGGTTATACTAACTTGATTCTGCACTGGTTTATACAAATCTTCCTAGATTTTCCTGCATTTATTCTTTTCATCAATCTTTGAAGTTAAGAGTGCATAGAATTCTGGGCCTAAAGTCAAGGAGACTCATCTTTGTGAATTCAAGTCTGGCCTGGGACACTTATAATTATGTGGCCAGTCACAGAGGGGTAAGTCACTCATCTTTGTTTACCTTAGTTTCCTCATATGTAAAATAAGTTGAAGAAGGAAATGGCAAATTACTGTAGTATCTTTGCCAAGAAAACCCTAAAAGGGGTCACAAAAATTACTGAAAAACAAAAATTAAATTATATTCCATGATATTCATATATTTTAATCTGATGGATTTTACCAATACAAAAGAATCCCAGCAAGCACAGAGCATATATCATTTATCAGCCTTTGTCCTTTGTTTTTAGGAGTGAGAAGGGGAGGAATGGGGATAAAGATGGAAGCAATTACTTTGAATATTTCCTTGTATTTTGAAGGTAAATTGAGTCTGAGGAAATCCCCTAGTAGAACTTGGAAAGGGATTCAATTACTAAACTTGAACCCAAAACAATACAATCTGTGGGCTTGAGAGAGAGGTTATTTTATTTATTTTCAAGGTACAGTTCTTTTTTTTTTTATAAAGCTTTTTATTTGCAAAACATATGAGTGACCTTTCAACATTGA
>JAJPUD010000314.1:483442-516923 GCA_023553655.1 Myrmecobius fasciatus
GTTTGAATCACATCATTGTTGAAGAGAACCATGTGCATCAAAATTGGTCATCGTATAGTCTTGTTGCTATGTATAATGTTCTCCTGGTTCTGCTGATTTCACTCAGCATCAGTTCATGCAAGTCTCTCCAGTCCTCTCTGAAATCCTCCTGTTGGTCATTTCTTACAGAACAATAATATTCCATAACATTCATATACCATAATTTATTCAGCCATTCTCCAATTGATGGGCATCTTTTCAATTTCCAGTTTCTTGCCACTACAAAAAGGGCTGCCACAAACATTTTTGCACATGTGGGTCCCTTTCCCTCCTTTAAAATCTCTTTGGGATATAGGCCCAGTAGAAACACTGCTGGGTCAAAGGGTATGCACTGTTTGATAACTTTTTGAGCATAGCTCCAAATTGCTCTCCAGAATGGTTGCATCCGTTCACAGTTCCACCAACAATGTATCAGTGTCCCAGTTTTCCCACATCCCCTCCAACAGCTATCATTATCATTTCCTGTCATTTTAGCCAATCTGACAGGTGTGTAGTGGTATCTCAGAGTTGTTTTAATTTGCATTTCTCTGATCAATAGTGACTTGGAGCACAAGGTACAGTTCTTAATAGCAGGTAAATTCATAACTGTCTGTCCTTGTTGAATGACCACAATTGTCTATCTCTCTGATCTCCCAGGGGTGAGGGATGCCTTATACTAAGTGGTCACCTTCTCTAGAATCATCACCAAAAACATCATCAGAAGCAATGAATGGAGTATGCCCTGCCCCTTTCCCTCTTTAATGAGATCCCTGCTCTGATCCTACAGTTTTGCCAATTATTCTGAGCTGTGTCCAGCTCAAGTCACTCTTCTGATAGTTTATGTTCAACATTAGAATGAAATGAGACACTTGTAAGTTATTCAACAATTAAAAGACGATTTTCTTAGCCTTTAACCACAATATGCATTAAAAATAACTTGAGCTGATTCAACTGAAAGAAACTCCTTTGTCAAATATCACCACGAATACAAACCAATCCACCAAATATTAGAGTGTAGTTCTCTGTGACTTTTTTATTCAGGTGTTCAGTAAATAATGTCAATAGCCTAAGACTTTTGTTCTCTTATACAAATAAATCTTGGACATGCTTGGATTTAAACATTTTAAGGAAACGCTAGCCTACCTTGTATGAGATTAGGGTTTAGGATATTGCTCCCACCAGAATATACCATAATTTCTTTTGCTTTTGCTCAATGGGCACACAGTATGCTTCTAGTTATCTGCGATAACAAAAAATGCTGCTATAAATATTTTGTACATATTGCTTTGTTCTTTGTTTCTTTTGTTTGTTTGTTTGTTTGTTTTTAATGTTATAGGCCTAGTTCGAAGTGCTATTGCTGAATCAATGCATGGTTTAGGGAATTAGGGATATTGTTCTATATTGCTTTCCAGAATACTTGCACTGATTATAGTTCTGCCAAAAATAGATCAGTGTACCTCTCCTCCAATAATTGTCATTTTTCTTTTGCTGTCATCTTTGCCAATCTGAGTTTGTTTGAGGGAGCGGCTCAGAATTTTTTCAAATTATTTGTTCTTTGTCTTTAATTCTAAAGAGCACCAATGACTTCAGGAGGTGATGTCTTGACTTGCAAGGGAATTGGATTTAAATGAGGCAGAGCTGGATAAAATTATCAGTTTCACTCTCCTCCAGTCATCAGAGTTCAATGACAAATCATAAGTCAAGATGACTAGAGATGGCAGGATACAATGGGAGACCCAAACCATAAGGTCTTTCCCACATTTCAGTTTGTTTGTTTGTTTGTTTTTTTTGTTTTTTTTTTTTTTTTTTCTGAAGCTACAACCCATTCAGTGATTAAAGGGTAGGTAAGAATTGATAGGTAAGATGACCTAGTTTGCTTTCCCTAAAGAATAACTTGAGAAGGGTAAGAGCCTTAGGGCTTCTGACCAGAACACAAAACAAATGCTATTTGTACTTACTCTAACCCATCAGAGCTGAAACAATGAGAAAGTGAACCTTGGACTGGGACTTAATATTGGTCAATCAGTGAAAGACAGTGAAATCAGTGAAAGCCAGAATGATTTAGTTTTGGTGTTTAGTGTCCTTCATTTTTGCAGAGAACCAAAATAACCTACTATGTTAGAGTCAATTTACGGGGTGTCCAATAACTGAGGCTTATCAGGCCAGTATGGAATATTCTGCCACAGATTGGTCACAAATAGAAAGAACATATGAATATTTGGAGTTTAAAGGCATAATCAAATCCATTTGAATCACATTGGGCTTTTTAAAAGCCTGTTTTTAGATCTATATTTCAAGAAATCTTAAATAAACCTACATGAAATAAAAGTTCTTTGTCCCTGCAATTTGAAAAAAAATGATGTAATTAATCAATAAAGAAGGGGAAAATCATAGTCTCTAAATCTCATGATACCTTGTGAAGTATAAGTGATCAGAACTCTTATTTCTTTGGACATAGCACGCATATGTAAGTTTATGACTCCCTATATGGAAAGAGGGATGGAAGAAAGAGATTGAGAAGGAGGAGAAGGAGAAATAGCAGTATGGTCCAATTCAAACCAGGGGACAACTTCTTCTGTTCACAGATTATTGTTCATACTTCATTCTCAAAGAGTACTAAGGGCATCAGGATGGTGAAATCTTGGGTTACAAGGGAATTGAATTTAAGTGAGACAGAGCTATTCAAAGTCATCAGCCTTTCTCTCTTCCCCAAAATATCATTAGATAACTTATTTCTGTCCCTTTTCAGTTTTCTCCAATCTATCTTGAATATTTTTCACATATTTGCTGAGATTTATGTGGGATAACTTGGCTTCTTTGCAAATTTCATAGTACTTTCATATTTGGGAGTCCCTACTTTTTCTTAGTTATGTATTCCCCCATTTTATTATTCTTTAAGAGCTATGGAAGCCTAAGCAAGTCAATTAATTTCTATATTTCTCAATAACCTCGCCAGTAAAATGAGGGCATTGGATTTAAAGCTCTCTAAGGTCTCTTCCAAATGTAAATCATTCATCCCTATTACTGTTTCTTCTTCCTCTGTACCTCTCATGTCTTGCCCAATCAGGTCTGTAATATCTCTAACATCTGCCCCCTCCTCCTTACATCTATTACCATTCAGATTAGAGCCTTTATCACCACCTGCCTGAACAGCTGGAATAGCTACCTAAGAGTTGTTCCTATATCCACTCTCAACCCTGTCTACATACTCTTACCACCACTGTTAAACCTATGGTCCACATATTTGGATCTAATCAGGTTGTTCTTCTGCCTATAAAATCCTCAGTAATTTCCTTTTCCTAAAAAGTATAATTCCAAATTCCATTGTCTATAATTCAATTGACTTTCAGTGTTATCTCTCTCATACTCTTTCTTGCTATTTAAGAGATGGGGAAAGGGATTATACACACACACACACACACACACACACACACATGTAGCACCTACTATGTTCTCGGAACATTGCTAAGTACTTTAAAATATTATCAGGTACTGTAAGTATTCTTATTTTTCAGGTGAGGAAATTGAGGCAGTTTCTTAGTTATCTGGGATTACATTGTCAATCTCTAAGGTGAAGTTAAACTTGGAATTTCCTGATTCTAGGACCAAGATCCTATCTATTTAATTTAGCTAAACAGAAGTGTTCAGTTTCAAATATCACGTAATTGCTGAACTCTATGCTTTTATTCAAACTGTTCTCTATGCCCAGCATGCCATTTCGGTCCTCCATAACTGATAAAAACCTATGTACCTTAGATACATAGCATAATTCAAATGCTTCTTCCTCCAGGAAGCATCCCACCTTTTTATTAATTTTGTATATTTACCACTCCTTCAAATTTCATATTCATATCAATATACCTATACAACTATCTTTTTAATTACAGTTATTTTCTAATTCAATTATAAATTCCACAACATCAAGATTATAATTTATTTAAATATTCTATCTCCTCTATTGCCTAGGATAGGGTTCTGCTCATCAAAGATGCTCAAGATCAGGTTCTATTTAATTTTTGCTTTGTGTTTCCAGCACCTACTTGCGTCTTGTATACTATGAGAATTTAAATTATTTTAGGAATTAAATTAAATTCCCTATACTTCAGACATCTGCATGCAAGATCTTTTTGATTTTCATAGCTTCAGATACTCAGATCCTCTCTGCTCCCTGCTAACCCTCATCAATTGGTACTAAAACAGAAAATATATTTATTTGCTCTCTAAATTATGGCCTACTTTTTCTTTTCTTTTCTTTTCTTGATTATTTCAGTCATTCAATTTGGCTCTGGTGAATATAAGTTCATTGCTCTGAAATCCTCAGCTCTGCGTCTTGTTACTGTTGAGTAACTGAAGCTCAGCTGAATATTGGCTAACCTTACTGAAACTATAATCAGGCAAGCAGGACAGTGGAATTGAAGCATTATAAAATCTGACTTTTATTCTGTGCCTTCTCATTCTCATTTCTAAAGTCACAAAGTTTCAAATAATTAGGATAAATGTTTTTTCTTTCTCTTAACTTACACAAAGAGAAGTTTCTTTTTGACATTCTACTCCTTTCTTTATGAAAAAAATATTTTCTGTTTATTATTTTATTGTGTTGATTTTTCAGGGACTAGTTTTTTTTTTACTAAGTTATCTGAATTAGGTAGATAGCTTGATAATTTGGAAAATGTTAATTCTTTTCGGCTAACTGAGTAACATTGAGGATCCTGAAAAAAGTCACTGAGACTTTCCTTTCACTCTCCTCTGTTACACCCACTATTGCTTTATGAATACACATACACACATATACACAAACATGCCATACACATATATACACACATATATATTCCCATACATATATACATACTACTTAAATGAATGTATATATATACATATTTAGCATATTACATTCACAATATTAAAATTATATATAATATCCTAAATTAGCATATATAATACACTTAATGTGCTCTGTCATGTTACATTCATTTCTCTATGATGCCTTTCTCCTGATCATACTTTCTTATAACAAGGAAAAATATTTAAGCTTATCCAACCTTCATAAAGACTCCTATATGATACTGCATACACTATTCTACCTCAATAGTCACCACTTCTTTATGGAAAGTAGGAAAGTACATTCCATTTCAATTATCCAGGGCTGAGGTTTATTATTTGTTTATTTATTGTATTGATTAGAATACTATCTTTTAATGGTTTGTTCAAAAATTTTTTCTCTTGGTTCTGTTTACTAAAATTTATATCACTTTATAGAAATTTTGTCATATGTCTATGTATTGTGTACTTTGTTATTTCACAATAATATTTTATTGCATTAATATATATATAATTTTTTCATTCATTCCTAAACTTTGCTTCTTGTTTTTTAAGGTTTATTTGTTTGTTTGCTACTACAAAGAGAGCTGCTTTGAATAGTTTGTTATATATCCACCTTTTCTTTGTCATTGACCGCTTTGAGTTATGTACTCAGAAATGGGAGCAGAGAGTCAATGGGTTTGAACAGTTTAGTTTTGTTTGTTTGTTTGTTTGTTTTGGTACAGTTCCTATTTTCCTGCCCAGATAACTTGATTCACTATTCTATATAATATTCAATGTATACTATATTAGTATTATACACCGTTCTAAGAGTCATGTAAGGATAATGTAGAATAAATATTGAAGAGCTAGACATTAATATGAATCAAAATGAGCACCTGTATTCAATGGTTTGACTATTGATCTAAACTAAAATAATGATTTGTAATCGGGATATGATTTAGTTGTTAAGGGAAATATAGTTCACGGATAACTTTTTAAACTCTAACTAGGTCATTATGGGTTGATATTGAATGCCCTGTCACAAGATTTAAGATATAACATTATTGTTCACTCATTTCAGTCATGTCCAACTCTTCATCACCCCATTTGAGGTTTTCTTGGCAAAAATCCTAGAGGGGTTTGCCATTTTCTTCTCTAGCTCATTTTACAGATGACAAAACTAATGTTAAGAGGATTAAGTGATTTAGTATCTGAAGCCAGATTTGACTTCAGGAAGAAGAATCTTCCTGATTCCAGATCCTGCTCTCTATCTGCTATATCACCTAACTGCTCATTAAGACCTAATATCTAATACTATTTCATAGTAGTGATTATTTCAGAGAATTATGGAAGAAAAATTAAGAGAAACACCTTTGTCTGACACTGTATGGAGAGAAGAGATATGATTCAGTCAACATAGTGTTGAACTTATTAAAATGGGACCCAAGTTAGAACCTGGAATTTTTCTTTCTACTAAAGTAGCCTTGATATGCAGTTATACAGTGTGAGCCTCATTGACATTATCTGGAAAAAAATCAAGAGGAAGATGACTTCAGAGAATTCTTCTAGCTTTAGATTTAAAAAAAAAAATTTAGATATTTTAACTTACCCTTACCCTCTTTCATTTAAACTATTTAAACTGTGAATAAGCTGAGAATTACTTTAATTTATTATATAAGTATACTCCTAAGCATATAGTAGCCTACATAGTAAACAAATATTGTTGCTAACCCAAGGGAATGTTTTTAAAGTAGAAGTAAAGTAGATTTACAACATTTTTCATAAAACTTTCATAAAACTTTCATAAAACTTTTCATAAAACTTTCATAAAACATATTTTATAATTAAGCATACAAATATTTACCTGAAAAGGAGAATTACTCAAAGAAATTGTATTGACAAAGCTGCTTTGAGTTACTTACCAAAGAACTACATTGTAAGATTATTATATGATCTATTTTTATTTTTTAATACTGGAAGAAAAATTCACTTTTTAATACCCATGCTATGTAACTGCTTATCATATCAAGATAAATTATATTGTGTGCTGCTGTCTGTAGTGAAATCTAAAGTCATCCAATTAATATATGGTGTTCAGAGAAAATAGCTCATTTTAAAAGCAAGGTCTAAAGCAAAGGAAAGGACAGTCTTTTATTAACTTTCTCCCTTGTCCTAAGACATATTTATTGCACTCTCCTCAAACAAAAATAATAGAGGTTCAGGCATAAGGTTATGTGCATGCATACATGCACATACACACATACACCCCCACACATATATTCCAAACAGGGAAAAAAAAACCCTCACAACAGCTGTGAATGTAAATATGCCTGTCATTTGATGGAAAACACTGTAGTTTTTTTCATAGTTGGAAAGTGGTTCACAAGATTAAAGATCTTCTCCAAAAACAAAAGAAAAAATAAACCTAACTCATTTATTAAAACTAACACATAGAAAAAGAGAAGATGTGTCAATATTGTTCATAGTATTATCTATTTATCTATACAAAAGAATCTAATTTATTTAGCAGTCTTTAACATATTTGATTATATTACATATATACACACATGCATGCTCACATGTGTATATATGATGCTCTATATATCTTATATAAATATATGCTTAGTCAATCTATTAGTTTTTTAGTTATAATATAAGACATATATATATACATGCATATACATCTATACATATTTCTAAATACTATTTCTTCTTCTTATATCTCACAGAAAGAACTCAATTGATAATTATCCTAAAATCTACATTAGAAAAATTTAACAAATTCTTGAATTTTACTTGTTTATCTTTATTTTTCTAAAATTAAGTTTTCCATTTAGTTCAGGAGTATAAAAATTAAAAAAAATAACCATCCAAGAAAAGGAAGACTATAAAAAGAAAGTCAACCAACTAGAAAATGAGATCCAAAATCTTAAAAAAGAAAACGATACTTTGAACATGAGAATTAAGCAAGAGAAAGCCAGTGAAACTATGAGAGAACAAGAAAAAAGAATGAAAAAAAATAGGAAAGAATGTGAAAAATTTAAAAGAAAAAGCAACAGATGTGGAGAACAGATCGAGAAGTGAAAGCATAAGAATAATTGGACTACCTAAAAACCATGAAAAAAAGAACCTTGACACAATAATACAAGAAATAAAGAAAATTGTCCTGAATTGATAGAACAAGAAGGGAAAGTAGAAATAGGAAAAAAATCCACCAATAATCACCTCAAAGAGATCCTTAAAAGAAAATACAAAGGAACAGTATTGCTAAATTTCTAAAACTCCCTTTCAGATTTCAAATACGCTAAAGTTTCAGTTAGAATTGTACAGGATCTATCATCAGCTACAATAAAAGATGCCAGATGCTGAAGTGTCATGTATTGACAATCAAGAACTAGACCTATGGCCAAAAAAGTATATATAGCAAAATTAAGTGTAATATTAAACAAAAAAAATAGATATTCAATGACATCACAGAGTTTCACTATTTTTTTTTTGAACAAACCTGTGTTCAATAGAAAATTTAACTTATCAGAGCCAATATCAGTCTAACTACAAGGAACTCATTAAAGACAAACTGCTTGTGTTTTGTATGTGGAAATGTAAGCCATATGTCTAAGATTGACATTAGTAATTGAGTAGTCCAAAAGAAAGACTGGGACAGAGCTGAATATGATCTGCCTCCAAAACGAAAAACTGTCTAGGAAAAAGTAAACATAGTAATTAAGCCATATGAATGAGGTACAGAGAAAGAACCAACACAAAGACATGGAAGAGTAAGGCTCATAGTTGTGAAAACCTATTCAGATAAGGAATGGGTTAAAGAGGGAACAATACATATATATACCATGAAAAATATAGCACCCTCCAAAATATATAAAAAGATAAGGGAGGAGGGAATAGGATAAGATGAGGTATAAAAGAATATAGATTTATGACAGTTGGACAAAGTGTGTAAATTAATAGAAAAGTGATTTAGAGGGAGGAAAAGGGATATAAAAAGGCATTTAGATTAAAGGGATTGGGTAATGTGTGTAAATTAATGGGAATGGGATAAAGAGAGAGGGGAAAAGTGATGAGAGAAGATAAAGGTAGGATCCATTGGTAGGTTAAGTAATAGCAAGACAAGTTAAGGAGTAGAACTAAAGTAGAAGAGTTAGCTGGGTTAGGAAATAAGACATAGGCACAAGCACAATAATAAGAATCAGGAGAAGAATTTATTAGAAAAAATAGGACTAGTAATCTTAGATTTCAAAGTTAAATATTCAGTCAAGAGAGAAATCTATATTACATGTCAACCATATTAATAGTATTTTAGATGTGTATATGTATGTGTAAATTCATGTTTTTATATGTGCATATGCACAAGCACACACAAATATATCCATGCTTAATATAGCCTGAATGGGGAAAGTGGGAGGGATGAAAGGGGAAAAAAAGAATAAAGAGAGTACAACAAAGAGCAAAGGAATAACCTACAAAGAAAAAAAGAAAAAAATGGACAGTTATGAATATAATACCTTCTATTATTATATAAGCTTTCTTAAAATGGAAACTTATTGTTATATATTTGAATGCGCCCTGATGTTCTGCTGGGCACATGATAATTGTTTTTTCTGCCTTTCTTTTTCTAATGTTTTTCTTATTTTGCATTCAAGTATTAAATAAATAAAAATTTTTAAAAGGAAGTTAAATCTCAGGGACCCCCAGAGATTTCTCAAACTACAATTGCAGAACGGCTCTTGTAATTTAATGATGATCAATATTGTGAGTGTGCATTTAAAGTAAACCATTTTTAACTATTAAAATTTTATGAGATTAAAAATGATGCTATATATATTAACTTGATAAACACATATAATGCTTTTTTGGTAAGGATAATAGAATACATGCTTAAATATGTGTGATTTCATTTATTTTGGGATCTCTCAATAAAGTTTCAATAAATATAAGAAGCTTTTCTATAACTGGTAGTTTTAGAGACTTTGGGGTCACTTATAGGTTAAGTGATTTGCTCAATGGCACAAAACTAAAACATGTAAAAGGTAGAGCTTGAACCTAGATCCTCTATCTCTATCCACTAGGTCCTCTATCTCTATCCACTATGCCAAGAGAGTTCTCTTATCATGTTTGAGGAAAAAAGAAAACAACATTAAACAAGCCATTTTCACATGTAATTTCCCTTCAAAAAAGTGATTTTGTTTATCTAATTTATTGCTTAAGGTTTCTGTTCCAAACCCTATTTTATTTTGGAGGAGATCTGAAATTCTTGAAGCATATGCCAATGGAGTATAAGCTATTTTAGCTTTTATCGAGTTGAATAAGGTTTAATCATAGGCCTGGTGATAGACGATCTCTTGTCTGGAGACAAGTGCAGATAAATAGAGCTTCATCTCTAGAATTTTGACCTAGAGAGAAATTAATAAGAAAAGTGGAGGAATTTATGAAAGGAGCAACCACATCATTGAAATAATAGATTTTTTAAAATAAAACATCATGGTAAGTTTAGCATTTTTTCACATCATGATGAATTAAACAATAGACTTGATGTCAAGAAAACAATCACCTTTGAAATATAGCTCTATCTTTTGCTAATTGCATGAATTTGGGGCGATTTTTTTAACCTTTCTAAACCAGTTTCCCCATTCATAAAATGTAGATAATACTTTAGCAACTACCACACCAAGTTAAAGTAAAACAATTTGTACACTTATTTATTCCTCTGAGTATTTTTTAAATATTGTGATAAAATCATTCCTTTTCCTCAAAAGTGTTTTACTTTTCCAAATGGATGTAAAAAGAGTTTTCAACCTTCATTTTTGTAAAATTTTGTATTGCAAATGTTTTTTCCCTTCCTCCCTTATCTCCTATCTCCCTCACAGAGCAAGAAAATTGATATAGCTTAAATATGTAAAATCATTTTTAAAATATTTCTATATTTGTCAAATTGTGTAAGAAAAATCAAATCAAAAGGAAAAAAAAAACACGAGAAAGAAAAAGCCAAAAAATTAGAAATATACATTGATTCAGATTCAGTCTCCGTAGTTCTCTCTCTGCATGCAGATGGCATTTTCCATCTCAAGTCTATTGGAATGGTCTTGGACAACCAAATTGCTTGGAAGAGCTAAGTCTAGAATAGTTGATCATTACACAAATCTTGCTGTTACTGTGCACAATATTCTGGTTCTGCTCACTTCACTCAGCATCCGTTCATGTTAAGTCCTTTCCGGCTTTTCTGAAATTAACCTTTTCATCATTTCTGGAGCAAAAATATTCCATTACATTCACACACCATAGCTTATTCAGCCATTCCTGAATCGATGGTCATTCATTCCATCTCCAATTCTTTGTTACTGCAAAAAGAGCTGCTACAAACATTTTGATGGAGATGGGTCCTTTCCCCTCTTTTATGATCTCTTTGGGAAACAGATCCAGTAGTAGTATTGCTGGATCAAAGAGTTTGCAGAGTTTTATACCTGTCTGTATGTATCCCAGGAGATGTTCTCTTTTCCTCCCTCAGATTCACTTCACATCGACTGAAGAATTTATAAAGAGACAAGTCCAGTTTTTTTTTTAATAACCAAAAAGCACTAAGATCTGAGAAGGCAAGTCTCTAAAATTCCTTAAGAGTACAGGAATCCTAACTCTGCCTCTTATCAGCAGCTGGCTACTCTCAATTCTCAGCGAGCCCCTTCTATGCAGAAGCTGAGAGGTTTATTACTCTGTAACTCAGTCTGTAACTTATATTAACTATACTCAATGGCAGTTCTTTCTACTTGCCCCTAATATCCACCTGCCATTTTTGTATGTAGCATCTTTGCAGTCTTTTACTTTTTGCCTTCCCACTATCCTCCCACCTTAGGCTATTGATATCTTTTTATTAAAATCACCCAAAAGGGTGAGTTGTCAATACAGAAAGCATTTAGAGTGCACATGTACAAAGCAAAATAGATACGTAATGTGTGTATAATAAATCTGTACATCCATTGAAATAACCTTTGCTAATATAGACACCACTAAGTTACTTTAAATTACACAAAGTCCTGTTTATCTCAGAGAAGTACCATCTCAATCTGGGAAATGGCATAAGAAATTTTTATTCCAATTGGGGGACTGTGATTCTCTTGGGCAATGTTAACTCATTCACTACAGGGAGAAATTGTATGAACCCACAATACCTCTTTGGACATAGTTCCAAACTGCTTTCCAGAATAGTTGGATCATTTCACTTTTCTACCAACAATGCATTAGTGTTCCACTTTTCCCACATCCCCTCTAATATTATCATGTTCTTTTTCTGTCAGACAATCTGAGAAGTGTGAAATGATTCCTCAGAATTGATTTAATTTGCATTTCTCTAATCAATAGTGACTTGAGAACATTTTTCCATATGACTATAGATGGCTTAATTTCTTCATCTGAAAAAAATTCAAATCATTTGACTATTAATTGGAGAATGAGTTGTAATTTTTTTTATAAATTTGACTCAGTCCACTATGTATTTTAGAAAGGAGTTCTTTAAAACTATAAAAATCATTTCCTAGTTTTCTGTTTCCGTTTTCATCTTAGCTGCATGGGTTTTGTTTGTATAAAACCTTTTTAATTGTAATCAATTGTAATGTAATGTATTGTAATGTAATCAAAATTATCCATTTTGCATTGATGAAATCATTCTTCTCTAGTGCCTTGTTAAGATACTTATCTATGTCATATATTCTAGAGAACACCAGGACCTGAAGTGAGTATCTTCAGGAGAAGCAAAAAAGTTATGAATTATTTTACACTCTCAGATACTCTGAAAGTTGATGACAATGTCAAGGAAATACAAGAAGCATAACATTAAAACACCAGAAGAATAACCCTAGTATTAATTTACAATATGTTTCTTGGATCCAAGTTCCATAAATAAATTATTTTTATGTGTTTTTTTAATCTTCATAGTGATTCCATTTAAGCACTCTAACCAACTTTCCTTATTGTTTACATTTCACTTTTTCTTATATCATTCTTCAGAATTTATATTCAAGGAGAAATTCTTAGGCGCCTAGTGGTGGAGTTTCAAAGGCTTTATTTTAGGGAACTGTGCTTGTCTTTATACTTGGTTTATGGAAATGAAGCTTATTCCCGATCTGCCTTTACTACATGTATACTTGACACAAAAACATGTAAATCACAACTGAAAGGTTCTTAGTATTTACAGCTTTTAGTTTTAACAAATACATAAAAGACAGAATATTCATGTCCCTTTCAGGACTCATATATGCTAAATTTACCTTCCAACTTCTGTATACTAATAATACTTGGCATAAGACTTATTAACTACCAAGATATTTTGTCTGCGTGCTTTGCTATTTTTATAGAATATACTTTTCCTTATTGCTTATATTGTTACTTTTGTATATTCCTCTGCATGTTCAATTTTCCATTTGGTTAATATTTTCTTCTACTTATTTTTATTATCAGTATTAATATTTTAATTTCTATTCATTCTTTCTGCAAATAATTGCTATGTTAGGATTATGGGTTTGGAAAGTAGGTTGGCAAGACATCTGGTTCATTCTTCTGCCTCTGGGAATGAGGTCTGCTTTTTAAAACATTTCAGAAAAATGAGACTATTTTTAAATTAGCATTTAGCTAAGTGCAGATAGAGAAATTGTCTTAATTTAAAAGTCACAATTTATTTTTGTTGATGGTAGGATGGCAATGCCCAATGATTGATGTGATATTAAGAAGAAAAATAACTAAAGGTCTTAATAGTGTATGAGTAAATGAGTGCATGCAGATGAAATAAGAGAACTTTAGAAAGTCTAACCTGCTATTGTTGCTTTTCAATACAGATCAAATTAATGGATAACACTAATATATGTGGAGGTTAAAAATGAGAATAGTTTCCAATTATGGAATAATTTCCAATTACAAACAGAGATGAGATTATTAATGGTGCTCTTTTAAATGATTTTTATCAATAGACAAATAATAAACAGGAGGCCTTCTTCCCTAGTTACTTTAAGAGTATAATTACATTTTTAAATGTAATGATTTTTCATTTTTCATTACAGAGGTCAACTGACTGTCTCTCGTACTAACAGACTGTAGGTATTAATACGATTTGGTTATTTCATCATAAGGATCACCCAATTAAGTACCAAAAATTAATCCTGTGAATCAGACTATTAAATTTTCAATAACAAACCTAGCTCAAAGGAGAAAGAATTCAATTACATTAAACTATTGGAGATTCACAAGTTCTTAAATGGAAAAAAACAGAACCATGTAGGGACTAAAAGAAAACCATAAAAGTATTCAAAAATTGCCTTTGAATGTCAAACTGTTATTATTATTATTATTAATTCATATTTTATAAAATTTGTAGGTTATAGGATATACTTCATTAAAGGTCATTTGTTAGAGGATTTAAATATTATACTTTACTATTAAGAAGTGAATGATGTTGAAAAAAATATTGCTCTATTTCTGTAGCAATTCTAAATCATTCCAGCAGATAAGCCATTATATAAGTAAAGGGACTCTGGGAAATGGAATGGGAAATTCTGAAGGAAGTAGAGATTGATTAACAAGACAAACCCACTGAGCAACATTCATTCATTTGCAAAAAACTGAAGATCATGGAATCAAATGTTTATTTGGTTTTTCACCTTGAGAAGTTTAGATGTTTCCATAGTCACTGTAAAATGTAAACATATTTCTAAAACATATCAAGGTTATGGGAATTTTTTCTTTGTAATATACAAAGAAGAATAAAAATATTCCAATCTAAAAGTGGAATCAGGAATAGAAAACCACAGGTTAAATTAAATAATTGGTTGTTACAAAAAAAAAAAAAAAGGAACTGCCTTAATGGGAATTTAAAGCAGTCAGAATCAGAGAATCCATGCAACTCACCTTAAAATGACTACATTTTACTGAAGTATAGCATTTGGAATGTCCACTTATACAAAAATAAAAACATAAAAAGTTTGGGCTTTCTACCTTATTGTAATTGTCAATACTACTGTTCAAAATTATATCTAAATATAAAGCTAGATGAGAAAAATAACGGTGATTTTGAATCCTCTGTTCTTAAGCCGGTTAGATAAGATTTGACTTAAAGGTTGATGCTGGAATCAGGACCTACAATTATGAATATCTATATATCCTTGGTCCTTGGGATGAGGGGAATGATTTATCCTTTGGAAACTGAAGTTGTAATTGTTTCTCCTCCTTGAAGGTACATCAGTACCTATTACATTCCCATTATCTTCTAATTAATTTCCTTGATCACCACTGACTTGATTTAGATGTTGAGGAAATTATGCTTTTAAACGTTTTGCCCACATTTTAAAATCAATCAATTCAAGTGCTTAATATGTTCCAGGAATTTTGCTAAATATTGGGGATATAAAAGACATTATCTGTTTTCAAAGAACTTCCAGTCTAATGGGGTCAACCACATGGAAACAAATATGTACAAAACAAATTTCAAACAGGATAAATAGGAAATATTAAGAGAGGGAAGGGAAAGGAATTAAGAGGAGTGGGAGCAGGCTTCCTACAGAAGATGGGATTTTAGTTGGGACTTAAATGAAGGGAGGGAGCTAAGTGGTTGAATTGGATGAGAGAAAGAGAGTTAGGAAAGCTAGGGAGAATGCTCAGAGTGGGAAAATGGAGTTTTGTTTGTCAAACAACCAAAAGGCCAGTGTCACTGAATCTAAGAGTATTTTCAGGGATTAAGCTGTAAGATGATTGGAAAGGTTATAAGGTGCTATGGCTTTGAATGCCAAACAGAGCATTTTGTATTTGAATGTGGAAGCAATCTGTGTTTCCCAAGCTGTTTTATTCTTCCACTGAAACTTTGGATACATTCTCACAGAAAATTCACTAAACAACTGACTAATGATGCAAATCAGTTGTTTGCATACTTTTTTTTTTTCTTTAAAAATCTGTCAGGTAGAGGAACAGTAAAAACAGAAAATTTAAATAAGAAAAGAATTTTGTAAGAGTCACAATAAAATTATTTTTGTATGTGATATTCTATGATGATTTATAGATAGCTCATAATGTACATGCCCAGTAATCACTATTTTAATGTGTTTTTGTTATTTTAATCTTGATATGTTTTTGCAAGAATGAAAATGTAACATTTTAGTTACATGATTATACAAGAGATGAGTTATGATTTAGTGAGAATAGAGGGAAATAAGATAAATACTTTGATGTACAATATACAGAACACAAATGAGATTATATACATGAGTTGGACCATCCCCTGGCTTTGGTTATCAAGTCCTGGTGGAGATTTGGAAGCAATTATTCAATTGATAGGTGGAGGAATTTATAAAACAGGAGCACTTAGGGTAAGTTTGATGAAATTGCTTGATGTTCATGATGGGTTTGAATTGTTACAGTGTAAATGCATAAGGCTTCAAACATGTACCTGATTGTTTTTACAGAGGAAAAAAATATATATTTGTAACATAATTGGGCTATTACTACTTTAAACAATTTTTAGTATAAACCCATCAGACCATTGTTTTGAATCCTCACTGGCTTCAAAAAAACCTGTCAAATAAAAACTTCTATTTTTAACTAATCCTCTCATTTTATAGAGGGGAAAACATAATAAAAATGAAAAAAACTGAGGAAATAGAGGCAGAATTCAAATTCTAAAGACTGTATTCTTTCTACTATATAGAATACCAATCAGGGGGAGGTAAATGTTATTAACACCTAGATTTGCTATGACTATGAGAAACCTTAGTGTTTAATGTGCCATTCCTTCCCTTTTCTTGAAAGGGGGCAATACACTTTTGCCTTTTTCTCATAACTCCCTCTGCCCCTCAAAAAAAGCAAAGATTGTGAAATGTTATGCAAATCTAAAAATCCTTTATAATGGTAGTCACTGATTGTGTCTTTAAATGTAAATGTTTTCCCTGAGTTTACTTTTCACTTATTTTATACTTTCTACTTTATTCTGTCTTATCATTTTAAAATAGCTTTTGTTTAACAGTCATTATTTCCTTTCTGACTACCAGGACCAATTAAATGACACTCTTGTAAGTTCTTCCTGACTCTGTGTGGGTATGAGCTACATAATGGCATTCTTGGTCGCTTGGATGTAAACACTCCATTACCACTATATTTTAATTAGATGCTCCATAAAACACTCTAGGATATTTTATAATTTTTAAGAAGTAAAATTTCAAGTCATTAGAAGCATATTTCTTAGGGAGATATACATTTAATTAATTTCTGTGGTATATTTTATTTTTTGATGAAAAACTGAAAATGATTAATGATAATCTGCCTTCTTGGCAACTAGAACTTATTACTGCAACATATAATGCATGTTTATATGTTCCTTTTATATAAAAATTATCTCTGACAAGTCTATTTATAGCACTATTCTCATAGAAGCTGCTTATAAAGACTACAAAATGTCATAAATTTTAGATATAGTTTAACAAAACAGCTTGCATTTATTCCTTTCACTTTAAAATCATTCTTTAAATTGTATTTCGTTTCATTAAATTTTGCAGATTGAAGCATACTTTCTCACTTTATTTTTCTTGTTTTATTCTGTTTGCCACTTGACTAATATGCAAATACATTTTATATGACTTCACATGTAAAATCTATAAAAAATTTCCTTGCTTTCTCAAAAGGAGGGATGAGGTAGGAGGGAGGGAGAGAATGTGGAACTCAAAAAAAGACTTAAAATTGTTTACATATATTTGTGAAATATTTAACAAAATAAAAAATACTTTTAAGTGGAAACTGGAACATTTGTGAAAGTACATTACCATTCAGTTACTCACATTTGAAGAATTCTTTGCAAAGGGCTGGAAAAAACACAATCTCTAAACTTTTAATCTTGCCCCTTTGTTAGGGAATGCCTTTAATATCATAGTATTTTGAAATTTGGAAGCCATTTAGTCCAAATCCTACACAAAACAAGAATCTTTTCTCCCTCCAAGATACATGATTACCTTTTCTCTTCTTGAAGACTTGTAATATGTAATCTCACTATTCTTCAAGGAAGCCATTTTTTGAAGGATATTACTATATTATTTTTTCATCATTTTGACCACATGTGTGATTTACTATAACTATTACTCATTTTTTTTCTAATTATGGATCTTGTTTAAAAGCTGAAGTTTAAGATTATCATCATTAGACTTCTTCCATATTCTTTTTTAAAGTCTGTTTTTCTTCAGGCTAAATATCTATAGTTCCTTCTTCATACACCGTGGGTTCAAATTCTCTTGCCATCATTCTCATATTATTATATATTTACAAATGAAAGGGACTTAAGATAACACTAGCTCAACCCCTTTATTTTTCTTTAAGGTCTATTGATGCCTTTTCTCTTTGTAGTTATGTTCATTTCCCAATATACTCTGCTCTTACTGGCCAGCACTGAACTCCCTTCTGATTAAGAAACCCAGTTAAAAACAATAACAACAACAACAAAAATAACAAATACAGTATGATTGCTTGCTTGAAAACATTTTTCTGTCATGTTCCCCCTTATATTATCTGTCCTCTGACACTAAAACTAGTCATTATATTTACTCAGATTCAGAATTTCTTTTCAATTATTTTCATTGACATTATTGTATTATTCTCATTCAGTTTTCTTTATTCTGGAAAAAATTAATAAAAAACCTTATGATTCTCATCAGTATTTATATTTGTTAATCATTACTGAAATATGATTTCTCATTATGTTCATACAACAAATTTTCTTCATACCTTCCTTAGTCAATGGGCACTCATTCATATAAGATATATATAGAGATACCTCTATATCTCTTTTTACAAATATCTACATCTATCATATCTAGATGTATTTATCTATTTCTGTATCAATATTTGCATTGTTGAATTCTCTCTGAGTAGAACATGTCAAGATATATGTATATATATATACACACATATATACACACATATATTTAAAACATATTCATATATATGTGTGTACATGGAAAAGCTTGTCTATATCTCTAGCTAGCTAGCTAACTACCATAAAAAGAAACACTATGAATATTTTGAAATATATGGGGTCATTTTTATATCTTGGACCTACTTGTGTTATATGTCCCATAATAGGATTACTAGGTCAAATGCTAAGAACAATTTAGTGACTTTTTAAAAGTAATTCCAGAATATTTTCTAGAAATTAAATTTTCTCACTAGTTAGATCATATAACTGATTCCTAAAAGATTAAATTATTTCACCAGGGTAATAATATATTAAGTAGCCAAGTTGAGATAGAAACCTAGGTCATTTAACTTTAATGTCCTATGGACACTTGCCAATTGTGTATCTAGTATAGTGCTTTCTCTGTCAAAATCACTTTTGAACTCACTGGTCCCAAAAGGTTTTTTGATTACTCTTAAAATTCTAGGTGTGATAATCTGGAGGAATTACAAAATAAATTGGATTATAATACATAAAAGATTTAGGAAATTCTGCAGAAAAGAAGTATCTTCCACCAAAGCAGCTAGAGCTCAAACTTTTTTTGTTTTATGCATAATAAAAGTGTTTGCAGTAGTAATGTGATCCATGGCATCACTTCCAGTAAAAAGTTTTACAACTGGCTCTCCAAAAATAAAAAAAAGTTAAGTATGTACACTTTTAAATTACAACCCACTTTTAAATTAATCTGCATTATTAACATTTTTCTGTCACTTTCTTAGATCTAGACTATCAATAAAACATTTTAGCAAGCTCTGATCTGTAGCATTTCAATAATTTCAAAAATGTACATCCACACACTGAAAATTTAACAATTGCTTTTTGCCCTGTGTTTGATAAGCCAAGAAAGCTTTTTTTATGTCCTTTGCTTGTGTTGGTTCCATTAGTCTTGTATACCATGATCATATCTGAACTTATAACTGCTGTCAGTAATCCTCCTATGACAAAATGGAATGAAAATTACCCTTTATAAATACTAATTCACTGCTACCTTTTCTTCTCCTGATTTTTGTACACTTTTTACCTTCTTTAGTCTATTGATATGCTTTGCCCTCTCACTATCACTTTATCACATTTTTCAAATTTCATACCCCTAATTCATATAATTCTCTATTGTTAGCCATGGAAAAACAGACTTTTTTGCTCTTTTATCAATACCTGAAAATATTTAACTTTAACTTAGTAATTTGGGGAAGTGAGGGAATGATTATAATGTATATATCTTGCCACTTGACTAATATGCAAATACATTTTATATGACTTCACATGTAAAATCTATATAAAATTTCTTGCTTTCTCAAGAAGAGGGGTGAGGTAGGAGGGAGGGAGAGAATATGGAACTCAAAAAGGATATATCTTTTTCCACCATCTTCCCAGGGTCTTTCATTCTAGCTTCAAAGATTTAGCAGGGGAAATAATGGGGAAAATTACTGGTGGAAGAATGGAAGAACCTAGATTCTGTCTTTTCTGATAATTAGGAGCCTACTCTGGGAGCTTAGGCAAACCCCTCTGGGTCTTAGTTTTTTTTTTTTTTTTCTCTGTATGGTAATGGTGCTATATTATAAAACTTCTAAGATCCCTTTGAGTTCTAAATATATGGTTGCAGTATTAGGAATGTGATGAAAACCCTACTAAATCTTTTCTAAGTCATTACTTATGAAGGAACGATAAAGCTAGATGACAGTGATAATAATAATAACAAAAATAATATCTAGCTTTTGCATAGCTCTTTTAAATGTCAATGCAATTTACACATATTATCTAGTTTTATCCAGAGCAACAATTTTTTGAGGTAGGTACATTTCTGGTAAATCTTCAGATGAGGAAACTAAGGCAGGCAGAAATTAAATGACTTGGCCAAGTACACACAACTAGTGAGTATTTGAGGAATTATTTTAATGTGGATCTTGCTGATTTCAGGTCCTATACTCTATTCTCTGTATCATCACCTACTAGAAAGATTTGGGATTTGTTGTATGTGTGAGTGTGTGTATTTGTTTGTATGTTGGGAGCAGAGAAGAACTCTGGAGAATAGGAACAGCCCTCAAAGGAAGCTTGAGAATTTATGGGCCTACATGGTATTTTTGTTACTGCTGCTCAGTAAAAGTCAAAATATCAAAAGAGAAATTGGGAATTTTTAAACATGTTTTAGAGAACAGAATTTATTTTTTTGGACCATGGCTGGACATACAGGCACAATTCATTCTAGATCAAACAAGGAGTAAATCCAAAAAAGACTGGGAACTGTGTATTTGTATGAATACTTAGAAGATATGATTACGAGCATTTTAAATAAAAAGCAAGGGGGAAGGCAAATTGTTCAAATATAGATAAATAAAATATAAATAACATGAAAACAAGTATAGTATTAGGAGAAA
The DNA here is from genome assembly GCA_023553655.1 of Myrmecobius fasciatus. Classification (NCBI taxonomy): domain Eukaryota; kingdom Metazoa; phylum Chordata; class Mammalia; order Dasyuromorphia; family Myrmecobiidae; genus Myrmecobius; species Myrmecobius fasciatus. Next base: position 504,617 of record JAJPUD010000314.1, read on the forward strand.
GATGGAATTAGGATTATGTAGTAAATCTTGGATTATGAGAGAGACAGATACACAGAGAGAAACAGAGAGAGAGACAAAAAGAGCTAGCCAAACAGAAAGACAGACAGACCCACACACACACATACAGAGAGACAGAGACAGAGAGATAAAGAGACAAAGAGACAAAAAGAGCTAGACAAACAGAAACAGACAGAGAGAGAGAGAGAGACAAAGAGAGACAGAGACAGAGAAAGAGAGAGGGAGAGAGACAGAGAGAGAGAGAGCGAGAGAGAGACAAAAAAGCTAGACAGACAGAAAGACAGACACACACACACAAAGACACAGAGAGAGAGACAGAGACAGAGACAGAGAAAGAGATGGAGAGAGTGAGACAGAGAAAGAGAGAGACAGAAAGAGCTAGACAAAGAGAAAGACAGACACACACACATAGACAGCTATAGAGACAGACAGCCTGAGACAGAAACAGAGAAAGAAACAGAAAGAAATACAGAAAGACAAAGAAAAAGATTGAGAGAAGCTAGAGTCTTGCCATATAACCTATGTGACTCGAGGCAAGTCAGTTATAATCTAAGGACTTTATTTTCCTTATCTTTAAAAATACAGGGTGGCATATTGGGACTCAATAATATTTCTCCGAACTCTAAATCTATATCCTATCATCCCAACACTTAGATGCCCTAATGACAAAGATTAGTAATAGCATGTAAACCATTAATGCAACACATTAAAGAATGGTGGAGAAAGTCAGGATGCATCTTGCTTCCAGCTAAAAATATATACCATTATTACAGGCTTAGATTTTGGGGAGAGGTAGAATAGTGTGTGGTAATATTTTCTACTTACAGGTGGAGTTTGCTTCCTCACACAGGATTCAATCTTTTTCCCAGCACCCAAATTGCCATACCCTCCATATCATGTGTCGTATTACCTCTGTCCAGGAGCTGCATTTAGAAGTCTCATCCATTACTTAATATGCCATTTCTTAGAACCAGGATGTGGAAGAAAGTCAGTAAGGTTAGGGGTAAGTAGAATCAAACAAATTCTTGAAGTAGACAGCTTGCTTCTTTTCCACACCTTTCTGTGCTCACAGCTCTTTCCTGCTCTCCTTACTTAGAACTTTCATGTTGCTTTTGTTTGTTGGTTCAGGAATTGTGAATACAATGTCCCATTCTGTATTTTTCTCTCTAAAATATTGCCTTGTATCATATTCCTTTGGGACCTGGTATCAACTAGTTAATTAAAAATCATGTAAATACATGCACTTCAATTATATTTTTAGCTGTTGATGCCATATTCTCTAAAATTAATCTTTCATTTGCTCTGTTTATTATATATGTATATATTTACATATATGTCAGTGTGTGTATACACACTAATAAATAAATATAGATAGATAAATGAATGAAGAGAGTGTTCTCCATTAGAATGTAAGTAACTAGAAAGGAGGAATTATTTTGGTACTTTTTTTTTGTATCTCCAATGCTTACCACAGTGCCTGGTCTATAGGAAGCATTCAATAAATGCTCATGGATTGATTTATTGAACAATGCCTACTTTAATAACTTAACCCAAGCTCTTTCAGGGGGTTAATGGAAACAAGAAGGGGAAAAGGATCTTATTAATTGTTTAATAATAGAGAACATAGAATGTGCATAGTATTGCCTTAAATGCTGTGGGAGACACTATGGAAGTATGAATAGGGTCTTTTTCATTGAAGAAGCTTACATTCCAGAACAGAGAGAAAAAAAATCTATTTTGTTCAAGTCTAATGAAAGATAATGTTATAATAGGTTAAAAAAACATGTTATTCAACGTGAAATTAATAGGAAACACCGTAATTACTCAATTGCTACAAATCCAAAGAAAAGAGGACTCCAGTCAGCTACTGTACAAGTATACTTCATTTTGATTCATTTTATTGAACTTCACAGATGAACACACACACACACACACAGACATATATAAATAGATATATAAATATAAATCTATCTACTGCAAATTAAATATTTATGATAATCCTGCAACAAACAAGTAAATCAGCAGTTTTCCCAACCATATTTATTTACAACATATTTCTATATTATATTTTAATAATTTTCATAGTATTTTACACTTTTTCATTATTATTATATCTATTATGATGATCTATGGTCAGTTGTCTTTGATGTTATTATTGTAATTGTTTTGGTATATCACAAGCCATGACCATATATGATGAGGATCTGATTGCTCCACTGACCACCCATTCCACATCATTTTCTCTATCTCTGAATGTCTCTCTCTCTCTCTCTGTGTCTCTGACTCTTTCTCTCTCTGTCGTCTCTCTATTTCTCCATCTGTCTCTGTCTGTCTGTCTCTCTCCCTCTCTTCCCCATCTTTCTTTCTCTCTCCTCTCTATCCTGTCCCCTACTGTCCTGTCACAGCCAAACATATGTCCCCTTGGGTTTCTCCATTTTCTTAAGACACAGTATTGAAAGTTTGAGTTGTTAGTTGTGTCTGACAATTCTGTAATCCTATTTGCAGTTTTCTTGGCAAAATTATTGGAGTGATTTACCATTTTCTTTTGCAGATCATCTTAAAAGATAAGAAACTGAAACAAAAGGGCTTAATGACTTATCCCAGGTCACAAAGCTAGTAAGTGTCTGAGGATGGATTTGAATTTTGGATGAATTCTTCCTGATTATAGACCTAGCCTTCTATCCATTTAAACAGCCTAACTGCCCTATATTGAAATCAGGCTACCTAATAACTCTAATATAGCCTTTAAGTGTTAAAGTGAAAGCAAGAATCAATCTACGTAGAAAATTTTATTGTTTTATTAAGAAATTGCCGCAGCTTCTCCAACCTTCAGCAGCTATCTCCCTGATTAAACAGCAGTCATTAACATCAACGCAAGACTCTCCACCAGCAAAAAATAATGACTCACTGAAGGCTCAGATGCTGGTTAGCATTTTTTAAGAAACAAAATATTTTAGTTAAGATAGTAAATTGGTTTATTTTTAGATATAATACTATTGCATACTAACCAGACTACAGCATAATGTAAATGCAATTTTTATGTGCACTGAGAAACTAAAAAAAAAAAAAAAAAAGCATGACCCACTTTATTGTAATATTTGCTTCATTGTGATGGTCTAAACTCATACCCACACTATCTCCAAAGGATCCCTGAAGTTGAATAAAACCATCTTGAAAAAGTTGGATTTGAGTTTGACTTTAAAGAATGTGACTGTTGTAATGAATGCCATTTTTAGTTAAACTTTAAGGAAAAACTTCCAACTACATTCATGATTGGTATTGTGGATCAAACACTAAATTTGGAACTAGGAAAGACATGGATCTAAATGCTACCCACACATTTACTAATTGTAGAAGTCTGGGTAAATCATTTAATTTTCTGCTTCTCAGGCAGTTTCCTAGGATTTAATTGTCTATTAAGTTATAGACAGTTGAGATCCCTTTTGATGGAGGGAATTCCTTACATAATGAAATTACAGATTTATCTATCATGTGTAAGCTGCCAGGTGATACAAAGACAAAAACTAAAATATCCTTTGGCCTGAAAGATGGAAATATGGGAATAATAGGCACAGAAACACAGGTTGCCCTTGCAAAAGTGATAAAGACAAACCTGACTGGATTAGAAAATTCTTGTAGAGTGACAGATGAATACATTGGGCCAGAAAAGGAAGGACCTTAAATAGTCATTCAAACAATATTTATTAAACTTTCACTACCTATCAGTTACTGTGCTAAGCCCTAAGGACACAAAAACTGATAATCTGTTTTTTTTTTTTTTTAGGATTCCATAGTCTAGTGCAGAAGATACTATGCAAACAACTGTATAAACAACTATATACAAATTAGAAATATATAGGATATATTAAACAATCTATCAACAGAGAAGTTTTTTTTTGTTTTGATTTATTTTGTTTTGTTTTGTTTAGAAATAAGGGAAATCAGGAAAAGCTTTGAAGCTTTTTTTTTTGACAAAAAATCATGGAGAGAGAAATGAAGATGGAGAGAATTCTGGGCATGAGGGACATTCAATGAAATTGCATAGAGTTAGGAGAAACAGCAAGATCAACACTGTCATTGGATCATAGAATACACGAGGGTGAATAAACTAAAGGTGTTTGATCTTTTTTTCTGTAGATAAATGGGAAAGCACTGAAAGTTTCTGGGCAGAAAATTTATATGACAAGAATGATGTCTTAAGAGTATCATTCTGTCTGTTTTATTGAAGATAAATGTAAAATATAAGGACCAATTTAAAAGTTAATATTATGGTCTAGTTTCAAAATGATGAGGGCCTGACTGAATTGGAAAGAAAGAAACCAATGAGAAAGAAATCAAAATAGAAGAAACAAACGCTCTTCCTAAATTGTTTGGTTAAAAGGCGGTAGTATAAAACTAAATTCACCTATGTGAAATCTACTTTTCCTAGTAGATAAGAAAAGTGACAAAATTGTCAGTCTGGTCACTTATGCTGATAATAAATTGCAAACCTAATATAGAATTAATTTTTCTTGGCTTCTATTTAATGAGCTATACAAAGGTACTAACATCATGCCCTCCTCATCCCCTCATGGGATTCTTACACAGATTGAGAAAACAAAACGTGAGTTTAATTCAGATCTGTGATATATGTTGCTTTTAATGGTCTTGCCCAGTTCAGCATCTTTCACACTGTTCACTGCTCCCTGATCTTTCAGCACTAGCAAATATTCCTTTGCAAACACTGCTCCCAGTTTGAGGGGCAATTAGTGAGAAATCCACTAGAGAGGTTGTTACGGTTGTTTTCTAGCTGGAACCCTCTGAACAAGAGAAGGAATGCTAGATATTGTTTAGGGGTTAGCAATTGTCTAAACACAGAATATATTTTTCTGAAAATAAGACTGGCATACTGTGTCCACAGCCAGACCCACACAGCACGGTGTATGTTTGTGAAAGGGTCGCATCTGGCCTAAGTCTTTCTGCCCTTACAGCATGCAGAGATCTGCTGGAATTTTAAGCTTAAGCAGTTTTTCTTTCCAAAGGCCATCATCTGGCCACAAGACCATCATGTGGATTAATTATGGTCTGCAACATTTCTCTTCATTCTAAACTATTAAATAAATATGCCCCAAATTACTCATTAGTACAAAGGACACAAACTATATTTTACTTGCCAAAATTCAGATATTTAATGCATTTGATTTTCTTCTCTTTTTAAAAAACATCAAAATATAAGACTACTTATAAATGTTAAGGGAAGAAAAGGGTAAATAAGATCCTACAAAGGAAAGGATGAATATGGCATAAGGTGTAGAGTCTAATGAAAATTTTCTGAATCCTTTGGTTCCTGTTACACTTCTCATTTCAAAAATTTGATTCAATTTAATTCAATTTAGCAATGAATTTATTAAGTATTTACTAAATGCAGGTGCCATGCCAAGTGTTAGGGATAGAAAGACAAAAATGATAGTCCCTGTCCTCTAGAAAGTGACCGTATATTGGGAGGAAATAACAAGTATACAGAGGAGTATATTAAAATATATATATATATATATATATATATACAGATTAATTCCCAGGGTAGTGGGGGAAAGGAGGGTAGAGTACAATTTATTTTTATGATGCTTTGAAATTTTTGCTTAGTTTTTTATCTTAATTTTAATCCTTAAATGTTATCTGCCTGGTGTCTTCAGTGCCAATATTTAATTCTAGTTTTATTTGCTTCAATCAAAGCCTTTGCTCTTATCCTGCCACTGTTTTGCAATACATTCAGAATCTAATTGTGAGGTACCCCTTTATCCTCTTCCCACTAACTAGTGATAATGACTTAGAACAGATACATCTGCATTTTTAATTCAGGGGTAGCTTCTCCTCAGTCCAGCACCATTCATTCCTTTTGTTATTCTTCTTTGTTTTTTTTTTTTCTTCCTTGTTTCTTTCTCAAGCTAGAGTTCAACTCTCTGTGCTGCCTTTATAGTGTCTGTTCAAAGTTTAATGAGGACAATCAATGCTCCTTTGCTTTTAAACACACACACACATACACACAGAGTCAGGAGGCTATGGAAGAAAATGTGATGGGGAATAAGGGGAAAAGAAGAATGGAAAAATAAGGAAATTGTACTTCAAGAAGATGAAGTAGCTTTACTGAGGTCATATAGAAACTAGTACAACTAGGATTTGAACGTATATCCATTTTTCTTTTCATTGAATTAGAGAATCCCAGCTTCATCAAAATCAAATAAGTAGGTATGGGTTAAATACCATATGAATTCCCGAGAAATTAGTTTGAAAATCAAGTTTTCAGTATAATTGACTATGGTACTTTTCAAATTGTAGTTATTTACCCTTTGTTCTGAAATTGGACCAGAACATCAGGGAGGTGATATCATGTTATGCAAGTACATTGGATTTAAGTAATAGAGATCTATGCAAACTCACCATTTTTTTCTCTGAAGCTATCTGGGTCCAATGGCAAGGTATAGATCAGGATGATTAGAGATGGCCCTGGATGCAGTGGGAGACCTTGGTCTTTTTAAGGTAAAGTCTTTAACAGGTCTGAGTTTAGCTAATGTAACATTTAATCTGTGATTTAGATTACCTAAGAAAGAAGTTAGAGAATGCCTTCTTTTTTCTCATCAAAAAGAAAAAAAATCTGGGAAGGGAAGAACTACAGGGTTTCTGACCAAAACAGTAGCAATTGCTTTTTTACATTTAGTCTGAGACAATCAAGGCCCAAATAATGATCAAATGGGGCTTGGCCTGGGACCTATTGGTCAATAACTAAGAGCCAGATGGATTTGGGTTTATGGATGTGGGGAGAAAGAACTTATGAGGCAATGACATTCCATACTTCAGATACAAATATGAAAAGTTCCATTCAAGGAGAATTAATGTAAAGTCACTGTTAATATTTAACAAAATATCACTGAATAGAAGAGATGCATCTTTTGCTTAAAAATAAAAAAAAATTCTCCAAATTAAGTATCCCATAAGGTTTAGAAATATAATAAAATGTGTTTCCAGAAATGATGGCATTTTGAAAATACTGCTTAAAAGTTTCCTTTGAGATGTAAACTACATGTCTATTGTCCCCCAAGAAGAGTGCTTTAAGTATTTAATATTAGCTCAAACAATAACAAGCAAGAAGAAAATCTTTAGCTTATATTCTATGGCTCTGTGCTCATGTGATGTGAGTTCAGAGCTGGATTTATCAATAAAAAAATGTTAGCCTGATACACTTTAGAAAATAGTGCCAAGAATGTATTTCTTAACTAGATCTACTAGAAAGAGCTCTAATTGGGTAGTATGAAGATAATAGCATTTCTAAATATTCTCTAAAATTGGCCAGCCATTGTGAATACCATATATCAATCCAATTGGAATGTCAGGGAAATAGTTTCTTATTTCAGTAATTTCATTGTATTATATGATTTCATAATGTTTAAACAATGTTATAACATGTTTATGACTTATTTTAATCAAAATCTCCCTAAAAATCAGTTCCTCAGGGTGGGGGAAAAAGAATTCCTTAACTTATATAAGCAAAATAAACTCATGTTCCCAATCTAAAGAAATTAAAAAATAAATAGATGATTAAATATATAAATAAATGAAAATAAATAAAGATTAGAATTCAGAAATTGCAATGTCTAACATCTCCATTTGAATAAATACTCAAATTAAATTCTTGAATTAAAAACAGTATCTTTCAAATTTAATATCTTGATTTATAAGCAACTGAGAATCAAATTTGCTCTTCTCTTTTTTTGCATAGCAAATTGCTATTCCAGAGTAGTGACCTTGGTTTAACCAACAGTTTTCAAAACAATTTATTCGTTTTCAACCCTGAGGTGACTGCATATGCTTACTCTCCCATGGGGATATCAGCATCTGTACTGCTCTCTTCAAGCCTCCTCTCGAGGTCTTTCAAAGCTAGGGATTTAGGACTGAAAACAACAGGTATGCTCAGACTCATTTTTATCAATGTTGCATTTTCTCCTAAATAAAATTGTATTAACATTTTGCTTCTCTACATAATTATATTCTAGGTCTCATTGTTTCTTCCTTTTACATGATAGTTTTATTAAAAGCACATGCTTCCCACACAAGGTCTCAATACCTGGATAGCTCAAAAGGCACCCCAAGTAAACGTTGTATGTGTATGTGTATCTATGTGTATGAGTGTGCATGACTTTATATTTTTTGTTTGTTTTGGGGTTTATTGCTTTTTGATTGTAGTAAGTTTATTTTTATTACATATCACTATGAATCATGTTGGGAAGGAAAATCAGAGCAAGAGAGAAAAACATGGGAAAGATTAAAAAAAAAAGAAATGAACACAGCATGTGTTGATTTACATTCACTCTCGTTAGTTCTTTTTCTGGATGCAGATGGCATTTTCTGTCCAAAGTCTATTGGGATTGCTTTGGATTACTGAACCACTGAGAAGAACCATGTCTTTCACAGTTGATCATCGCACATTCTTGCTGTTATTGTGGACAATGTATTTTTGGTTCTGTTTGTTTCACTCAGCATCACTTCATGTAAATCGTTCCAGGTCTTTCTATAATCAGCTTGTTCATCATTTTTTATAAAACAATAATATTCCATTACCTTCATGTACCACAGCTTGTTTAGCTATTTCCCAATTGATGGGCCCCCACTCCTTTTCCAATTCTTTGCTAACACAAAAAGAGCTGCTACAAACATTTTTGTACATGTGGATCCTTCCCCCTCTTTTATGATTTCCTTGGGATACAGGTCCAGTAATAGCACTGCTAGATCAAATGTTATGCAGAGGTTTATAGCCCTTTGGGCATAGATCCAAATTGGTCTCCAAAATTGGCTTGTTTCACAACTCCACCAAGTGTGCATGACTTTTTTGGGTTTTTGTTTTTTTTTTTGCTTTTTGCTGAGGCAATTGAGGTTAAGTGATTTGCCCAAGGTCACACAGCTAGGGAATGTTAAGTGTCTGAGACCATATTTGAACTCAGGTCCTCCTGACTTAGGGCTGGTGCTCTATCCACTATGCCACCTAGCTGCCCCTGCGTGACTTTTTGAATAAGAATTTGCTGTTGCTGATTTCTTTGAAACTGTCCACTTTAGTAGGGAACTATTTGTATATAGCACTAGGTATGGTGAGAAAAAGAAACATCAGCTCATATATTTCATTCTCTATCTTTTAGTGCAGTGATATGATATAGCTAGATATCCTTGCTGATAGCTGCTTGTACCATTTGAGTCCCATTTGAGAGAGGCAATTATTCTGCTATTTTTAATCATTCTTACTATGGATTTTTATATTTGGAAAAAACTGTGACCTTTTTTTTCCAGGCAATAGAAGGCTATAGAATCTAAGTCATTGAGCAAAATAACCTTCTGAATTTGATAATGAACCCAAGTTCTGGTCAAAGGAAATAACCTCTTCTAAACCATGAGAATTAAAAAAAAAAAAACAAAGAAAAACATAACCACAGGTAACCAATTTTGTAAATCCCATAAGATGTAGAAGGAGGTATATGTGGGTATTGTGGAACATATCAGTGGAGCACAGCTGAGTAGATATCATAAATACACATAGAGACTACAAATACAACCAGGAGATCTTTCTGGAGCAGGGAATATTTTTTTTAATATATCATTTTTACCAATTACATATAAAATAATTCTTAACATTCTTTTTTATAACTGTGAGTTTCAATTTCTCTCCCTCTTTCCCTTCCCATCTTCCTCACTGAAAAGGCAAATGATTCCACATAGATTATACAAATATAGTCACATAAAACATTTTATTAGTGTTGTTGTAAAAGAGAATATAGACAAAACAACTCAAGAAAATATTTCAATATATATATTCTTCAATCTGTATTCAGACATCAATAGATAGTAAATAGATACAATTTTTATCATAAGTCCTTCAGAGTTGTCTTGCATTGTTACATTACTGAACATAGCTAAGTCCTTCACAGCTTATCATTTTACATTATTGCTGTTTCTCTATAAACAGTACATGTTACTTTCTATCAGCTTCTGAAAATTTTTTCCAGCTTTTTCTGAAAGCATCCAGTTCATTGCATAATAATGTTTTATCACATCACATACCAAAATTTGTTTAATCATTTCCTAGTTGACGAGTATCCCCCAAATTACCAGTTCTATGCCACCAGAAATGCGCAATTATAAATATTTTTCTACACATATGTACTTTTCCTTTAAAAAAATCTCTTGAGATATAGACTTAGTAGTGGTATAGCAAAGTCAAAATGCATGCACAGTGTAATTACCTTTTGAGCATAGTTCCAAATTACTCTGCAGAATGATTGAATCAGGTCACAACTCTACCAACAATGCATTAATGTCTCATTTTCTTTACATTCCCTTTAACATTTGCCACTTTCTTTTTCTAATCTAATACATGGGAGCTAGTGCCTCAGAACTGATTTAATTTGCAGTTCTGCAAAATGATAAATGTTGGAGGGGATGTGAAAAACTGAGACACTAATGCATTGTTGGTAGAGTTGTGAACTGACCCATCCATTCTAGAGAGCAATTTGGAACTATGTACCAAAAGGCTATAAAACATTGCAAACTATTTGATTCAGTAGTGTCCCTATTGGATCTGCATCCCAAAAAGATCATGGAAGACAGAAAAGAATCCACATGTGCAAAAATGTTTATAGCAGCTCTTTTTGGCAAAGAATTTAAAAATGAGTAACTGTCCATCATTTAATTAGTTTAAAAAAAAAGAACTGAGGCCTTTATCAAAGAAACTTGTATCATGTTTTTTTTCCTCAGCTACAGTTTTTTCTTACTATATTTACCACCATTCTATTTCTCCCCATCTTCCCTTTCCCCTCCTTCTTTCCTTTCCCCTTCTACTTTACTATACGGTAAGATAGAGTTTTGTTTCCAACTGAATATATTTGTTATTTCCCTGTCAGTAAATTCTGATCACTAACTCCCATCACCTATCTCCTTTCCCTCTCCAATGTAAAAGCTTTTTTATTGCCCTTTTTACATGAATTCCTTTATTCCTTTATACCTCTCCATTTTCATTTCTCTCAGTGCATTCCCTCTCTTACCCTTCAATTTTATTTTTACATGTCATCCTTTCACCTTCAATTCACACCTGTGCCCTCTGTCTATATATGCTTCTTCTAACTGCTCTGATAATGAGAAAACTCTTGAGTTACAAGTAATATCTTTCTGTAAGAATATAAACAGTTTAACTTATTAAGTTCCTTATAATTTCTTTTTCCTTCAACCTTTTAATGCTTTTCTTGAGTCTTGTTCCTTAAAGTCAAATTTTCCATTCAGTACTGGTCTTGTCATCAAGAATGCTTGAAAGTTCTTTATTTCATTGAATATCCATTCTTCTTCTCCAATGAAGAAATATACTAAGTTGTAATAGGCAAGCGATTCTTGTTTCTTATCTTAGCTCCTTTTCCTTCTGGAATATCATATTCCGAGCCCTCCTTTTTTTAAATATAGAAACTACTAAGTCTTGTTATATCCTGACTGTGGCTCGTTGAAGAGAGGAAGTAACGGAAGCATGGAGCAAAAATTTGGAATACAAGCTTTTATAAATGGGAATGTTGAAAACTATCTTTACATGTAATTAGAAAAATAAAATACTATTAATTTTTTAAACGAAAACAATTCCTTAAGTATTAGAAATAATCAAATAAAGTTAATGACTTTGTGAGAAATAAACAAAATAAAACCAAAAGAATGAAAAAGTGGAAGACACTGTGAAATATCTCATTGGAAAAATGACTGACCTGAAAAATAAATCCAGGAGAGACATTTTTTAGAATTATTGAACTACCGGAAAGCCATGATAAAAAAGAGTCTAAACATCATCTTTCAAAAAATGACCAAAGAAAACTGTCCTCATATTCTATAACCAGAGGATAAAGTAAAAATTAAAAGAATCCACTGATCATTTTCTAAAAGAGATGCCAAAATGAAAACTCCAAGGAATATTATAGGCAAATTACAGAGAGCTTAGGTAAAGTAAATAAAATTGCAAAGAAGCAGAAAGAAACATTGCTGAATCAAAGGGTAAGCATAATTGTATAGTCCCTTGGGCCGAGTTCCAAACTGCTCTCAAGAAATGGCAATTAGTTTCTTCAGTGAGCTTTTGTACCTCCTTTTCTAGTTGGCAATTTATACTTTTTTTTTTACATTTGCTCTCGTTATTGTTAATGGTTTTAGAAAATTGCTAACTTTCCACTCTTTTTTTTTTCATTTTTTTTTCATTTTATTTTATTTGCATAACATATGTGTGGGTAATTCTTCAACAATAACC
>JAJPUD010000314.1:526923-548071 GCA_023553655.1 Myrmecobius fasciatus
CTTGGCAGATAAATTCCCAAATATTTTATACTATCAACAGTTATTTTGAATGGAATTTCTTTTTGTATCTCTTGCTGCTGAACTTTATTGGTAATATATAAAAATGCTGATGATTTATGTGGATTTATTTTGTATCCTGCAACTTTGCTGAAGTTGTGAATTGTTTCTAGTAGTTTTTTAGTTGAGTCTTTAGGGTTCTCTACGTATATCATCATGTCATCTGCAAAGAGTGATAATTTGGTTTCCTCATTACCTACTCTAATTCCTTTAATCTCTTTTTCTTCTCTTACTGCCAAAGCTAACATTTCTAAGACAATATTAAATAATAATGGTGACAGTGGGCAGCCTTGTTTCACTCCTGATCTTATTGGGAATGGTTCTAGTTTGACTCCATTACATATGATACTTGCTGAAGGTTTTAAGTAGATACTACTAATCATTTTAAGGAAAAGCCCATTTATTCCTATACTCTCCAGTGTTTTTAATAGGAATGGGTGTTGGATTTTATCAAAGGCTTTTTCTGCATCTATGGAGATAATCATATGGTTTTTATTAATTTGGTTATTGATATAATTGATTATGCTAATTGTTTTCCTAATATTGAACCAGCCCTGCATTCCTGGTATAAATCCTACTTGGTCATGATGTATTATCCTGGGGATGACTTTCTGTAATCTTGTTGCTAAAATCTTATTTAAAATTTTTGCATCAATATTCATTAGGGAAATGGGTCTATAGTTTTCTTTCTCAGTTTTCTCCCTACCTGGTTTAGCTATCAGCACCATATCTGTGTCATAGAAGGAATTTGGTAGTACACCTTCTTTCCCTATTTTTTCAAATAGTTTATATAGTATTGGGATTAATTGTTCTTTGAATGTTTGGTAAAATTCACATGTAAATCCATCTGGCCCTGGAGATTTTTTCTTAGGGAGTTGATTAATAGCTTGCTCTATTTCTTTTTCCGAAATAGGGCGATTTAAATAATTTATTTCCTCTTCTGTTAATCTGGGCAATCTATATTTTTGTAGATATTCCTCCATTTCATTTACATTATCAAATTTATTGGCATAAAGTTGGGCAAAGAAACTCCTAATTATTACTCTAATTTCCTCTTCATTGGAGGAAAGTTCTCCCTTATCATTTTTGAGACTAATAATTTGATTTTCCTCTTTCCTTTTTCTAATCAAATTAACTAAAGGCTTATCTATTTTGTTGGTTTTTTCATAAAACCAACTCTTACTTTTATTTATTAATTCAATAGTTTTCTTATTTTCAATTTTATTGATCTCCCCTTTAATTTTCAGAATTTCCAATTTGGTATTTAATTGAGGGTTTTTGATTTGGTCTTTTTCTAGCTTTTTTAATTGTAAGCCCAGTTCATTAATCTTCTCTTTCTCTTTTTTACGCAAGTAAGCATCTAGAGATATAAAATTACCCCTTATAACTGCTTTAGCCGTGTCCCACAAATTTTGGTATGTTGTCTCATTGTCATTCTCCTGGATGAAATTTTCGATTGTGTCTATAATTTGCTCTTTCACCCATTCGTTCTTCAGGATTAGATTATTTAATTTCCAAATAACTTGTGGTCTATTTTCTCCTGGCCTTGTATTACATGTGAGTTTTATTGCATCATGATCTGAGAAGGATGCATTTACTATTTCTGCTTTTCTGCATTTGATTTTGAGGTTTTTATGCCCTAACATATGATCAATTTTTGTATAAGTTCCATGAACCCCTGAGAAAAAGTATACTCCCTTCTATCACCATTCAATTTCCTCCAGAGATCTATCATACCTAACTTTTCTAGCCTTTTGTTAACCTCCCTAACTTCTTTCTTATTTATTTTGGAATTTGATTTATCTAATTCTGAGAGAGCAAGGTTGAGATCTCCCACTAGTATAGTATTACTGTCTATTTCTCCTTGCATCCCTCTTAACTTCTCCTCTAGGAATTTGGATGCTATACAACTTGGTGCATATATGTTAAGTATTGATACTGCTTCATTGTCTATGGAACCCTTTAGTAAAATGTAGTTTCCTTCCTTATCTCTTTTAATTAGATCTATTTTTGTTTTTACTTGATCCGAGATAAGGATTGCTACCCCTGCCTTTCTTTGTTCACCTGAAGCGTAGAAGATTCTGCTCCAGCCCTTTACCTTCACTCTGTATGTATCTCTATGTTTTAGATGTGTTCCTTGTAAACAACATATTGTAGGATTCTGGCTTTTAATCCAGTCTGCTACCCCCTTCTGTTTTATGGGAGAGTTCATCCCATTCACATTCACAGATAAAATAACTATATCTGTATTCCCTGCCATCTTATTTACCCAGAGTTATGATTTTCTCTTCCCTTTCCCCTCTCTCCCTTCCCCCCTCCCCAGTACTTTGCTCTTGATGACCACCTCCCACCAATAATCCTCCTCCCTTTAGAGTCCCTCCCTCCCCTTTATACCTTTCCCCTAATCCTTCTATTAGTTTATCTCTTTCCTTTTCTCCCCTCCCTCCTACCTTCCCACAAGGAGGGTCAGGCCTTTCTTTGAAGCCAAATGTGTCTGATATACTCTCTTAGAGTCCAATCTAATGAGAGTAAGGTTTACACAATACTCATCGCCCTCCCTTCTTTCCCTCAATTATATTAGATCTTCTATGTCTCTTTATGAGATTTTGCCTTATTTTACCTCCTTTATTTTTACTTTATTTTGCCTCCTTTCCTCCCTCCCCCCTTTTTCTTTTTCAGTATGGTATCCCTTCCACCTCTAATTTCTTTTCCATTATTATCAAAGAAAAATCAAATTATACTGCCATTCTTTAAAGGATACCTATAGTAGAAATATAGTTCTCAAGAGTCTTCCTTTTTACCTTTTTATGCTTCTCTTGAGTTCTCTACTTGGAGGTCAAATTTTTTGTTCAGATCAGGTCTTTTCATTAGAAATAGGTGAAATTCTCCTGTATCATTGAATGACCATCTTCTTCCCTGGAAGATGATGCTCATTCTAGCTGGATAACTTATTCTTGGCTGTAATCCAAGTTCTTTTGCCTTTCGGAATATCTGGTTCCTGGCCCTTCGATCCTTTAAAGTGGAAGCTGACAGATCCTGTGTAATTCTAATGACAGTTCCTCGGTATTTGAACTGTTTCTTTCTAGCTGCTTGCAATATCTTTTCCTTGGAGCGATAGACCTGAAATTTGGCCACGATATTCCTTGGGGTTTTAATTTTGGGGTCTCTTTCTGGAGGTGATCGGTGAATTCTTTCAATGCCAATTTTGCCTTCTGATTCTAAAACATCAGGGCAATTCTCTTTCATGATTTCCTGGAAGATAGCATCCAGGTTCTTTTTCTCATCGTGGCTTTCAGGGAGTCCGATAATTCTTAAATTGTCTCTCCTTGATCTGTTTTCCAAGTCAGTTGTTTTTCCTAGGAGATATTTCATATTTTCTTCAAGTTTTTCATTTTTTTGTTTTTGTTTAACTGATTCTTGAAGTCTTATTGAGTCATTTACTTCTATTTGTTCAATTTTAATTTTTAAAGTATTATTTCCTTCAGTTATCTTTTTTAGCTCCTTTTGTAGCTGGCCAATTGAGTTTCTTGATTCAATGCATTCTTTTTCCATTTTGCCAGATTTATTTTTCAGTGAATTGTTGTCTTTTTCCAATTCACCAATTTTGTTTTTCAGTGAATTGTTGTCTTTTTCCAATTCACCAATTTTGTTTTTCAGTTCAGCATTTTTATTTTCCAGTGAGTTGGTGATTTTTTCCAATTCACCAATTTTGTTTTTCAATGAATTGTTTTCTTTTTCCAATTCACCAGTCCTATTTTCCAGTTTTTGATATTTCTGTTGCCCTGATCTCAATTTATTTCCCCATTTTTCTTCTAGCTCTCTTTTGAGATTCTTAATACAATCATCCAGGTAAGCCTTCTGAAAGGGAGACCAACTTACGTCTGCCTTTGTGGCTTCATCTGGGATTGTTTTCATAATGTCAGGATCTGGGGACTGTTCTATTTTTTCTCCGTAAAAGCTTTCTATGGTGAGAGCTCTCTTCTGCTTCTTGCTCATGGTTTAAAGTTGGGTTATTGGTCAAAAACAGAGAAAACTGCAACGATTTGTATTTGCCCTGGGGCAGTTTGCCGAGTTGACTTCTGGTCTGAGGCTGGTGGGGCTAGATTCGCACTAGGACCACGTTTTCAGCTTCTCTCGATCCACCCTTTACCAAAGGCAGATCTGTCAAAGTACCTGCCCGCAAGCAGAGCAAAGTGGCCCAGGCGTCTCCCAGGGGCTTCCTGGGTGCCTTAAATCCGTCCCTCTATCACAGCCCTGACTTCCGCCCCGGCTGGAGTCTGATGGAGACCAGAGGCCGATTTCCCCTGAGGCTAACCTTCTCTGGAGTTCTTTCAAGGTAGATTTTTGATAGAAGTGTGTTGTAGTCCAAATGTTTGGCGGAGCCTTCACTCACAAACCAGTTAGAAGGCTCACTTTTTCTGGGTTTGAGGGAAGGTCCCAAAGGAGTTCACAGAGAAAGCTGTCTGCAGTTCGCCATCTTGGCTCCGCCCCCCTGGAACTCTTTTTTTAAAAAATGTTTTTAATAGTATTTTATTTTCCCAAAGATAGTTTTCAACATTCCCCTTTGCAAAACCTTGTGTTCTACATTTTTTCCTTCTGCTTCCCTTCTTCCAAGATAGCAAAAAATCTGATATAGATTAAGCGTGTGCAATTCTTCTAAATGTCTTTCCTTATTTGTCGTGCAAATTAAACCAGATCGGAAGGGGAAAAAAAGATAAGGAATGTTAAAAAAAAAAAAAAAAGCAAATAGACAACAAGAAAAACAAAAAGGTAAAAAACACTTTGCTTTGAACAACATTCAGTCTTCACAATTCTCTCTCTGGATAAGGATGGCACTTTCCATCATAAGTCTATTGGAACTACTTTGAATCACCTTGAAAAGAACCAAGTACATCACAGTTGATCATCAAAACTTGTTACTGTGAACAACGTTCTCTTGGTTTTGCTTAATTCACTCAGCATTAATTCATGTAAATCCTTCCAGGCTTTTCTGAAATCAGCCTGCTCATTATTTCTTATAAAACAATAATATTGCATTATATTTACATACCATAATTTATTCAGCCATTCCCCAGCTAAGGGACAGCTACTCAATTTCCAGTTCCTTACCATTACAAAAAGAGCTGCTACAAATCTTTTTGCACACGGGGATTCTTTTTCCTCTTTTATGATCTCTTTTTGATATAGACCCAGTAGAGACACTGCTGGATCAAAGGATATGGACAGTTTGATAGTCCTTTGGGCATTGTTTTAAATTGCTCTCCAGAATGGTTGGATTATTTCCCAATTCTACTAACAATACATTAGTGTCCCAGTTTTCCCAATCAACTCCAATATTCATCATTATCTTTTCCTGTCATTTTGGCTAATCTGAGAAGTGTGAAATCGTACCTGGGAATTGTCTTAATTTGTATTTCTATAACCAATAGTGGCTTAAAACATATTTTCATATGACTAGAAATGGCTTTAATTTCTTTGAAAATTATTCATCTTCTTTGACCCTTTATCACTTGAGGAATGGCTCTTATTCTTAAAAATCTTATAAGAGTTTGAGTCAATTAAAAAAAATTCCCCAGCTTTCTGCTTCCCTTCTAATCTTAGCTGCATTGGTTTTGTTTATGTTAAAACTATTTAATCTAATGTAATCAAAACTATCCATTTTGTTCTTTGGCCATAAAATTCTTCCTTCTCCATAGATTTGAAGGGTAGACTATCCCTTGTTCTCATTTGTTTCATCAATCCACTTCAACCTTTACTTGGGATAGGGTGTTAGATATTGGTCAATATCTAGTTTCTAATATATTGTTTTTCAGTTTTCCCAGCAATTTTTGTTAAATACTGAGTTCTTATCCAAGAAGCAGGAGTCTTTGGGTATATCAAATACTAGATTAGTCATACACTATTGGATCTCATGAACTTAATCTATTCCACTGATCCATGACTATTATTTCTTAGCCAGTACCAAATGGTATTGATTACTGCTGCTTTGTAATATAGTTTTAAGTCTGGGGAAGTTAACCACCTTCATTTGCATTTTTTCATTAATTCCCTTGAAATTCTTGGCATTTTGTTCTTCCAGATAAATATAACTTTTTATCCACCTGCATTGTCCATCTCCAATCTCTGGGCATCCTTAAATAACCCTTGAGATATTGATTAACGTATCTTTAAACAGGTCTGGCACCTGATCTGCCAGATGCATTCCATGTGACTTCATAATTCCTCCCTCTGAACTACCAAATTCTTCCTGGTGCTTCACCTCCTCCCCTACAAAAACTCCAATGTGATATTTCCCCTATAAAATACCTGCCAGTGATGAAAATATTTGCTAAGTCTTTTTCAGGATTAAACCCACTATGAGATACTCTCTCTCCCCCTCATAATGTCTTCCCTTTATTTCAGAGAGGATTGGAGAGACTTGCATGAACTGATGCTGAGTGAAATCAGCAGAACCAGGAGAACATTATACACAGCAACAAGACTATACGATGATCAATTTTGATGGACATGGTTCTCTTCAACAATGATGTGATTCAAACCAATTGTGCTGCGATGAAGATAGTCATATACATCCAGAGAGAGGCCTGTGGGAACTGAGAGTGAACCACAACACAGCATTTTAACGCTTTCTGTGAATATTTCCATGCATTTTGTTTTCCTTCTTAGGTTGTTTTTTTCTTCTTCTCTTTCTAGATCTGATGTTTCTTGTGCAGTAAGATAACTGTATAGATATGTATACATGTATTGTATTTGTCATATAATTTATCCTATTTAGCATGTATTAGATGACCTGTAATCTAAGGGAGGGGAAAAGGGGAAAAGAAGGAAAAACTTGGGAAAAAAAAAGTTTTTTTGCAAAGGTCAATGTTGAAAGGTCACTCATGTTTTGTAAATAAAAAGCTTTATAAAAAAATAATAATGTCTTCCCTTTAATGGCATCTTTCTTCTTCTTATAACTAACTCTGATTAGTCTGCCACAATCCTCTCTGGAGTCAATCTGCAAGTAAATAATGCATACTTAGACTTCATGGAATATTTCTTTAATGGATTCTTCCACACTGCTTTTCTTGGTAACCCTTTTGCTCTTCCAAATAGATTTCATATTTACTGCTCTTGGTGGTATTTTATCTCTTCAGTTTGCCTGTAACTTCTTCTCCTAAGTAAAGGTCCCTTTTTGGCAAAGGGAATGGCCAATATGAATTTGTCACATGTTTATATTGAACTAGGAATTGCTACCCTGACCTCATTCACAGGGTTGGAGAACAGTTAGTTGATAGAATGTAGATTATGAGGAAAAGTGAAAAATAAAAGATGACTGTAATGTTCCAACTCTGATTGATTTAGAACATATTGCTTGGCATAAACCAAAATAGATAAATTGGGAAGAAAGGGAAGATTTAAGGGAAGTAGATGATAAATTATTTTTGGAAATGTTTAGATTCAAGTTAGCAGTTCTGAGGTGAAAATAGTGCTGAATGAACAAGGAACCAGAAAGCACAAAATAAGAATTTTCTGTGTTATATGCATGTTCTCACTACATTTTATCACAATTAAGGTAGCAAGGTAGTTTGTTGAACTATCAGAATTATGGCAGCTAGTGGCTTTTACCAGTCTTTTCTTCCTTTCTAAGGTTGTTTGTAGGTAACTTATAAAATCAGTGATAGCCTGAATCTGGGAACTGGTCTGTCATTATAGTCTGGTCCATTATTTTGCAGTTGCAAAGCTATTTGTTTGGAAAGCAGGGAAAGAGATAGAATTAGGCAAGACCACTATCTGACAGGGCTATGTGGCTCCAGGGGTCTAATGTTCCTTGGTGACTTTTCTTGTCTGTCTGTATTTGTGTTTTCCTACCTTATGTGTATCTCGAGGGATGTTTTGTTCACCAGGCTGTGCTATAAGGTATCTGAACTATTCTAAAGTTATAATAGCATTCCCTGACTATTATAGCTAGACTTTCAGAGTTCACTAAACATTTTTCCAGATATAATAAGCATTTATCATAATAGGGAAATTGGGTGGCCCTGAATTTGATTAGGAAGTATTTTTGATCGAAAAGGGAAAGAAACTGCTTGCTAAAAGACAATCAATGATTAAGATATTCTCGAAATATGCTTATCCTTCAAAATATTGCTTGAATAAACTTGGACAAGTCAACTTTCTTCCCTAAGTTTCAATTTCCTTATTTATAAAATAAAAGTAACAATAATTGTCTTTTCCAGATCTAAACCTCTGTGACCCAATTCCTAGATGAGAATTTCATTATTGGATAATAGTTTTATATTAGGTATAAAATAGGAAATGAGGCCATTGTTCTCATTCATTAAGTAGTTTTGTTAACCAAAATATATTTGGGGCTGGGAGGTCTTGCTGTTAATTAAAAAAAAAAAGAGGTACTCCAAATTTGGAAAAAATACTCTTGTATAGATGAGCTAATGAGTGCTGGTGTAGGTGTTCACACAGAGGAATAATAATAATAATAACAATAATAAATAAGCCTAGAAGGAGTGATGTTGGAACCAAGAAGAGTGGGAAACATAGACTGAAAATCAGGAGACTCCCAATTTATACAGCTAAGGACCAATTGACAATGGCAGGTTTTTCACATTTATTTGTATTGGATTCATGGTGACCAATGTTTACCTTGTTTTTATCCCCAGCACAGTGACTGGAATATAGTAGATGCCTACTAAGTTGACCAACTGGCTTACTCATTATTCTACTTTTATTTGTTTATATTTGTTCTCTCCTACCTCATCTATAACTAGTGATCTCTTGTTCATCAGATTATGCTCCAATATGTTTGAGCTACGGGAATGATAAACTACCCTTCCTTTGCAGACTTTAGTCCAATTACTATTGTAGGTCTAGGGTTAAGGTGAGGGACTCTACTTTTCAATATTTATCCAGGTTCAAGTACAAGGAAGTGGACTTCAACAGTTCAGCATTTACAATGACCTCCCCAATCTTTCTCTAACATTTCTTCCCAATAACTTCCAGTTGGGGATATAAAATGTTTGCTGGTAAAGTAAGAATCCCCAATAATGAATTTGAAACTAGGGTGGAATTGTGCTGTAGAGTTTCTCTCCCTGATTGCAGAGCTAGGATACTCTGACTTTTAGAAAGAAACCTTTGGAATAGGAGCTGAGGAAAGAATTTATGCACACAGCCTAGATAGCCTGAGGTATCTGAGAAGTGTATTTGAGAACAGTTGACTTCCTCTTTGGGACTAAACTAGCCAGGTATCTTATAGGAAAGAATAAATCCACCAATAAGCATTTATTAAGTGCCTTCTATAGAACAGGTGATATATATAGATGCTCTGTCTTCTAGGAGCTGACATTTTAATGTATGTCATAGAAAAGATGGGCTTGTTTTTACTCCTGAGCTACCATATTATAAATACTTCAACATGAAAATCCCTAAACCCCTAAATCTAGAGAATTTTCTATATTACGCATTACAAATAGTTATCCTCCCCATTTTTTACTCACTAATAAAAAGAGGAATATTTCCATTGATAATAATGCATACCAAACTTCCACCTCAAGTTTTGCCAATACAGTTACAATTAGAATGAAAGATATAAAAAAGAAATACAGGCATGATTAACTGTCTGCCAAATAAAGGCTAATTTACAGCTTTGAAAAAAGTGATATAATATGGAATATGGAAGTGGTAAAATCTACATATTTTTCTATCACTTGAAACACCTAGTAACGAGTCTAAAAGTGATAACATAAATTGAAAATATCAAGTTTAAAATATTCAGTCTTGCTTTTTTCTTCATTGTAATAATGAGTTCAACAATTCTGGTAAAAAATATCATTAAGAAAAAGAGGCATGAGGTTGCAATGAAGCACAGATTTGCAAAGACTGAACTGTTACTGTTATGGAAGCATACTTATACAAATGTGAAGTGATTGGAGGCAAATAAGTTTTATTATTGCATATCCTTTCTCTTTAATTTTCTTTAAGAATTCTACTTGCTCAATGTCATAATTCATTCAACACATATGTGAAGGTTCTTTATTTCTTCAAGACTTGATTTTTTAAATAAAATTATTTTTAAGGGAACACTGCTTCTAATATTTATGACAACCCAAAAGTATTGTCTGAATAACTAATAAAACCATGTACCTAACAGCTCTTGATCTTCTTCTGGTGTTTTTGTTTTTTTTAATGGCTCTAGGAAAACATCCAGATTGGCTATTTCCTGAGTGTAAGGAAGTAATTGGTATAGAAACATCCTGAGATTCTGAAGTAAATTAGAATCTTAAGAGAGTTGTCTGGGGAGCCAAACTATGAAGTGTTTGGCTCAAGGCATCTTAGTTAATCAGGCTAGATTTGAACAAAGATCATCTTGCCAAACAAGTCTTGAACCTAATAGGAACTTAATCAGTGTTTGTTGAATGAGTAAGCTGATGTTACTGGGATAATGAAAATAATCATAACAATGACTAGAAATTCTACAGTGTTTTGGATTATGTTTATTTTCCCTCATATTGATTTTTAACTTGGTCTTTCTAATTTAACCTATTTAAATATGAATAACAGTTTCATAAGATAATATTTTTTTCATATTATAAAAATGGGAGGCTTAAAGCATGAGCAGTGAGTTTTACTTTCAGCTAGCATGGGGATTTAGCTTGTCAAGTGCAGTTATTTCTAAATGAGTAATAAGATCATTTTCCAACATTCAAATCATAATGTGTGAGGTCCTTGCTTACAAACAAGCATTCTTTCTGTTAAGTCCAGATCTTATTTTGTCTCACTCTGCATGCATTCACTCTACATTGATATTTGTTTACCCCCTGGAATACCTGTTCAAGTCAATATGAAGCTTACTTGTAAGTAAACTTGTAGGCAAATTATTTCAAAGCCACATCCTCTGCCTAATGCTTTTAAATAGAATAGACTATTCAACATGGAGGCCAAACAAATGTTGAATTTGAAGAAAAATTAGTGACATTCATTTATGTGTGTGTGTGTCCATATGCTTGGTAGTATTCATACATCTTAGGAAAGTTTCCTTTTGGTCAGAGCCAAAAGGACTTACTAGATTGTCTCCTACAACTGGTTACAAAAACACCTGTGAAGAATGGCAGAAGAAGTTTTGGTAGTGGTGGTAATGTTTTCAATGAAGTTACTGTTATACTTGTAGGAAATATTGAAAATGATGATATACCATTACAATACTCATTATTGCTTATCTAAGGTGGCAGGCTCTGTAGGATTGGAGTAATGTTTTTAGCTAAGTTTGAATTGCACTTAGCATAGAACTATGTATTTATAAACTTAGCTGCCAACTGACAATGTTGATGACTTTTCTAATGGTAATATAGCCTTTAAGATCAATAGAGTTACTACTTTGTCTATCCTGAGACTCCTTTTCCCCATTGATTGATTCCAATTATCCCTTTAAAAAATTTCTTTTCTACTCAGGACATATTTTTTGTTTTTCTTCGAACTTTGAGTCATTGATTAGCTTATTTTGCACACTAATTAAAAAAAAAAAAACTAATTGTATCTTTCCCTCCCCTCTAACCTAGAAAGATTAGAAGATATTTTTTGAAGAAGGAAGGATAGATGAAGG
This sequence comes from Myrmecobius fasciatus, assembly GCA_023553655.1. Lineage (NCBI taxonomy): Eukaryota > Metazoa > Chordata > Mammalia > Dasyuromorphia > Myrmecobiidae > Myrmecobius > Myrmecobius fasciatus. Next base: position 538,574 of record JAJPUD010000314.1, read on the forward strand.
TAAGATTTCGTAGATTGGAGTCCTGAAGGTCATTCTAGTTTGTTTTATCTTCCTGTGGCAAGTTTCTTTCCACTCAAATTTTTTCTTTCACAGTTATTTTTAAAGAATGGGTCTGACCATATGATACTACTTGCCCTTGTTCAATAAACCGCAATGAATCACTATTACTTCCAGGATCAAAGACAAAATTCTCTGGATTTTAAAACTTTTCAGCCTTTTAACATTTTACTCCCCTATAAGTATTTTATGGTCTAGTGACCATGACTTTTTGCTTAGTCTCATACAAAACACTCTATCTCCTGCTTCTCATGTTTTCACTGATTTTGTGCCATACCCAATATATCTTCACACTTATCTCTAACTCTTAAATTTGCCGATTTCCTTGGAGTCTTACCAATATCTCACCTTTTACAAAAAGGCTTTCTTGCCATTCTTTCTCTCCTTAATGTAATATCTTCTTCCTAATATTATATACCAATTTATTTGATATCCTTCTTGTCTGTGTTGTTTGAAAGTCATCTCCTTCATTAGATTGTCATTGAAGAAAGGAAATGAGTTGGGGGGGGATGAGTGAGGGAAAACATTCTCACTACTTGGAACAAAATCTAGGCACATTGTAATTGTTCAATAAATGCTTATTGTCTTGCCTTGACTCATTCCAGTCAGGGTAAGGAGTGACTTGGATAGAATATATAGTCAATATAGATTAGCAAAAAGGTGATTAGAAAAATATCTATAGATAAGGAAGAATCTTATTCTCAGAGCTTAGTAGTTAGGCAAAGGTAAAGAAAAGTGGCTATGCATGGAACTATTCTTTCCTACCTTACTGAGGAAAATCGTTGAGAAAATCAGATAGAATATATTCTGTCTATCCTCTTATCACTCTGCATTTACCTTGCAAGTGTCTCTTAGTTTCAAAAGATCTTTGTTCCATCTTTCCATACTTTCTAGCTACTAATCAGAGTCTCTCCATCCTTTCACTCAGACTTTTCAAATAAGTGGTCTGAAATTACTGGTTTATTTCTAGTACAAGCATCCCCATTTTAAACCCCTGAAATCTAGCTTCAATGTCCATCATTTTATTGAAAGAGCTTACTGACTACTATGAACTTCATGAACATTTTGGGGTTCTCATAAACTTGAAGTAGTTTTTGGAATATAGTACTTTCTCTCCTATATAATTTGCTTATTTATTCAGCAAACATTTAGTTAGTGCCTGCTACGTGCAGCGTCTTATGTTAGGCATTTGGAAAGAGCTTAAGTTCAGATACAGTCCAGGAGCAAAATGTGAAGAGAATAGGATTGGGGCCAAAGAATTGAGGTTTGGACCTTGGTTCTCTATTCAATATGTGACCACTAAACTTCACTTGTCTACAGTTGCCTCATTTTTGAAGCTGAAGGCTAATTAAGTATCTTCTAATTTTTATGATCCTAAAATAATTTTATCTCTATTATGAGAATATTTTTGTTCCTGGAAGGGAAGAGAGAGTAACACACACACACACACACACACACATACACACACACACACACACACACACACACACACACAGACTGGCAGAGACAGGAAGACAGGAAGAGAGACAGAGACAGACAGAGACAAAGACAGAGAGAGAAAAGAGAGAATAAAACAGTCAGCAGAGAGACAGAAACAGAGATGGACAGAGACAGAGAGAGAGAAAGAGAGGTTCAGACAGAGACATAAAGAGACAGAGAGAGATAGACAGAGAGACAGACAGAGACAGAGAGAGAAAAGAGAGTAAAACAGAGTTAGTCAGACAGAAACAGAAACAGAGATGGACAGAGACAGAGACAGAGAGAGAAAGAGAGATTCAGAGAGAGAGGAAAGAGAGAAAAGAGAGTAAAACAGAGTTAGAGAGACAGAAACAGAGATGGACAGAGACAGAGGCAGAGAGAGAAAGAGAGGTTCAGACAGAGACAGAGGCAGAGAGAGAAAGAGAGGTTCAGACAGAGACATAAAGAAACAGAAAGACAGAGACAGAGATAGAGAGACAGAGAGACAGAGAGAGAAAAGAGAGTAAAACAGAGTTAGTCAGGCAGAGAGACAGAAACCGAGATGGACAGAATCAGAGACAGAGAGAGAGAGGTTCTGACAGAGAGAGAGAAGAGAGAGAAACAGAGTGAAACCGAGTCAGAGTCAGACAGAGAGACAGAGAAAGAGAGATAGAAATAGAGGGTCAGAGAGAGAGAGAGAGACAGAGACAGAGAGAGCAGAGGAGAGAAATAGAGTAAAATGGTCAGAGACAGAGAGACAGAGACAGAGAAACAGTCTCAGAGACACCAAGGGAGGGAGCGACAAATAATATTTATTTATAGACTACTGACAAAATCAACTTAAACAAAAATACAGGCAGTCAAATTAAAATGAAGGAGTGGAGTCAACATGGTTGAGAACAGACAGGTCTTTTTCTGAACTCAAGCTGGATTCCTTCAGGTAAACAGCAGATTGAGCCTCTGAGCAGGCTTTGGAGTGACAGAACCCACAAATATTTGGAGTGTAACAAATTTACAGCAAAAGATATTTTGGAAGAACTTCAGGAAAGGTCTATCTCAATTGGGAAGTGGAGGGAGGGGGAGTTTGATTACCAGAACAGGTGCAGCAGTTCAGGGAGACCCAGGTTGGAGAGGCTTTCATGCCAGGGGAATCTAGTGGGAGGCTGTTAGCCAAAATACAGCAGCATTGGCCACTCTATCCTAGTTCAGAAGCCAGTGGATCTAATTGGCCAAATGCAAGCAAGGGTATAAAAGCTAACTGAAGAAAATAATTCATTAAAAATTAGAATTGAACAAGTGGAAGTGAATGACCCCATAAAATGTCAAGATTCAGTCAAAGCCCCCCAAAATGAAAAAAAAATAGAAAAAATGTAAAATTCCTCACTACAAAAACAACTGACCTGGAAAATAGATTTAGAAAAGATAATCTAAGAATTACTGGACTACCTGAAAACCACAATGGAAAAAAAGAGAATATGATAAGTGAAATGGGCAGAACCAGGAAATCACTATACACAGTAATATTAATATTACACGACTATCAATTCTGATGAACACGACTCTTTCCAACAATGAGATGACTGATGCCAGTTCCAATGATCTTGTGAAGAAGAGAGCCACCTACACCCAGAGAGAGAACTATGGGATCACAACATAACATTCTTACTTTTTTTGTTGTGGTTCACTTACATTCTGTTTTCTTACTCGTTTACTTTCTTTTTTGACCTGGTTTTTCTTATGCAGCAAGAGAATTATATAAATATGTTTACACATATTGGTTTAGCATATATTTTAACATGTATAACATATATTGGGTTGCTTGCCATTTAGGGGAGGGGATGGGAGTAAGGGGAAGAAATCTGAAACACAAGGCTATGCAAAAGTCAATGTTGACAAATCCATGCATATATTTTGAAAATAAAAATCTTTAAGAAAAAGAAAAACAAACAAAAAAAGAAAAACAAAGAGCCTAGACAACATCTTTCAAGAGATCATAAAGGAAAACTGCCTTAATGTGTGAAAACCAGAGGGTAAAATAGCCATTGAAAGAATCCACTGATCACTTACTGAAATAGACCCCAAAATAAAACCTCCAAGGAATATAGCAGAAAAATTCCAGAATTATCATATCAAGGAGAAAATACTGCAGCAGCCAGAAAGAAAAAATTCAAATATGGAGGATCCACAATTAGGATTATCCAGGACCTAGCAGCTTCAACTTTAAAGGATCATAGGGCTTAGAATATGAATCAACTATCCAGCAAAATTAAGCATTATATTTCAAGGGAAAAGATGGATATTCAATGAAATAGGGAGTTTTCATTTATTTTTTATGAAAAGGTCAGATTGAACATTAAATTTAATCTTCAAATAGAGAATTCAAGACATGTATAAAAAGGTAAAAAAGGAAGAAAGGAAAAACTATGTTTTTTTAAAGGTTAAAATGTTTACATCCCTATATGGGAAGATGATGTGTTTTACTCTTGAGAACTGTATCATTGTTAGTAGGATAGAGATATAATCAGATTTTACTGTGATGATATAAAAAAAAGAAATTATAGGTAGAAAATGGATTGTACTGGAAGAAAAGGGAAGAGAAGATAAAACTGGGTAAATTACCTGACATGAAGAGAAAAAAAGGACCTATTACTGTTGAGGGGGAAAAGATAGAGAGATGAGCATTGTGTGAACCTTAATCTCATCAAATTTGGCTCAAAGAGAGAATATAAGACATATTTAGTTTAGTATAGAAACTTGTTTTATCCTATAGGGAAATTGGAAGAGAAAGGCAAAAGAAAAGTGAGACATAATAGAAGGGAGAACAGAAGGGGAAAGAGATAAGAAAGGGAAGAGGGGCTGTAAAACGGGAGGGCAGATTGAGGGACGTGGTAGTCAGAAGCAAAACATTGGGTAAGAGGAAAAGGGAGAAAGGAAAGAGAAAAACATAAGTAGGGGAAAATAAGATGGTGGAAAATATAGCGTTAGTAATTTTAACTGTGAATGGGATGAACTCTCCCATAAAATGAAAGCAGATAACAAACTAAATTAAAAGCTACATGTTGCTTACAAGCAGAGTGGTACATAAAAAATAAAAGTAAAAGACTGGAGCAGAATCTATTATGCTTCAAGTGAAGTAAAAAACTCCTATCTCAGATCAAGCATAAGCAAAAATAGTTCTAATAAAAAGAGATAAGGAAGAAAACTACATCTTGCTAAAGGGTAGCATAGATAATGAAGTAATATCAATAGTAAACATATATGCACCAAGTGGTATAGCATCCCAGTTTCCTAGAGAAGTTAAGAGAGCTACAAAAGGAAATAAACAGCAAAACTATATGAGTAGGGGAAGCTCAACCTTGTTCTCTCAGAACTAGATAAATCAAACCACAAAATAAATAAGAAAGATGTAAAGGAGGTAAATAGAATTTTTAAAAAGTAAGATATGACAGACCTTTGGAGAAAATTGAATGTAGACAGAAAAGGATATACTTTTTTTTTCTTGGCAGTACATGGAATCTATATAAAAGTTGACCATGTATTAGGGCATAAAACCCTCAAAATCAAATGCAGAAAGGCAGAAATAGTAAGCACATCAGTTTCAGCTCATGATGCAATAAAAATTATGGGTGATAAAGGGTCAGGGAAACTAGAACAAAAACTAATTGGCAACTAAATAATCTAATGCTAAAGAATGAGTGGATGAACAAACAAATCATAGATACAATTAATAGTTTATTCCAAGAGAATGACAATGATGAAATAACCTACCCAAATTTATGAGATGCAGCCAAAGCAGTTCTTAGGGTAAGTTTTTTATCTGTAGATGCTTACTTGCATAAAATAGAAAAAGAGAAGATCAGTATATTGGGCGTGCAACTATAAAAACTAGAAAAAGGACAAATTAACCCTCCCAATACCAAATTTAAAATTCCAGAAATCAAAGGAAAGATTAATAAAATGAAAATAAGAAAGCTATTGAACTAATAAACAAAACTATAAGTTGGCTTTATGGAATAGCCAACAAAATAGATAATTGTTTAGTTCATTTGATTAGAAATAGGAAATAAGAAAATCAAATTGTTACTATCAGAATGAAAAGGGTGAACTTTTCATCAGTGAAAAGGAAATTAATTACGAGCTATTATGCCCAATCGTATGCCAATAAATCTGATAATCTAAATGAAAGGTATTTTATATATATTACAAATATATTACAAAAATATTGATTGCCCAGATTAACAGAGAAGAAAATAAATTACTTTATTAGTCTCATTTTAGAAAAAAAGAAATTGACCAAGCTATTAATCAACTCCCTAAGAAAAATGTCCAGGGCCAGATGGATTTGCATGTGAATTCTACCAAACATTTAAAGAACAATTAAGTCTAATACTATGCAAACTGTTTGGAAAAATTGGGAAAGATGGAGTCCTACCAAAGTCCTTTTATGATACAGATATGGTGTTGATACCTAAACTAGGTAGAATCAGAACAGAGAAAGAAAATTATAGACAAATATCCCTAATGAATATTGATGAAAAAATCTTCAATAAAATATTAGCAAAGAGATTACAGCAAGTTATCCCCAGGATAATACACCATGACCAAGTAGCATTTATAACAGAAATTCAGGGCTGGTTCAGTATTAGGAAAACTATTAGTATACTTCACTATATCAATAACCAAATTAACAGAAATCTTATGATTATTTCAGTAGATGCAGAAAAAGCACTTGACAAAATCTAACACCTATTCCTATTAAAAACACTTGAGAGTATAGGAATAAATGTAATTTTTGTTAAAATGATCAGTTGCATCTATTTATAACCATCAGCATCATATGTAATGGGGATAAACTGGAACTACTATTCCATTAAGATCAGGGATGGAACAAGGTTGCCCACTATCATCATTACTATTCAATATTGTATTAGATATGTTAGCTTTAACAATAAGAGAAGAAAAAAGAAACCAAATTAACAGTCTTTGCACATGATATGATGTTATACATATAGAATAGTAGAGAATCAACTAAAAAAACTCATAAAAATAATTCACAACTTTGAAGATTTTTTGACAAACCCAAACAATCCAGATTTTGGAATAAGAACTCACCATTTAATAAAAATTATTGGGAAATTTGGAAACTTGTATGGCAAAAACTAGATATTGACCTATACCTAACACTTTGTACGCAGATAAGGTCTAAATGGGTTCATGATTTAGACATAAAGAGTAATACTATAAGCAAATTAGAAGAACAAAGGATAGTCTGCCTCTCAGATCTGTGGATAAGGAAGGAATTTGTGGCCAAAGAGAACTGGAATACATTATGGAATGCAAAATGATAATTTTGATTGAATTAAGTTAAAATGTTTTTGTACGTACAAAACCAATGCAGAGAAGATTAAAAGGGAGGCAGTGAATTGGGGAAAAATCTTTACATCCAAAAGTTCTAGTAAAGGCCTCATTTCTAATATAGATATAGAAAATTACTCAATTTTATAAGAATACAAGGCATTGTTCAGTTGATAAATGTTTAAAGGATATGAGGAGACAATTTTCAGATAAATTAAAATCATTTCTAGTCATATGAAAAAATATTCTAAATCACTATTGATCAGAAAAAAGCAAAGTAAGATAATTCTGGGATATCACTACAAACTTTTCAGATTGGTTAAGATGACAGTTAAAGATAATAGTGAATGTGGGAGGGAATGTGGGAAAACTGGGATACTTATACATTGTTGGTTGAGTTGTGAACTGATCCAAACCTCCTGGAAAGCAATATGGAACTGTGCCCAAAGAGCTATCAAATTGTTCATATCCTTTGATTCAGCATTGTTTCTTCTGAGTTTGTATCCCAAAGAGATCATAAAGGAGGGAAAGGGACACACATGGGCAAAAATGTTTGTGGCAGCACTTTTCATAGTGGCAAAAAATTGGAAACTGAGTGGAGTGGCTGAATAAGTTATGGTTTATGAGTATAATGGAATATTATTGTTCTATAAGAAATGATCACCAAGCTGATTTCAGAGAAGCCTGGAGAGACTTACATGAACTGATGTTAAATAAAGTGAGTAAAATCAAGAGAACATTTTACATCAGGGCAGCTAAGTGGCACAGTGGATAGAACACCAGCCCTGAAGTCAGGAGGACCTGAGTTCAAATCTGGCCCCAGACACTTAACATGTCCTAACTTTGTGATTCAGGTCAGTTCCAACATTCTTGTGATGAAGAGAGCCATCTGCATCCAGAGAGTGGACTGTGGGGACTAAGTGTGGATCATAACAGAGTATTTTCACTTATTCAGTTGTTGTTGTTGCTATTTGCATTTTGTTTTCTTTCTCAATTTTTTTCTTGTTGATCTGATTTTTCTTGTGCAGAATAATTGTGGAAATATGTGTAGAAGAATTACATATGTTTAACATATTGGATTAATTGTTGTCTAGGTAAGGGGGGTAGGAAAAAGGAAGGGAGAAAAAATTGAAACAAGTTTTTGCAAGGGTGAATTTTGAAAATTATCTATCTATCTATATATATATATATATATATATGTTTTGAAAATAAATAAATTCATCTTTTAAAAAAAAGACTGATAAGAGCTACATCATATTCTGAGAAGCAGAAAAAAACAGTCTTTTTTGGATGCAAAAACCCTGAATGAAGGAAGTAATGACTGTAGGGTATTATTATCCAGTAGCAAATTTACCTATGACTTTTTTCAGGTTTTTAAATGATATAGCCACTTATTATTTGTATTACACATGACAGAACCAAAGATTTGGGGTATTTTAACCTGAATTAGAAATCTACGATTATTTATAAGAAGGCTTGCCTTTGAGGTAGCAGAAGCTTCAGAAATGATCAGAGGAAATAGATGATGAGAAGATAAAGGAACAGAAATCAGAAGAATGAGAAGAAAACAGCAGCAACCTCCAGAGAGAAGGTGGTGATGAAGACTATTTCCTCCTATTGCCCCTCCACCCCCTATTATTTGATCTGAGTAGAATAGAGATGAATAAAAAGATAACAGATTCTTACTTTGTCAGAACATTAAAAAATTTGTTCTTATCTTTTGATAAGTCTAACTCAGAGTTGATAGACTTCTTGACTAAAGCTCTTATTGATGGACAGTGCTATTTCTCTTGGAAGCTAATTGAACTAAATTGAGTTCTGGTGAAGAACTGCCTGGGTTTGTCAGTAATGCCCTCTATCACCATTTGTGGCCCCCCAAAGTCTCCAAGTGAGTCCTCTATTTTCCTTTATTGTTCTCTAAACAGAAGGATTAGAGAAAGACCAACTTTAGAGGCGTTTTGTAGGAGCAATGTTGGTAAGCTTTATTAGTACCCTACTAAAAGAAATTGTGTGATACACACAAACACATGTTGCTTCAGTGATCCAAGAATTAAAGAGAAATAGTTTTGCTCAACAGATCTTTGAGGTATAGAAGGGGGTAGATCAGCAAAGGAACAGTTTTGCCTGTAGATAATTTGTAGCCTGGAATATTCTCTAAAAAGGTTAAGGAGTGATAGGACAAAATAGTCAATAACTATAGTAATCTAGTGTTTGGTAAACCCAAAGACCCCAGTTTTTGGGATAAAAACTCACTATTTGACAAAAACTGCTGGGATAATTGGAAACTAGTATGGAAGAAATTAGGCATTGACCCACACCTAACACCATATACCAAGATAAGGTCAAAATGGATTCATGATCTAGGCATAAAGAATGATATTATAAACAAATTAGAACAATGTAGGATGGTTTACCTCTCAGACCTGTGGAGGGGGAAGGAATTTGTGACCAAAGAAGAACTAGAGGTCATCATTAATCACAAAATAGATAAGTTTGACTACATCAAGTTAAAAAGTTTTTGTACAAACAAAATGAATGCAGACAAGATTAGAAGGGTAGCAGTAAACTGGGAAAATATTTTTACATCCAAAGGTTCTGATAAAGGCCTCATTTCTAAAATATATCGAG
>JAJPUD010000314.1:549038-607831 GCA_023553655.1 Myrmecobius fasciatus
TATTTAGCATGTATTAGATTACCTGTCATCTAGGGGTGGGGGTGGGGGGAAGGAGGGGAAAAGCTTGGGGAAAAAAAAGTTTTTGCAAAGGTCAAAAAAAAAAGAAACTTACTTTGGCAACAGTATGAAGGATAGAGATATTAAGAGATCAGAAGAGATTTGTCTTGGTTCTTCTATTTGCTATATACCTTTAGGCAAGATATTTTATGTTTCTCAGCCTGTTTATCTTTAAAGTAAGGATCTGGACTAGTTCTCCTTCAGCTTTAAGTTTCTGTAATAAGATTTCATTCTCTAAAAATGGGATGATGTATATGAAAAAACCACCATGCAAAAAAAAAAAGATGAGTTTAAATTTTGTCTCAGATAATTATTACAACTATGATATTGAGTACAACACTTAATTTTTCCTCATCTTGTTTTACATTCATATTACTTAATTCATAATAACAAGTACCATTTAGAGATACTATAAAGAATCAAATGAGATAGCAAGGAGAGTAGCCTGGCATATGGTACCTAATTAAATAAATACTTGTTGACTTGAAAAAAAAATAAACAAATTAGAAGAATGTAGGATTGTTTACCTCTCAGATCTGTGGAGGAGGAAGGAATTTGTGACCAAAGAAGAACTAGAGCTCATCAATAATTACAAAATAGATAATTTTGACTATATCAAGTTAAAAAGTTTTTGTCCAAACAAAACTAATGCAGACAAGATTACAAGGGAAGCAATAAACTGGCAAAACATTTTTACATTCAAAGGTTCTGATAAAGGCCTCATTTCAAAAATATATAGAGAATTGACCAAAATATATAAGAATTCAAGCCATTCTCCAATTGATAAATGGTCAAAAGATATGAACAGACAATTTTCAGATGAAGATATTGAAACTATTTCTAGTCACATGAGAAGGTGCTCCAAATCACTATTGATCAGAGAAATACAAATTAAGACAACTCTGAGATACCACTACACCCCTGTCAGATTGGCTAAGATGATAGGAAAAGATAATGGGGAATGTTGGAGGGGATGTGGGAAAACTGGGACACTGATACATTGTTGGTGGAACTGTGAATAGATCCAACCATTCTGAAGAGCAATTTGGAACTATGCTCAAAAAGTTATCAAACTGTGCATACCCTTTGACCCAGCATTGTTTCTTTTGGGCCTATATCCCAAAAAGATCTTAAAAGAGGCAAAGGGATCCACATTGCAAAAATGTTTGTGGCAGCCCTTTTTGTAGTGGCAAGAAACTGGAAACTGAATGGATGCCCATCAATTGGAGAATGGCTGAATAAATTATGGTATATGAATGTTATGGAATATTATTGTTTTGTAAGAAATGGCCAACAAGATGATTTCAGAGAGGCCTGGAGAGACTTGCATGAACTGATGCTAAGTGAAATGAGTAGAACAAGGAGGTCATTATACACAGCAACAAGACTATACGATGATCAATTCTGATGGATATGGTTCTCTTCAACAATGAGGTGATTCAAAACAGTTCCTATTGTTCAGAGATGAAAATAGTCATATACATCCAGAGAGAGGCCTATGGAAACTGAGTGTGGACCACAACATTTTAATGCTTTCTGTGAATATTTGCTTACATTTTGTTTTCCTTTCTAGGTTGCTTCCCCCTTCTAGATCTGATTTTCCTTGTGCAATAAGATGACTGTATAGATATGTATACATATATTGGATTTGTTATATAATCTAACATATTTAACATGTATTAGACTAGCTATCATCTAGGGATGGGGGTGGGGGGAAGGAGGGGAAAAATTTGGAACAAAAAAAATTTTGCAAAAATTTTTTTCCAATGTAGAAAAATCACTCATATGTTCTGTAAATAAAAAAGCTTCAATTAAAAAATAAATTTAAAAAAAGCAAATAGAGAAGAAAAAAAGCTTAAGGAGATAAAGGCTTATAGTTCAAAATGGGAACTTTTCTTAGACATTGATAGTTTTCTCTAAATACAGTTCTGATTGCTATATTTTGGCAGTTCCTCCTTCCTGATAAATATCTATTAGTATGGAGTCTCAGTTGTTGTGGTGCATAGAAAGAACATAGCCCTCTCAGATCAGACTATTCACAGGCGTCTGAAAAATTTAGTTGTAAAAGCACAGTTGATCCTGTGGTAAGACAGTTACTTTGGTAAAAGAAACAAATAAACAATGAACGACAGCATCAGAAACAGGAAAAATTATTATAATGGGTACAGATTGGGTAAAATGAGACAGCTCAGAAATAAACAAATGTAACTTCTCTCCCTATGCTCAATATCAATGATCATGTAGATAATATTCCCAAGAGGCAATTGTATGGTTCATTTGGGGGGAAAAATGGAACTACTACATAAAAAGCTTCTTTTTGGTATTTAATAAAATTTGAATAATAAGGATTTATAAATCATACATATTTTCAAAATTTATATTTAAGTGGCATGTTTTAGAGATTTCAGGAAATTTGACCATCTCATGCATCTCCACCAAAAACAAAACAAAACAAAAACTTTCCTTGATTTCTTTTATTTTTATACCGTCATTTCTCCCTTAAACTCCACCCATGTTGAATTCTGCCTAATTACAAAGAAAAGCATTGAAGTAAAACTACATGTCCAGTATTACAATATATGTGCTTCATCAACCTAGAACCTAATCTTTCTCCTGAAAGAAGGTAAATATTTTTCATCATCTCTGAAACCAGGATTGGTTCACCATCCCCAAAGACTGATTTTTCATCCAAACCTCTTATTTTAAAGGTAGCTAGTTGGTACAGTGGATAAAGGGCCAGGCCTGAAACTAGGAAAACTTATGTTCAAATGCCAACTTCAGACACCTACTAAGTTTGGGACCCTGGGCAAGACAATTAACCTTACCTATTTCAATTTCCTGATCTCTAAAATGGGAATAATTATAGCACCTACTTTATAAAGATTATATGAGAATCAAAAGTGATAATAATTGCAAAGTATTTGCTGCTGTGCTTGGAACAAAGTAAATAAATCTTGGTTATTGTTATTTATGAAAGAATTGAGTTCTATTAAAGTGAATTACTCAAGATCATAGAGGTAATGAGAAGAATTTAAATGCAATATCTTTTCTTCCACCTCAATTTTGCCTTTCAAATTTATATGTCAAATATAATCGCTATTACTTATGGTATTTATGCAAATGTAGATGATTATGCAATGGAGGACTGGCCTTTGAGAACCTATTTGTGAGGGTCTGTTTGTATTTACTGTTTTTGATTAGTTCTATGGAACATTTTGCCAAGCTTTATTCTAACACACTGAGGCTTGTTGAGCATTTTCCCATTCATTAGTGCCTAAGAGACTGGCTTTAAATGGTGATATATGGATGGTCTTTTTGTCCACTGAGGAGATAGAACTGAGCAAGCCTGTCTCTTGGGACTTTTGTTTTTCCTTCCTGACAGTAGCTGAAGTAAAACAAGACAAAACAAAACAAAACCTGCTTTGAGCTGCCAAGTCAGGGGAAGAACAGTGGCTGTCCTATTTCCCATTTGACTACCATATATCTGGTTATTCTGTATTCCTTCTTTACTAAATCAAGGGATATAAGTATTCTGAGTGAGCAATAACCAGATATGACATGGGGAGATATAGAAAAGATGCAGCTTGAGCCAGTAGTAGTGGCAGTTGAATTTCATGTAAAGCCTAATCAGAAGCTCATTGATCAGCTATTACCACATGAGCAATGACTGACTTGTGAGCTGAGAAACTGCACTCTGCAAGTAGATAGATAACACAGCTCAGTGAGAAAAGAGACCTTTTAAAATTATTTTATACCCTCCCCTAAACAAACTTTCAAGGAATTTCAAGAAGAAAAGGACTTCCAAGTCCAAGAGTAATTAGATCCTCCTCAGTCTTCATATTCTGTATATGGCTTAATTTTTTTATACTTTAAGTTTAAATCCACTCTCCCTAGGACTTTATGTGTGTATAGTGGCAAAGTATACCTCCCAGTTTAAGGGGTTAGTATCATACCTAAACTTCTTTTGACATTCCCTCAGTAAATACTCTCTTAGAAACACTAATTTATTTCAAAGTTGTCATGGAACATACCAAATTAGGGTCATGTGATAGACATCTAGGGAATGATAATACCAAAATCCTTAACCCCTTGGGTTTGTGCTTGGTCTCTGGAGACTGAAACAAGCTAATTCAATAGGAAGTGAGAGAATGAGCCCATAGGGATTTCTACAGTTATATAGGTTGGCATTTGTGGTTGTAACCATCTGTTTTCACTTCAGACCCCTGGGATTATCACTTTAGGAATTATTAAGGAATATTATTTTCCTTTCTTGGGGAGAGGGGTAAGATATGAATATGATTTTAATACTGCTATTCTAACAAATCAGGCAATAAACATCACTGTGAAATTAAAATCAACCTTTGGTTCTTAGTATCACTGGTTCCTATAATTCCTTTATAAAAGGGTCCTCCAATATCCACTATTGATTTTTTTCTCCTTTGGGGGAATGATTGAAAGTATCTAATACTTTTGTTAGAGGCTGGATTGCGAAATTCAAATTCATCTACAACATGGGTAGCCAATCTCCTCCCTAAATATTGCCCACCTGCTTTTGTATTTCATACTCATCCAAATGAACTAGTTATGTATAAAGGGTGGGAAAGGAGATGTTTCTGATTAATAAATTTGTTCATGAACTCATTGTTATTGCCCTTTATATTAACATGTGTGAAAAAAAATTGATAGTGGAGGACACTTTTTTAAAGGAGTTATAGGAACCAGTGTTATTAGGAAGGAAAGGTTGATTTTAATTTCACAGTGATATTTTATTGCCTGATTTGTTAGAAATGTACAAATACATTAGGAAATGTATTTATAATCTATTCAAAATACTACCATCACAAATTTTTCATTCTAACACTAAACATAAGAATGGTTTCCAAAACAGGATTTATAAATTTCATAAATATTTATATTTATCAACTAAGTATTCTTAAGGTGGATGCATCTATAACACACATACATGTGACCGATCAACTGGTTTACATTATTTAAATATGGATTATAGTGGTTTTAACAAATTGCTCAGAAAAGAGTGCCTATCAATCATTAGTTTTCATTTTTTGTTGTTATGCTGAGAGTTTATGCCAGTGAAAAGACTTTTTGCCCTCTGTCTTTTCTGCCTCCTCCTCCCTCTCTTTTTCTGTGTCCCTTTGTTAATTAATGGGCAGAGTTACTGAGGCTACAATGCTTGTGGCTAATAAGGGAGTTTCATTTATTGGTTTAGGTAAAAGCTTTCAGAATGTTAATGCATCACCTGAGGTGAGCCTTGGAGCATACATTTGGCAGAAAATTCTTCCAAAGAGAATAAGCTGGCAAGAAATACTTAACAGAATCTTAGAATACACCTCTCTAGGCAGCTCATATTCTTTTGCTTCTCCCCATTAATAATTCATTCATTTTATATAGTTACAATTAGTAAAATAATTAATATTTAAAGCTTCTCTTAATTTTATTATTTCAACTGAATTTTGAAGGTTTGAATATATATTTTTTTAAATTCTTATTCCCTGAGGAAAATGACCACAAATCTTTTGACAGACTCTATGTGATTTTTGGATACCAATGATTCCAGTGATGCATTATAGTTCACACAGAAGAAACTCCAACTGCCCTTTTCACTGTAAAACCTTTACCTTGGCAAGTGTCTCCCTAAGCTAAATATTTGTCCTGAGTCTCCAAATGTTCTAACAATGCTTGGCAAAGCATGAAGATTTTCCAGCAGTCCCAAATTAATACTTTTTTTTTCTTTAAGGTAAATTGGCCGTTAAGTACTTTAATGGGAGTTTAGAAAGGTACCAATTGCACAGAGTGCAAGTTATACCTGTGGAGAGATTTACCTCTTTGTTCCTAGAGAATCTGGGTTTCTGGAAAAGGTTGGCAGTCTTAACAGGCACCGAGAGATGCTGCCACTCACTTGGTTAGCAGTTTGTTTCAAAAACTGCAGACTTTTGAGTTTTGGGGGTTTTATATAAGTTCTGCCACGGGCAGAAAAATTCTAGGGAAAATCACCGCAGGGCCTGGTACTCAGAGCTTACTGACTGCTGACAACAGTTGGGTTTTGCAAATCTTCTTGAAAAGTACTGAGTTTTACATTTTCTAACAAGCCACACCTGTCGGTAATTCCTCCCTTTCTGCTCCCCTCCCAGTGTGTTTACTGTTAGATGCACAGATCAAATATTAAGGTAGTGAGAATTTTGCAGGTGGCTGGAAACTCACCCCATAGGTAGGTTGGGCCTACTGATTTCTTAGGTTGCTAGAGCTTTTTAAAAACAACCCTCACTTGAGAATATTCATAAATGAACAATTTTATACTCCATAGTATATCACAGGCTCCCTGCTACCTGCACAAGCTGTGGCTCTCAAGGGGCCACTCTACAGAGGGCTCTGGTTTTAAATAAAGTACCAAGATGACATTTTGTGGTTCATCAAAGTGTTTCTAGAAATACTTGAGGATGAAGTAGAAAAGGTGAATGTAAGGCTGAGAAAGACATTTGTTTCTTTGTTTTTTGCCCAGATCTGATTGATAAATTATTTTTTAAATACTTTATATTCTAAAAAAAAATGAGATCCAAGGGGAGATTGTAGGAGGTAGGAAAACAAACTTTGAGTTTGGTCTCCACTATTATACCTGCCAATGTGACTTTGAGCAGGTCACCTTTACTCTTGTGGACTGAAGAATTAAGTACTCGAAAGAGACACATTGAAAACTAACAGTACCCATAGCAAAAATTGCTCCAAATCATTTATGATAAGAAAAATGTATATTATAAGTTAATTACTAGGTGGTATTGATAGTTATTTTTGTTTGTCCTTAGTTCTTGAAGAGGGCCATGATATCCCAGATGTGGTACCATGACATGCAAGTGAATTGGATTTAAATGAGGGAGGGCTGTGCAAGGTCACCTGACTCACTTTCCCCTTCAGAGCCACCTGTGTCCAATGGTCCAATGGTATTTATTATAGTCACAAAGGGTGCTCTGGACTGACATGAAAAGGCTCACTGCAAAGTAAAAAATGATGAAGCAGTCCTTTGAGTGAAGTGGCTATTGAGGTTGGAGGAAGTGAGGAGGAGGAATTAAGGGCACAGTCTAGGAAGTAAGGGAAGAGTTGGAGTGGATTATAATGGAAAACAAACTGTCATGTAATATGTCTCTATGAGCAGATCCATGATGAGTGAGCAGCTGCATGAAATGTTTGAGTCTGTCTTAGACTCAACCTAAGAAGACAGTCTTGGGAATTTTGCCGACCTTTGTGTGTGACAATGGGAACAGAATGGATGGATTAAAATTCTGATTGCAGGCCAGACTGATTAAAGTTCCTGTTCCACATCATTCTTTGTTGGACTAATGATAAAAACACACGGAGATGCTTGGGCAAAAATTAGATATTGTATCTTTTTCCTGAACTCTTTCAATAGTCTTACTTGGTCTTCCAACTTCTAGTGTCTTCACTGTGGTAAATACTTTCTGCTCACAACTGGCAGTGATTTTCCATGCTTGGAAAATTTGACAATGTATTATTCCCTTTCTCAACAAATTTTAGTGGTTCCCTGTTACTTCTAGAATCAGACAACTAGCCTAGTAGAGTTTAATAACCATTTATAATGTTACAGGTACTGTGCTAAACTCTGAGAATACAAAATCTGAAGAAGACCATCCCTACTCTTGAGATGGGTAAAAAGCAAACAAAAAGGTGATTAAAAAAAAGAGGGAAAGTCAGAGAATTAGGTGATAGGGGAATTAGTGGAGAAAAATCCTGGGAAAATGAGTTAGAAGAATAGTCTAGGAAAGATTGATGACAACTTTGCCCCGTACTGTTTTAAATCAAAGATTATAGGAGAAACCAACCAATCAGAAGATGAGAACACAGGTGGGTACTTTTAATGGGAGCAGTTATCTTGGAATCACAAATAAGTTCAAATAATAAATTCATATAAATAGAATATAAAAGTCAACTCCAAAAGAAAGATATCAAATATTTAGAAATAATTTTAAGATACGCTGAAATTTCATTCTAATACAACTTGCTAAACTTTTTAAAGAGAAATACCATAAATATATTGTCATAAAATTGGCTCTACTATAAGGAGGTCCTATGCTATGATCCCTGAGGACAGAGCGAGGTTCTGTCAACAACTAGGACAGGAGGCAAGTCCGTGAGACTGACAGTCTGCCCTCTAGCATTTTAATAGAAAGTCACATAAGTAGATAAACCATCCCCACGACACAGCCATAGCTGCTTTGCCAAAGCAGTAGCTCTAGGGAATCAGTAGTGACAGTAAGCATAGACCCTTAAGACCTATCAGGGAAGGCTTGCACAGTTTGGTTGACTGAGAAACCCTGTCTAGCAGTCAGTCCCCTTTAATAGTCATTATCATCTCTTAAAAAAAAAAATAAAAAATCCTCCATTGTGACTGATGAAGGGCAGCCATGATTGGTCCGGGGAGAATGGTAATCATTTGAATTAGCCCAGCTGGAGTATGCGTACTATGAAGAACTGGAGGAAAGTTGACTATAATCCTGAGAAAAGTAAGGGTTTTTTTTTTTCTTCTTCCAGACAAGACTGTGTATCATCGGGCAGCTGAATTATTGCTTTAACAATCTTTACCCTTACAAAATAGAAACGAAGGAACAGAATGGCACAAGGGGAAAAATACCAGTAATCACAGATGTCAGTGTAATTTATCAATGAAAACAGAGTTTAACTAATTTTGGCCAATGGCAAATGTAATAGAAAGGAAAGAGAAAAGAAGAAAGCTTAAATTTCCAAAGGTAAACATCATCTTGAAAGAAGAAAAAAAAAAGGAAACAATTTGTTAAATCGGTTCATATGTACTCATCAGAAGAGAAACAAGCAAAAGCAGAAGTTTAAAGCATGAAACATAGATGGATTCAAGACAGAAATTATGAAGTTGTAAAATTCATATTTCATATTAAAATGGAATGGTAAATGACTTTGCTAATCACCTTGATTTGCTTGAGCTACCTTACTAACCAGAGAGGCTAGACTGATCTAGGAATAAGAACCAGCCAAGCAAGAGGATAAAATTGAACATTTCTTAAGCTGGGTGTATTGGAAATTTTTACCATGTTAACATACTGAACCCAGAACTTCCCCTGCTATGGCAGATAACCAACTTAGATTGATTTATGTCAATTCTCAGCTCTGAAAAACAACCCAGCCAAGAGATAACCTTATAAGACCACTATACCATTACCCCCTCCACCCCAATCCTAGTCTTTATAAACCCTACTGCTTATGTCTATTCTGAGTCCAGTTAGTACTATGGGAGCTTCAATGCATACATACCTCCCTTCTTAGGACAAATAAACCCATGTATATACCCTGTCTTAGACCAAAACTCTCAGGGAAAAAAAATTGACAGCTTTTACTATGGAGAACCTTCAAAGCCAAATAATGAGTAGAGAAACAGCTGAAGCCTCTACCCTTGTGCTTATGATCTAGGGGGGAGGGAGATATAGAAAGACATTAAGAGAAAGCTAGAAAAGTAATAGATTTTTAAATTAAAAACCAAAGAATTAAAAGTAATAGTCTACTTAATTTGACATTTATTAAGTACATCTATACACAAGGCACTATTCGATTCCTCTCTGAAAACTGACTGTATTAGAAGTGCAAATGGTTTACGATACTTATTCAAAACAGCAAAGATTTCTCTGGGATTAGTATAAAATAATTACTAAGTTTTTTAAAAAGGGATATTTTACCTCAACATTTGTTTTTCCATACTCTGAAGTCCTCAAGCTATTGGTAATCTCATTTTAACTAGGCTTTCCTGCCAACTTGTAAATCAATGGGTGGAATAAACATTTGAGGGGCATAATTCCTTTTCTAAGATGAGAAGCAAGGGGGTATGTAATAGCAAGTTCTTAGCAGTTTATAAACTTTGACCCGAAGACAAGTTTCCCCAAGGTACCCAAATGGAGCTCTCTCTCTCTTCTCTTTAATGAGGTTATTGAAAAATAGACATCTTGGATTCTCCCTCCAGATGCTATGGTTCCTGCTCATAAATTTTTTACATTTCTACCATCAGCTAAAATGACACGCCTGCAAAACTTAAACTCAACTGACAGGAACCAAAATCAAATGAGTCTTTTTTGCTCTTTGTAAGAACATTTACTTGTTATTTTTCTGTAAAGTCAAAAATGCTTCATAAAATGAAATAGAGCCTAGCCTTTTTACTTATGACCTAAGGGTTATTGTGGTTATATTTAAAGACATAAAAATGCAATGGAAATGTTCTGGCTTTGTAGACTTTTTTTCTAATAAAGTTAATCTAGGATAAGCTTACTTTTCTTAAATTGCTATTGATGATCACCATTTTAAAGTGACCTATAATTTTGTTCTGATTTCCTGAATATAAAACAAAACTAAGTCTTCTGACACAGTCATTCATTCCCACAGCCCCAACTGTCAAGTTGAAGTTATGTATAACTTTCCTAAGTTTAGTTTTTGTAAAGAAAAATTTCCTGTTAGAGCTATTCAAAAGGTAAGTGTCTATCTTTGGACAGGCACTTCAATGGAGGTGAAAGAATTATTATTAATAAGAAATTATTAATAGCAGGATACAGAGGGTTTTTTTTTCTTTTTTTTCCTTTTTCATTCAAAGCCCTATCCTTGTAGGTCAGTCTCTGATGGACTGGGTTGACCATGAGACTGGTCTAAAACTCCAGGAATATTCCCCTCAATCTTGGGCTGCACCCCACCCAAATAGGAGAGCTAATTTCACATCAAAGTGTAATGGAAATATAATTTAATTGATTCTAGCTCTAAAGCATTAGACTCAAGTCCTAGAAACCCTCACTGTGGAATCTAAATGATCTAGCTAGAGATGAATCCTTTTGTCCTGAGTATGAGTCTCATGATTAAGTCAAGTTCTTAGAAGGAGGAACTGACTACTTTTGGCCTCTCTACTCTTTAATATGCCTTCATTGATTGTTCATCAAGGTTGATCTCTCCTATTTGGGGCACTCACATTTCCAAAGATATGTAGAATTCCATGATCTCCATGGTCTTTTTTTCTTTGGTTACCAATAGAAAAGAGATGTTTAATAAATTGTTGACTTGACTGCCTTTTTGAAGAAAAAACAAAACAAAACAAAACAAAAAAAAACAAAACCAGATATGTCTTATGATTTGCTCAGAGACATTCAAGTAATCCAAGTCATTTTCCCTTCATAGTCTTTAGAGAAAATTATCCAAAACATTATTTCATAAATTCTTCCTTAAAAGATGATATCATTGACTGAAAACTACTGGGTCACTTTTACTTTCTTTTCCAATCTCCCCACTAAAAGTCAATGTGAATTCTATTATAACAAGGTTTTATCTACATCATCTTAAAGTAGCAAGGAACATGACAAATAGAGAAAATCAATTATATGCAGAAAAGAAATGGTAGGAAAGAACTCATCACAGTAAGGGCATCAGAGAAAAATAGCAGAGTAGCTGATGAAAAAGAAAAATGAGCAAATATTTTAAACAAGGATACAATAGAAATGAAATATTATAGAGTGAAGGAAGCAACCTTGAGAAATTCTAATGAAAGAAACATAATATGATAAATTCTATCAAACTACCAAGCATTTTTTAAAACTGCAAGAATGAATAGAGTGATTTAGAAGAAATATACAATAATTAAAAGAAGAAACCAAGGTGAAAATCAGAGCAAAAATTAGAATACTCGTGGATAAATTGATACAAAAAAACAAGTGACAGTAAATCATTTAAAGCAAATAAAACTACCTTAAAAGGTTAAAAAAAATCACCAAAAATGAGAACTATAGGCTTGGAACAAAAAATGTATGAACAATGGAATAATAACACAATTGGAGATTCAGGAGACAAAAGGATTGAAAGAACAAATAAAGCTATAAAAATTTGAAGAAAAAAATGAAAAAAGATAAGGTCTCCAAAAATTACATAGTAAACTGAAAAGCCTAAAGTACATATTTCAAGAAATCAAGGAGAAAAAGTATTAAATTTATTGGGACCAATGATAAAGGAGTAAATAGGAGCCAGGCAGGAAAAAAAATGCTGAAATTAAATTCATTGAGTAATATCATGCTCAAACATGACAACTGGGAAAAATGTTTTTTTTTTTTTCTTCAGGCATCTAAGAGAAAAAAAATTCATATTACTGAACAAAATCCACGCAAAAGAGCAAAGAGGAAAATTTGTAGTAATATGTTCAGAAAAGCAAAGTAGATATGTTGTTGCCAAAAAAAAAAAAATTCTTGCTAAATAAAGTGAATTCATTCAGCAAAAAATAATTTTTTTGTTAAAGGTAGAAATTTGTTATTTCTTTACAAGATAACCAAAAGATTATAAGATATTTGTTATGCAGACTCATAAAATGAATGTGATTTAAGACAGGTAAATAAGTACAATTAATAAGAAAAGATTTAGAAATTAAACTAATATATTCATAGATATAGGACTGTAACATTTTTGATGACATATATCTCTATGTAATCAAAAAAAATAGATATATATGCTTAAACTCTTTGGGGAATTAAAAGAATGAAGAAAAGAGAAAAAAAAGCTAGACTAAATTTCTTTGAAAAGAAATTAATTTGCTTCATTAGTCAATCATTATTTGGTTCAAGACAATAAGGGAAGGGACAAGGGGAAATCCAGTCATGTATATGTACTAGGCCTGCCCTTAAGGTATGAGGTGGTGCTACAGAGCCTCTTTATCTTTCTCTCTGTCTCTCTGTCTCTCTCTCTCTCTCTGTTTCTCTGTCTCTCTGTCTCTCTCTCTCTCTCTGTTTCTCTGTCTCTCTATCTCTCTCTTTCTCTTTCCCCTTCTCTTTATCTTTCTCTCTCCCCCTCCATTTTTATCTGTGTCCATCTTGCCCTCTATACGTATATAAACATGCAGGTAAACATCTGTCTACCTTTCTATTCATGTTTAATGTTTTTATTTTTTATTTTTTATTTTTATATTTATACATGTATGTATATTTGAATACTTGTGTATGTATATGCATGCATGCATATATAATATACATACATTCATGCATATTTAATCACTCATCCTGCCTTGGGATGAACATATTGGTAGAGAAGTCAATGATGATTGTGGAGGAAGCTAGAAAAGAGATAGAAAGAAATTCAGAAGTTATGGAACATGGCTCTGAATGTGAGGGGGAGAATTGAATGAATAAATTTCTGCATGAGGAGAGGAGGGACTTTAGAAGACCTTCTTTTTTATGGATTGGCACCATGTTTCTCTGGAGTAATTCCCACTTTGGGAGTCCTCCATTTAATATTAATGCTAATTATCGATTATATTTGTACTTGATATAGAGACTCATTTTCTACTTTATTCTAGTAAATGATATTCCAGAATCCTATATTTTTTAAATTGGAAGGGTCCTTTTTTTTAAGAAGAGGAGTAACATGACCCTATCCCCCTCACCACACCCCTCATCCTCAAAGTGGCAAAACTGCTACTTGTTGGGAAGAGTTCTTTCCACATCATCGAGTCTCCTATCTTTTTGAAATCATTGTCTGTTACCATGGAAATGGTTGTGATATGAAACATGCATAATAACACCAAAAATTGTTCATTGAGATAATTCCCATTGTCCTAATACTCTGGGCACTGAACAACTGTGCATAATAAAAACCTGATAAAAAAAAAAAAAACATTAGAGAAAAAAAAAACACAATAAAGCCAAAGGGGAAAGAGATGAGAATTAAAATGAAGGGAATAGATGTGTTTTATAGGAATTGGACATAGTGAAGTTAGAAGCAGAAAAAAAATTGTAATACTTAATAAACTAAAAAGAAGAGAATGGTATGTGGTAGATGACAGTGGTATATTTATGAGCCACACCATTTTTCTTTACAAGTAAAATTTTTCACATCAAAATGCTTTGAATTCCTTTGCCTTTAGCTCAAATATTCTCTGTATCTATATATTAGCACATTTTCTGTTTTTGAAAACTACAATTTGATCAATACTCAGTCAGTTACATATTGTCTTTATTTCTATTGCTCAGTGTTTGTGTACTGATTTTGTGAATATTGATGTGTAAAACAATATTGGTACTTCAAAAATGAATGAGATACATACTCAAGCAGGGAATGTCACACAGAACATTCTTGTCATACTCTATTTCCCTGTGAGTTTTTTTTTTATTTCTTTTTTAAAGATTAGAATTATCTTTTACCTGGCTTTTTAGGTTGGAAATTTACAACAGGGAGACTAATATTTAGCAGAGGAAAGATTCCTAAAACTAGCTAGTTTGCTATCTATTGGAGAGGAAAAAGAGAAAAGGCAGAAACAGAGACAGAGATAGAGACAGAGACAGAGAGGCACAGAGACAGGGGAAAATGAGAAGCAAAGAAAAAGACAGAGAGACAGAAATAGAAACAGAGACATACAGAGAAAGAAAGAGATGGAGAAAGAGAGAGAGGGGGAGAGAGGCACAGACAGGCAGAGATAGAGAGAAAGAGATAGGGAGAGAAACAGAGTGATAGAGATATACACATATAGAAACAATGAGAGAAAAACAGAAACAGAGAGACAGAGTAAGATATAGACAGAAACAAAGAAGGAGAGTGACAGAGGTTTGCTAACTATTCCAAAGACCTCTGTCTTTGGCCATAAAATCCCAGTAGAGTTACTAGAAATGCCCATGGCACAGGATATTGATAATATGCACTTCGAGGGGGTGACTTTTGATGTCACCCTAGGACTTTCATGGACTTTATGATTTCGTTTTGTTTGGGTAATGAGAGGTTATCTGAAAAACATTGGGGGGGGTGCAAAATTTGAATTACAAGAATAGAATTGTAAGAAGTGAAACCAACAGAGGGTCAGAAAAGTCAGAAATAACTGAAGTATGATAGATTGACAAGGTTGAATGGAGTTCCATGAGTTAATTAATTAATCAGTCACTGGGAAACTTAAATTATTCAAGTTCATTTCTGGGTTCTGGCCCTGATTTGCTGTATGACATTGAGTAAATAAAACATTTTAACTCAGAAAATAACTTTACTTTTTGACTTTTAAAATTGAATGTGAGGGGAAAGATGTTCAAGGAAAGTTATATGAACAAATTGGAAGTTGTTAGATATTTATTGGTGCAATGGAAATCGCATTTGTTATCGATTATAATAATTCCATGAAACTATAATCTCATTCCTATTGGCATTACCATCAAAGGTATTTATTACACACTCTATTTTTGCCCGTTTTTTCCTTAACTCTAATTCAGGTTTTCTAAAAAATTTGCCACAGGGGACACAGTTGATTAAATGGAGCTTAAGAAGAAAAAGACCTAGAACTTTATAATTAAAGTTCATTATAAACTTACTCTACAACTGTTTACATTTGAACAAAAAATTCATCATTTAATGACACATAAGTATTTTATTCTATTCATGTACCTTACATTTTTCACCACTCCAAAATTCATGGATGTCTATTTAGATTGTAGTTTTTGTTGTTGCTGTTGTTGTTGTTACTTTTTATTATTACAAAAATGATGTTATGGATATTTTAGTATAAATAGGATATGTCTTTTTTTTCTTTGACCAAGATAGGATATGTACCTATCAATAGAACCTCTTGGCCCAAAGGGTATGAACAATATAGTTTTTTTTAAGTGACTCTCTCTTTCTCTGTCTCTGTCTTTCTGTCTTGCAGTCTCTTTTTCTCTCTCTCTTTCTGTACATATGTATCTTTATACATATATATTCCTAGTAAGTTTGTGTCATTTTAAAACAATATTAAGATCAATGTATTGTGTTTCCTTAGCTCTTCCAAGAGTAGTTCTTTCTGTCTTATGTCATATTTTCTAATTTCCTGGGTATATGTTATAGCCTCAGAATTAATTTCTTAAATCAGCAGCTTCCCTTTTCATCTAGTTGCACTGAATTTGATAGTATAAAAACTTTGTATACTCATATAAATAACATGATCATTTTATCTTCTTTGATTACTCTATTCCTTTTTCAATTAAGAACTTTTCCATTAACTATAGTTATGAAAGTCAGGTGAAAGTCACCTAATCTGATTCTCTTTTATTCACTTATTTTAATACTGATCTTTAATACTTATGACAGGTATTAATTTTAAATTTGTTATGGTATATGGTATAAAATCCTCAAATATAATTTTTGTCAAACTGTTTTCTATTTTCCCCAAATACCTTGTAAAATAAGGAGTTCTTTCCTAAATACTTTATGTTCTTGAGTTTATTAAATGCTAGGTTATTAAATTTACCTATTTCTGATTCTTATCTATTCAACTGCACTAACCCACTTTTCAATATTTTAATCAGTACTAAGTAGTTTTAATGATTACATAATTACATTATAATAAAGGACTGAAGGGTTATTCTTTTGTCCATTCTTTTAAATGTTGTTTTCCTTAGATTTTATACCTTTATCTGTTTTTTCAATTGAATTTTTCTAGTTCTTCAGTCCCTATGAAGAAATTCCTCATTAATTTTATTTACTTAGAAATAAATTTAATAATTAATTTAGGTAGTTTCATTATTGTCTTCATATAGGCATGAACAATAAATATCCCTAAAATTGTTTCAGTCGATTTTTATTTCTTTAAAGACTGTTCTGTAATTATATTTATATTTCTTGAGTATGTTTGGGTAGATTGACTTCCAGATTACTATATGTTGTATAGTTATTTTGAATGGAATTTTCCTTTCTGATATTTTATTCATCATATTTTTATTGCTATAATAGTTTTCTAACATATTACTAAATATTTTCCCATTAATATTAGTAAATTATCTTGATTTATAGTTCTTTTTGTTTTATTCTTCTTATTGTGCCACAGCTTCCATGTCTCAATTTTCCTCAGTTATTTTGTCTCAGTTTCCTTTTAATTGTTCTGCCTCCGTAGCAACCTCTTCCCCTTTCTGAACATTAGGACTGAGATAATTGGGCTGCAGAGTTATGGCCACTGGCAATCCAAAGAGTCATGAAACCTCCAGATGGCCTATCTCAAAGACTTGGACATCTTTATGGCCCCAGACTCAATGGCTCCTAGCTTCTTCCCAAACTTATCAGAACTTATGATCCTTCCTCCATACCCACAATCTGTCACGACTGAATTTATAGTCCTTTTCTGGAACTCCAAGACCCAACCCCCTCCAGTCTTCTGCCTCTTTTCGGTCTGGCCTTGTTTCCCTGAGTGCCGGAGCCCTATAAGAATCGTTGGAGCAAACTCTCTGGTGCTGGATACGCTGAGATCCAGACGACTGGCTAACATAGGCTACCAGTCTAAACTCTCCATGGACTGGATGCCTTGAGACAAGAGTCCCATTCAGTCCCATCCATAGCTATGGATTCCAAACTCTCCATTACCATCAATAAAATATTAACTAATCTCTAACCTGTAATGCTGCCTCAGTTTCTCCTGGAGCATTACATTCTATTGTTTAGATATAATGGCTATTTCTTTTTTCTCATGAGAGGTGTTTGGCAGTGTGTTCCTTCTTAGTTTTTGATAATAATTTATGGAGCATGGGTATTTACTCATATGATTTTTACAAATGAACTTATATTTTAAGCCAGTGTTGATATTTGTGGCCAAATTTCTCCTTTGGGAAAGTGTACCAAGTATTGGCTGATTGATTATGTTTTTGGTCATCATCAATACAACATGGAAATAGTCCATATTGTGATTATTTTCATTGCATGTCAAATATGTTTCTAATTACTTCTAGCATTTTAATGTAATTTTAATCTTTGGTCCAATATTATTCAGTGGTCTAAATGTACTTATAGTTGGTTTATTACATCACCAATAACTTATTTCCCATCTTTCAAAATGACCAACTTAATTTTTTACTATGATATTATTTGGCTCTCACTTCAATCAGCATTTTCGAATTATTTCCTAGAGGAAAAAAACAGAAGTGTCAAACACACTGCCCACATCTGTCATACTTCTAAATCCTGGTTTGAAAATAATGATGATTATTCATTCATTATAAGAAATGAATATATAATAAAATAAAAATATATCACAAAACAAGAAAATATATCATAAAACAATATATATCATAAAGTACACATACATCATTATAAATAGAGATACATAATTAATGCTTTTGCCATATGCCATAGGTTTTGAAATGTTGTCTATATTATAGAAATGCTTGCTTTGTTCCATAAATTTAAAATAAAAATATAGGTATATAAGAATATTTTATTGTGAGATATATATAGGCATATATATGTGCATATATAAAAAGTATCTATATAATGTTTAAGTTATAATTCCAATTATCATCTATTATTCATCAATTATTATTTCACCATTAATTCCAATGCTTGTGATACCTCTAGCGAAGAAAAGTATTTTAAAATTGTCATCTGATCTTTCCAGCTTTAAATCTTAAACTTAATGAATTATGTCTATAACTTCATCGTATCTTTCTTTGAATTATCCAGAGCCCTTGCATTTAGTAAAAGAGACATGTTTATCTCTACAAGGAAGGAAAAATTGGGAATGAAGATGGCTAAGAGCATGTTCAATTAAGCAATACTTAAAGTATTTAAAACTCTTTGTCATCTTAAAATTGGGGAAAATAAGTCAGCTCTCAGGTAAGCCACTTATCCAAGTTTAAGGAGGTGCTATGTATTTAGAAATTGGAATTTGAATATTAGATTCTCTGATTCTGAAGTCATTGCATACTAATAGATACTCTATAATCAATATTTCAATATCTCTTCCATCCATCTTTTCTTCATTTTTCCAGTAGTCACTATCTTATCCTTCTTTTGTTACTTCTATAAACTTGTGCTACTGACTTCAAGAGGTCTTCCTGCTTCCACTTCTCTCCAATCAATATTTATTTTCTAGATCCAGTCATGTCATGTCTCAGCTCATAAATCTGCAATTAGTCTCCTTTAGCTCCTAAGTTCTAACTCCTTTGCTTGATATTCAAAGTTCTTTGCAAACTGCCATGACTCTGGCTTTTGAACCTTATCTCACTTTACCATCCTTATGTCCTTTGCTCTACTCAAACCATACTATTCTCTAACATCAATTGTATTTTATACTTTCCTTTCTCTATTCCTTTGTTTATATTTTGGGGCTTAGACATTTACTAACTATGTGACTTTTGGCCAATCATTTAACCCCATTTGCTCAGTTTTCTTAGCTGTAAAATAAGGTGGAGAAAGAAACCACTTCAATATCTTTGTCAAAAAAAAAACAAATAAAGTCATGAATAGTCAGAAACAACTTAACAAAAACAAACAATTAAGATACTGCTTGTCTGAAAGATGTGTTATTATAGGTTCACTTCTTTTTTTCTGTTTTTTTCTCTCTCCCAAGGTTTTTCTCATTTGTTCTGATAATTCATAATTTGTAAAATAATGTATATTAAAAATAAATAAACTAAAAATTTTTAAAAAATAAAAGATCTATGTTATTTAATACTCATCTTCAATGGCCAGTCAGCAAAGTGTTCTAAGCAATAGACAAATTTAACAGACCTGTAATGTTTAATTGAACTGATAAATTTAAATTTAATAAAATATATTTGATATATTTTGTGGATTGGGTGCTTGTGAAACTAGTTTAACAAAAAGCTTTTCTTTTTTAGAAGATTTCTTCTGAAGCTGAATAGTTGTAAAATACTCAGCTGTCTGTTGAGGAGGAAAGTTCGACATCTGCATTTTATAAGGGATATAGGAAACAATTGGCTTTAATAGTACAAACCTCACATTCTGAGGCAGAAAACAATTAAGTTTCTTGTTTATATCTAAACAAAGCAATTTCTAAGATTCCTCTTAAACAGCTTTTTGCAAGTTATTCTATGTTTCAAATTTACCTTTATTCAATTTCCTTAAGTGTTACTAGGTGAATATAGCTTTCACACAATAAGGCCTACAAATGAAATTGAAAGTAATAAACCTATAAATAAAACCTTAATACTTTCTTTCTTTGAGGCTATTGCCTTTAGAATAGATATTGTAGAAACATGACTAGCCTAACTGAGAACCTCTTCTCACTTTCTTGAGAGAGCACTATGCATTGTATCAGTTTTTACCATGACCTTTTAACTTGAAAGGGTATAAACCATTCATACCATTCCTGTTTTCAGCCTGGCATTTGGAACCCTTTTAAGGTAGGACTCCAGGCTACTTTTCAGCCTTATTTCACATCTTTCTTTACTTACTTCATGTTCTATCCAGTATGGGATGCAAGGCTCTCCAAAATTCAAAATTTTAGCCTTTGTGCATTTGAAAAATGCAGTTAAAGTCTGTCCTTAAATTTGTCATGGCTTCAGCTCTTTCTTTTTCTCTTCCTTCAAAGTTTAGCTCTTCCATGAAGCTTTCCCTGATTACCCCAATAGTGAGTATTTCAATGTTTCAATGTATTACCAATAGTAAGTGTTTTAATATACCAATGTTAGCAATAATGAATGTTTCCTCTGTCCTCAAATTAATTCATGTTTATTTATTTTGTACCCATTCTAGCCCATTAGGAGTTTGTAAACTCCTTAAGGAGTGATAATATTTAATTTTTGTTTTTATACCCTTGGTCTCTAGTACCATATTATAGAAGCAGCTTAATAAAGTTTTATTAAATTATCTTAGAGTTAAGAAAGACCTTAGAGGTTAAAGTCATTCAGATTTTCTCAGTGACTATCAGGTATGACAAATGAAGCAAAATTGAAAGTTTCCCTAGCCAATTGCCTTTTCATGTGGATATTAATAAATTCTATCTATTAATGTGTTAGTGTTGATCTGTACTAACTTCTTCTGGCCTCATTTTTCTCAGTCATAATAATAATATATAATATTAATGTTGAAACAGTTGTAATAATATTATAATAATACTATGTAACAATATATTAATAATATGTACTAATAAAGATAATAATATAATTACACCAGCTCCCTCCCAGGGTTGTGAGGAACAAATGAGAGAATATTTGTAAAGTGCTGAGGACAGCATCTGCCACATGCTTAATAAACACATGTCTTCTTTCTTTTTCCTTTTTAACAGGCAGTGCTCCCTGATGGTTTGATGCTGTGATAGATGAATTTGCACTTTGTATGATCTCCGGAAGTGAGATTGTCCAATAAGTAAGGGGAGACAAAACCATCTCAATTCAAGCCAAGTGGGAGAACTGCCAAATTCTCCAAACTACACATCTCCAAGGTCTTTTTCTCTCTTGAGTTTTGTTTCATGGGTGATTGCACTCTTCCTAGACCAAAAGGAAGCCTTGCTATCACAAGTGACTAATGATGAGCTCTTCTGGGGGAGGCTGAGGGAAATACCCCAGGTTCAGCCCTGCTTTTTCTAATTAAAAGTGGTTATTAACTGTTTTGTTGAAACTAGATTAAATTCTTATTTAGGAAACTTAATTTAAAGTATGACCTGTCAGCTACATGGTGCCTCAATCCTGGGCTCATCTCCACACAAATTAAAGTAGAACAGCGTGTGCTTCAAGTATTCTCCACAGAGGCAGAGTGAACAGGAAATCTATATACAGGCAAAGGAGAGTAACCATCTGTAATCTACAAATGCAATACAATAATACAACAAGTGGTCATCATAATAATGATGATAACAATAACAATATCAACATTAATATAGCACTTTCAGGATTATGAAGCATTTTCAATATATTGTCTCCTTTAATTTTTTATTAAAAGCTTTTGATTTACAAAACATATGAGTGATTTTTCTACGTTGACCTTTGCAAAACTTTTTTTTTGTTCCAAGCTTTTCCCCTCCTTCCCCCCTCCCCCCACCCCTAGATGGCAGGTAATCTAATACATGCTAAATATGATAAATTATATGACAAATCCAATATATGTATACTTATCTATAGTTATCTTACTGCACAAGAAACATCAGATCTAGAAAGAGA
The DNA here is from genome assembly GCA_023553655.1 of Myrmecobius fasciatus. Classification (NCBI taxonomy): domain Eukaryota; kingdom Metazoa; phylum Chordata; class Mammalia; order Dasyuromorphia; family Myrmecobiidae; genus Myrmecobius; species Myrmecobius fasciatus. The sequence goes on from JAJPUD010000314.1 coordinate 570,998, forward strand.
GAAAGAAAAAAACAAAAACAAAAGAAACCTAAGAAGGAAAACAAAATGCATGGAAATATTCACAGAAAGCATTAAAATGCTGTGTTGTGATTCACATTCAGTTCCCTCAGGCCTCTCTCTGGATGTATATGACTATTTTCATCATTGAACAATAGGAACTGGTTTGAATCACCTCACTGTTGAAGAGAACAATGTCCATCAGAATTGATCATCTTATAGTCTTGTTGCTGTGTACAATGATCTTCTGGTTCTGCTGATTTCACTCAGCATCAGTTCATGCAAGTCTCTCCAGTCCTCTCTGAAATCATCCTGCTGGTCGTTTCTCACAGAACAATAATATTCTATTACATTCATATACCATAATTTATTCAGCCCCTCTCCAATTGATGGGCATCCTTTCAATTTCCAGTTTCTTGCCACTACAAAAAGGGCTGCCACAAACATTCTTGCACATGTGGGTCCCTTTCCCTCCTTTAAAATCTCTTTGGGATATAGGCCCAGTAGAAACACTGCTGGGTCAAATGGTATGCATAGTTTGATAACTTTTTGAGCATAGTTCCAAATTGCTCTCCAAAATGGTTGGATCCGTTAACAGTTCCACCAACAATGTCTCAGTGTCCCAGCTTTCCCACATCCCCTCCAACACCTGTCATTATCATTTCCTGTCATTTTAGCCAATCTGACAGGTGTGTAGTGGTATCTCAGAGTTGTCTTAATTTGCATTTCTCTGATCAATAGTGATTTGGAGCACCTTTTCATGTGACTAGAAATAGTTTCAATTTCTACATCTGAAAATTGTCTGTTCATATCTTTTGACCATTTATCAATTGGAGAATGGCTTGAATTCTTATATATTTGAGTCAATTCTCTATATATTTTAGAAATTCTCATTTAATTTTTAAAACAAGTCTATGAAGTAGGAACCCTTACATAATACCAATTTTGCAGATAGGAAAGTATGATAAGAGACATTAAGAGAATGCTTAAGTCACACAACCAATAAATATCCGAGGCAGGAATTATATTCAGGTTTTCATATCCTCAATTATTACTCAGACCACTTAGCTGCCTTACAGCACATGTAGTCCCAAAATCTATTTCCCAATATCCCTCTGGACTTGCCAAAATTTGATCTCATTACATTTTGATTTCCTTAAGTGATAAGCAAATATGTCCTTTTTCTCTGTATAGATATATAGATATAGAACTACGTTATCTAGATCTATCTATACAGATCTATCTATCTATCTATCTATCTATCTATCTATCTATCTATCTATCCACACAGTAGTACAGAGAGTGTCTTTTCCCAACTCTTAGAGGTTTTTTTTTTTTTTTTTTTTTCCTCTGCATGGTACTTAGTCACTGGACAGTTTGATACCTGTTATCTCTAAACCTCATGTCAAATGCCTTTTCCCTAAGGGACATGAATTATTTCCAAACTCTTCTACTGAATGGTAAGTTGTTTTCCTAAACTGTTGTTCTTTTTCACAAGGATTTGTCTATGACATACCAGGGATTATACTATGAGCTTTATGCACATTTTATTATTTTATAATCATGATGACTTTGGTGATGGGTAGATACTTTCATTCTCTTTATTTTAAAGTTGAAGAAACTGAGAGAGGGATTAAATAATTTGTTCCAGGTCACACAGTTATTAAGTGTCTGAGGATGAATTTGCACTCAGGTTTTTCTGTTGCTCTATCCTATGTTCCACCTACCTGTTTCAGCAGTCATATACAGGATCATCCAATTGATTCTGACCTTTTTGTTAGGGCAGCAATCAATATTCAAATGAAGAAATAAAGGAACAACAAACAATATTAAGCATTTACAATGTGCAAAGTACTGTTCTAAATACAGAGGATATAAAAAGGAAAACCAGACAGTCCTTGTGAGCAAGAAGTTCAAATTCTAATTAGGGAAGATCATGCATATGTGATAGTACATTTTACTATGGGGAGAAAGTAGAATAATAGGAGATAGTGACAGGAAAATCTAGGAGTCTTATAAGATATCATAGCCCTTTAAACTTGTAATAGTTAAAGAATTTTTTTTTGCCTGCCTATATCCCCAAACCATGGATTTATATATAGAATTACCCTTCAAAGATATCATATTTATTTACTTTCTCTGCCTGTTTCCCCCTCACACCCCTTTATTTTTCAGTTGAGGAAAATAAGACATAGAGATGTAAAACAATTTGTACTTTGTACAAGGCCACACAGGAAACATGGCCTCCAGCTCAAAATCTTATGTCATAGTTAATCTTTTTTATAAAGAAAAAATGATAGTAAGACCTGAAAAGAACCTTTTAAAGTTATTCCCTATTCCCTAGAACCCATGAATCAGAACAGAAATAAGAATATTTCTTTGTATTCAATCACTTATTAGGAATAATGTCTAGATATTTCTTTGGCCACTTCAGAATAATTGTATTTATTCTATTCTGATTAAGTTTATAAGTTTTCAAGGTAATTGTGGTAATTTTCCGTTTTGTTTCTTGGTACTGATAGTTTTCTTTTCACAACAAGAATAAAGCAAATCTGTCAAAATATAAGGTTATATTTCTACGAGGCTGTCCTTACATGTTTCCTCTTCTCATAACTATGCTATTTCTTTCTTGTGACATGTTTGTTCTTTTAAAAATTCTTGCTCAAAATTCCCACATATCTTCAATTGATGCTGTGGCACCTTTAAGGTCACTTATTTTTGTTGTTGAAATTTCAAACAACTTTTCTTTTAGGTATTCTGGAAACATTTCCTTTGATTCTTTTTCTTCCTACCTTGTTTTTCCTTTTATCTTTTTAATTATTTGGAATGGATAGTTAATTTTATTTATGTGGGCCAGTTTTATTATTATTATTATTTTTCTTTATTTCACTAGGATCCAGGGATTATCTACATAACTTCATTAGGCAATTTACTTGATCACTTATTTTTGCTTTTAATATGATTTCTCAGATATTTTCTAAATTTGTTAATTTTCTCCAGTCTCTTTTCTTTTTCAATCTCAGGTTTTACTTATTCACTTTTTCAAATCACCAAAAGCTTATTAACATCTATTGTAGCTTCAGAATTTTTTCATTTGTATGTAGAAGAAAATATTTTGAACTCATCTGTCATTTTTTGTTGAGGGGGGAGAGGGTTAGTACTATTTACTAAAGATCACATTGTATTATTCTAAGTCTATGTCAATGTAAAACTAGTTATATAACCCTCATCTTTCTTTTGCATAGTGTATTCTTGGTATATTGTCTTTGTGCTGTACTGAGAGTTTAAAATATGATCATGACAGTTTTAAAATTATTTTCAAGCATCAAAAAAAATTGTTATTCTATGCTTTTTGTTCACAGTTTTCTGACTCTTTTCCTCACCATGCCTTATCATTCCAGGGTATTCCTTATCTTCTATTTTGTGATCATTGAGGACCTATTCATTCTTGTTTTCTTAACCTCTGAAACCCTATGGTTTTGATTTTTTTTTATTCTTTCTAGACTTTCTTTCCCTAGTGTCCTAAAGCAGATGAGGTGGAGTATTAAATGAGCTATATTGAAAGTCAAGAGGGTTAAGTTTCAATCATGAGTATCTTTTTTTAAGAGCTATATGACCTTGGATAAGCTCTCACTGGGGCCCTTTCTGTTCTTAGATCCTCTATTTATTAATTTGAAAACAGAAAGAGTAATATTTCTACTTCCATTGCTTTTCAAGGTTTGTTTTGTCTTTTGAGAAAAATAGTTTGTAAACATTAAGGAACTATATAAATAAGTGGGAATTGTTAATATTAAATATTCATCTTTGGTATTTTGTAAATTTATTGTAATATGTGGCAAAATAATCTAACAAATTTGATATACATGTTGCAATAGTATTTTTGAATTTGGTGGTTTTCAGTGAAGATTCTATGATCGTATTAACTTTTTTTTTTCCCCTGCAAAAACTCTTTGAGTTGGACCTTTCTTCTTACTGGCCTAATTGCCCTTCAATTTCCTGTTCTTTCTCCATCTTGTATAGCAAAGTTTCTTAAACTGTGGGTCATGACTCTATGTGAGGTTGCATAACTGAACGTGGAGATCACAAAATTATGATTTATTATAAGTAAATGCTTAATTTGTATATCTGTTCTATATGCCCTTATACTTGGCGTCATGTAAAAATTTCTCAGTTGAAAAGTGAGTGCAAGTGGAAAAAATTTAAGCTTTGTTGTATAGCACCATTTATTTTACTTCCTAAAATAGAAATTTGTCCTTCAGGGGAGGGAACATCAGTCCTCACTGCTGCTTTACTTCCCTTTTTTCCCCTCACCAAAATAAAAAAAAAATACTGAAACCATGATTAGTTATTAGCCCATTCATAGATGCCCAGATTCTGCTAAATTCACATTTTATTGGGTCTCAATGTTAAAGATCTAAGGTTGAATTTTGTTATTAGTAATAATAATTTATTTATAGGGTCAAGCTTGAGCTGCATGAAGTATAAAATTCTTAATTAGGGTGTTTAAATAATTGATTTAGTGTATGAAAATGGATGTTTGTCTCATTATTATTAGCTCTACGCTCATTATAATAGCATTGCTAATAATGCTATTTGCTATTAATTAAGCATTCATTTTTCAAGGTCCTGCATGCAAAATAAGAAATAGATTTGGTTCTTATCCTTAGGGAGCTTAGATACCAAGGTCAGACAAGACAAACATGGGCACAGAGTAACACAAGCTGAAATGAAAAACTGCAGAGGGCACTGTATAATCAAAAAAGTAAGGACCCCATTCCCTGAGGCAATACTACTCCTACACCTACTTCTTTGGAGCCATGGGGAGTAAGACTGACTGAGGATAAAGAGGTCATGAAAACCTAACTTTTCACTACTCTGCTCCATTCTTTGCTAATGGCTTATGAATAGAAAGGACGCCAAACTTGCAAAACTTTGTGCACAGCAAGCATTCCATCAATACATCTTTGTTGAATTCAATTGAACATAACAAAGAATTACCACATCCTGAGAAGCCCCATAAATCTTTGAATATGTAACATGATGTTCATCTTCTAAATGATACCTCTAACTGCTTTTGCCCCCTCCCAACAATACTACTTGTACTCCCAAGTTGTTTTTCTTTCAGTGGTGATGGATTTACACTGAGCTATGTCACTCAGACCCTTTTTCTGATTGAATACACCTGACTAGATCAAGGGTGAAGTTGGTGCCCTCTGAACATTGCCAAGATACTTGGTATACTCAGATAGAATGACTTTATTAGCTCTGTGCTGTAGCAAACTGAGTTGATTAATCACAAAAGAACCAATGTCGTCAGAAATCAGGTTTTTTAGGCAATATTTGCCCAGAAGCCATGAGTGTAGAAGCCCTTCTTTGATTTACTTTTGATGGAGACTGGAATTTTAGAGTAACCTAGGTCATGCTGTGACCCTTCTTCAGGTCTGCCTTGATCTTAACATTGTGCCTGTGGGTCATACATATTTTTTATATTCTGATTTTTAGACCAGAATCAAGATTAGAGGATAAGGAAAAATGTTTTTATTGATTTTTTTTGCCTGATTAGAAACTTGTTTTCCATTAAATAAAAGTTACTTTCAGAAACAAAATTTCCATCTGAATTATATTCTTTCTTAGTTTTAATTTTATTTGGGAATTTAGGTAATTTGGGAATTTAGGTCATGGACTCACCAAGTAATCAAATTTCAGTTTAGGACAATAAGAAAATCTAAAATGATTTTATTTATTTTGCCTTCTTTTTGTTTGGATTTTTTAAAAATTAAATTAAGTGAGACTAAACTAACTGTATGTCTATTCAAAACCTAAGAGACGAGGTCCTGAATAATATTTTAGACCAAGAGGAAATAAAGATTGATCCCTGAAGCAAGCAGGCACAAGGTTCTGAAAGAGATTAGTTGAGCTCCAAGGTCCCACCCTCTGGAGAGGTCAACCAGTCTGAAATTCAAGTAATGTCAAACCCCTGAGACCCATCTTTTGTAGAAATCTTCAGCAATCTCACTTTGCCATGCCCTGTCAGAAATCCCAGTAATTTTCCTGAGGCCAAATTTTCCCTATAAAATCTACTTATGGATCATCCCCTGACTGCTACCTTCCTTAGGGTTAGTCCACCCAGGCATTGAGCCTCACGATATCTCTCCCCTTCCCTTTCCCCCATTCCACATGGTATTTTTCCTAACCCTCACTATGCTTTCCCCTCCACTTCTCTTCATTACAGCTAATTCACTTTTAGGGTACTAAGTCCATTTCAGGATTTAGCCTGCCAGCTAAGGGTATTCCCCAGCTCCATGGGGTGCTCCTTTTCTATTAGGTAATTGTGAATTCCACTGATGAACTTTTCTTTCATATGGTCTGTTTCATATTTACCATTCCTGGTATCTATTGTATCCCTTCATTCTTTCTGTAAGTCCTTCCCCTAAATAAATCTACCTTTTCACCCAGAAAATGTACTTTGGGAACTACATGTAGATCACAACATAGTATTTTCACTCTTTTTTTGTTGTTTTCTTGCCTTTTGTTTTCTTTCTCATTTTTTTTCCTTTTTGATCTGATTTTTCTGGTGCAACATGATATTTGTGGAAATATGTATAGAAGAATTGCACATGTTTAACATATAATGGATTACTTGTGCTTGAGGGGATGGGGGAAGGGAGATAAAAATTTGGAACACAAGGTTTTGCAAGGGTGAATGTTGAAAATCATCTATACATATGTTTTGAAAATTAAAAAAAACTAAAAAATACTAAAAATAAATAAAATAAAATAAACTTTAATTAAAAATAATAAATAAATAAATCTACCTTTTTCCAAAAAGAATACATTGTGAATTCTTCATATGATCAAACCCCAAATTTTGCTACCAAACCACACATCATCAAGACATATAATGTAATACCAGAGAAAGTGAGGTGAGTAGAAATTGGTTTTAATTTTTAATATGGAGAGTTTAAAGTAGCTGACCCTATGGGTCTATAGTCCAAAGCACTTGGTGCAGATAATCAGAGGCAGAGAGTTTATATAGGGTTTTAGCTAATTAGGGTTTATAAACATAATACATAACTTGAGTTTACAATTTTATCTTAACATATTGCAACTTTAGGGGAAACAAAGACAGATTTGGGGGGTGGGGTTAAGGATACTTGGAGGATGGACAAACTATAATTCTAGGAAAAGATCATAACAAATCTGACAGGATAGGGGTCAAGATAAGAAAGTTGAAGACAAGGGACAGTGAGTCATGGGACAATTACTCAAAAGGAAAGGGAATTATCCTAGCAAGGATTGAAATAATGGACCTGGATGTTTATGATATAATGGTATGTAAAGGGGATTTTCTTGTACTCTTTTCTAAACTAAATTTTCCTAGTACTAATTGCTAGGGAGGGGGATAGCTACAGCTTATTATCCAAGGCTCAACTACACATTTCTTAAAATTTTTCTAATCCAGAAAAGAGAATAAGTCAAAGTTCACCCAAAATTTATAAAGTACCACTTGCAAAGAATAAAACTTGTCTACTTTAATCTTTAAAGAATAAAAAGCAAATACTGAGGCATAAAAAGGAACTTAGTATTATATATTTAAAAAACAGTTGTTCAGTCTAAACATTTTCAATGTCTTAGAACTTTTTTTCAAAATATGAATCATTTAAAGAGAAGGGATCATTTATGGCTTAGAGTAATTGCTGAAGACTAATTGTATTAAGCTCACTTCTTCCTTCATGTTTCCCTGGCTTAGAGTCTTGTATTAATCTTTAGTACAATAATTGGACTATTCTGGATAACAAGTGTAACAAAATATTGGAGGAAAAAGAAAAGAAAGTTAACCTAATGAAAGTCAACCAAGTAGTATTTTATTCAGACTGTTAGTAGCATTTGGCCCTGGTAAAACTTTTTGACAACATATGACTGTAAGAATATGTTGTGCTTTTCCAAGTATTTTTTTACTCTATTATTTAAAAAGCATCCTCCACTAAAACTCTCCTCCAAAGTTTCACTGAAGTCTGAGGATGAACCTTAGTTTTTATATAAAAAACACCAGTTAAGTACTAACTATATTGTAAGGCTCTGAATATGGAATCCTAATGGGGGCCTATCTGATGTTTTAAACCCAAATCAATTTGATTCTAATTGGCCATCAATAGGTCCTAGGCCAAGTCCCATCTAGTCATTGTTTGGGTCCAAATTGACTCAGATTGAATGTAAGTAGCAGTTATTTCTGCTGTGGCCAGAAACCCTCCAAGATCATTTATTAATTTGTTTATTTATTTAGATTTTTTCAGATTAGGTGAAACAAAAGATTCTTTGTCACAATTGTTATCTAGACTTAATTACTGAATGGCTGTGGTCTCAGTTAAACTGAGACCTGTTGAAGACCTTAACTGTTGTAAAGACCAAGATGACCACTGCCCCCAAGGCCATCTCCAATCATACTGATTTATATCTGGCCACTGGCCCCAGGTGTCTCTGGAGGGGATGTGAGGTAGGTGAGCTTGCACAGCTCCCCCTAGTTGAAATCCAACCTTCCTGATGTCGTGGTTCTCATTTAGAAAGAAGAAGAATAATCTGATGTTTGAGGAACAAATTAGCTAACTCCTTTTATTCTATGATGAAGTTTTGAGGATTGGCAAAGGTAAGGGGTTACAGTAAGTTGACTTGAAGAAAATCACAGATTCTTGATATATTAAAATAAGCACTTGAAAAAATAGAGGTATGGGGATGTTATAACTACCTTGGTTCAAATAGAAAAGTAGTTTTGGAATTTTTTTCCCTTTATACTTTATACTCTTATAAATTTGGAAGAAAAACATATAGCCATGAATTTCAATGAAAACAATGCTGTATTAGAGTCAGATAAATTGGCGCTGAATTTGGGGCCCACCACTCAATATTTATGCACTTCTGGTTAAGTCTTTTAAACTTTAAAAGCCCCTTTGGGTTACTTATATAATATACAGATTAGTATTTGAACTTTGAGCTCTCTCCTTGCTCTAAATCTGGGAGTTCAGGAGAGTCTAATGAAGAATAGGAACAGTGATAATACAGCAGAGTGGAGAGATGGTTGCTTTTATAGTGGAGAAGAGCAGAGTTTCATTTACTGGTTGATTATAAGTTCTTGGGCAAGCCAGTTAATCAGTAATTACACTCAGATACTCTCTAAGCACACAAGGAACAAACAGACAACTTGATGATTACTTTCAAAATAGGCAGTTTTTCACACTGATGAAATTTTAGGACCAGAACCTTTCCCAACAATTTCCTAAAAAGGAATGAGATTGCATAGATGCTAATGTTATTATTTTTCTCATAAATACCTGGATGTTAAGTGGATGGTAACTCCTAAATGATAATTCCTTTCTTGAAGTTATACATCTGAATCACTATACATGTGTTTTAAATATATTATGTATACATATACATGTATATTTACATATATTCACATATATACTTATACATGTACATATTTCTTTCCATGTATGTATGTTTGTATAAAATCAGAGATCTAAAGAAAAATAGAAGATGGAAAGCTATTGGTAGATTGTATTATGAACAATGCCACATATAATGAGATCTATAATAAAACATAATAAGTAGATTACACTATAAGAAAAAAAATAGCTTTTTACTAATGCAGCAAGCAAAATATCTAATGTGTGTGTGAATACATATACATATAACTACAGACATATATGCATGAGTATCTGCATACATGCAAATACACATATGCTCATATGTGTTATATACACACGTGTATATATCATAGAATCAGGAGAGCATATTTCTGGAAGGAATCATAATCTGGGCCAATTTCTATCTCTCTCTTTTTTTAATAGAAGATAAAACTTGCTTCAAATAAATGCCCAGAGTAGTTTACTGAGTTGTCCAAGTTTATCCCAGGGGTAAGCTACAGAGATAATTGATCTATTGACAATATTCCTGTCATTGTACCACATTTGGTACAAATCCTGTATAATATTACAGTCAGAGAGATACTGGAGGGACTGAGACATTACCTTACTTGTTAGTGGTGACAAAACTAGTAAACATCTGAGGCTGGATTTGAACTCAGGAAGATGAGTCTTCCTGATTCTAAGCCCTGTGCTCTATCCACTGTGCCACCTGGCACAGTGAAATTTGTGAAAATTACTGAATATTTAATAATAATAATAATAACAAAAATGTCACCATTAGCCTACTAATGAGACTACTATGCAGCTTTAAAATTAGATATATCAAACTCATGAAGTGGAATATCATGCAATAACAGAATGTTAAATCTGGGATTTACCTTAGATATCATTTTGTCCAGCCACTTTCTTAAAGTTGTAGAAATAAAGTTTCAGAAATGAAATAAGTTAGATTCATTACCTGTGAATTTAGTTATTTTAAAAGGGCACATAATTTACTGAGATATTTATAATATTAAAGACTTATTCATAATTAGATTACTTCATAGTACCAGGAGAGTCGAGTGCAATTGAAATGAAAGCATTTATCTGTGAGTTGCTCTATTCATCCATCATCTATCAATATCTCTGATCTATCATTCTATGTATAATCATTACTCTGTTTATTCATCTTTTTGTTTATCTCCCCTATATCTATTCGTCCATTTATTTATTCATCTATCTACTTGTCTATTCATTCTTATATTTAATTTGTTTATTTATGTGTGGCTGAACATAGGAAAGTATTGCACACAAAATCAAGTCTTGGGAAAGCAATAAAAAAGTCTGGAAAAATGAATGGAAAGAATAAAACACGAATGAATCATTATAAGAAACATTTTTAATATGGAATAGAGAATAAATAAACCTTTCCTGAATAAAGATTATCAAACACTCTAGGAAATAAGCAGTTCTACCCTGGATGATCAGCTAATGTGAAAGTGATAATGAAATATATTGTTTTTCTTGCATGCATATTGAAAAACAACTGAATCAAAGGATATTATGATAGTAAGATCATCAGGAATCTACAAACTTATTAAAGAAAATAACACTAGATGTTGCTATATAGTTATAAATGTATATGCTTATATTTAAAGTCATATAGTTACATACAGTTATGTATATATATAAATACACATACATATAGATAGCTATATTTGCATATCTAGGTTTGTATATCTATTTATCTTCATTATCATCATGGCCTTGAATGGAAGTTCCTTAAAGAGATGTTGGTTCAAGTATAGATATTCTTGAACTGGTCCTATAATTGGATCTGGTTGGCTAACTATATGGTAAATTAGAGACTCTATAATTGTCTGTGGAGACTTTTAAAAAGGAGCTAATTAACTAGTTTTAGTCATTCTCCTTAGGGGTTTTCTCAATGGATTCCTGTTCTTGGTTTGGCTCCTTTGATGACAGAATTATCTGAGAGACAATGGTATAAAATAAAAATGTGGTCTCATGAATATATTCTTAGTTCTTTGTCTGCCTCAGCATTTTCTCTTTTGATTAAGGTATCTTGTGAGTTTTGAAACATCAAGTAAGCCTTAGGAATGCAAGAATTAGAGTTCAAGCTACGAACTTGGTGGGATCAATGCTGTGTAAAACTGAGATGATGTTATGGTTACTTTTTTCAGAGAACAATATGGTAAAGAGAGAGTATGCCCCTTAAGAGAAGTGTGGGGAAGACAAGTATATAGTTTTCTTCTTGCTATATCTCTGGAGGGAATATGCTTTTGTTAAAGCGAATTGATGTGAATTAGTTAAAAGAAACTAGGTTCTAATTACTTACTGATGACTAGTAGTGACCAATTGAAGCTCAAGGTAGTCTTGGAAAGTTTCCTGAGTACAACCTAAATTAAATTAAAATGAGTCAGAACTATTTAACAAAATAAATAATGGATTTATTTTAAAACTAACTCAACATTTACCCACAGGGATTCTTATACATGTTTCTGTTTGAATTTGACACTATTGTTGGAAATCACAAAATGCTATTATGGCTATAACCAAGAGCTACCATTGTAAAACTGATATGGAAGATAAGTTGGTTTTTTTACTGTTTTGTTTGCAATAAGATATATCAAATGAATTAAAATCTCAAATAAGCATGAATTAATTAAACTATTTTTGGATTTCTACAAATATATTTATTTATTTTTTTCTTTTTGGTTTTCTTATTTCCAGAGCTGAATTCAGGGCTGGCACATAGTAATCTTAGGAAATGCCTATTCTTGGTTGAATGATTGAGTGATTGATTTTAGTCATCTAAAATTTACAAAAATTACCATTCACAATGCAATTACATTGTGCTTCATGCTTTAAAGAGATCATCAAGTTCATATCTAAATGAGAATCCTCTTTACAGTATTCTGTGTAAATGGTTATTCTACCAGGTAGTAACAAACTCAAATTGAAAGGGGGACCACTAAGTTGCATAAAAAGATCATTGATCATTGCATCTAGATTTAGTTTTAAAATGTAATGTTATCTTTGCTATATTGTAATTTTATTTATAAATTATAAAATTTATTTATTATTTATAAGTAATATGCTGTACTGGGGGTATTAAATGTGAGTTTAGGGCTCCAGGAGGTGACAACTGCCAGACAAGATTAAAATATTTCCCAAGTGTTTTTTTAATGTGAATCCAGCTGTACTTTATAGTCTTGTGGGCTGCATGTCTCAGGCCAGCTGAGTATTTGACACTTCTCATTGTTATAGTATTTACTTGAGGATTTCTTGTAAGGTTGGATCCACTATATATCAAACCATACTTTATAAAAGCTAATAAAATAGTTGTAATGCATATAGCATGTTAAGGTTTGCAAAATACTTTATTAATATTATCTAATTTTATTCTTAAAACAACTAGGATCAGTATGTGATACTATAACCCCATTTTATAGTAAGAAAAATGGTCAGGCAGAGGTTAATTTACTTGCCTTGGCTCAAAAAATTGTGTTTAATGTTAAATTTGAACTCAGGTCTTTCTGAGTGTAGATCCAGCACTAATTCTTGGGAAGTTTTTTCTCCCTTATTTCTGGCAGAAATCTATTTTTCTGTAATATCATTCACTGAGTTTTGCCTTCCAGGATCAAAGCGAAAAAGTCTAAATCTTCTCTCACATGTCAGTTTTTCAAATATGTGAAGATAGCTATATGCTCCCTTTAAGTTTTCTCTTCTCCAAGCACTTCATCTGATCCTCATAAGATGTAATTTCAAAACCATTCATCCTCCTTATTATCTTCCTCTGGACATTTTCCAGCTTCTCAATGGCCTTAAAATGTAGTGTTCTAAAATGAATACAATTCTTAGATGTGTTCTTATGAGGAAAAAGTTCAGTGAATCCAGAAAGTTCAGAGATTTCAGCACTCTTTTAATGCAGGTTGAGATTAAATTACCTGTGTGAGTGCTGTTTCCTATCACTGATTATATTAATCTTACAGTGCACATGTGTGGGCACATATACAGACACACACACCCCAACATTTTTTTCATAAGAACTGAAATCTAGGCACATCTGCTCTTTCACTTGTGAAGTTTTTTTGGTAATAATTTATACTTATTCTTATTAAATTTTGTCCTGTTAGATTAAATATACTATATTACCAAGACATATCTGGGTATGGATTTAGTCATTTGATAGGTTAGCTATCTCTTCCATGTTTGTGTCTTCATTTTTGAAAATCTTGCCACCTATGTCTTCACTCAAATCATTAATAGGAATGTTAAATATGAACCCCCAATTTATTACATTATGTAAATTTTACCTAACATTTGGTCTTTTCTATGATGTTCTTAAAAAGACATGTCCATTTTTTTCCATCCTGTAAATGCCTAAGGCCTCCAGCTTACTATTTTGGGAAATTTGTTTCAGCTATCTAACTTTCAGTTTTCTCCTATGTAAAATTAGGAGGTGGAACAAGATGATACCTACACCTTTAGTCTATGTCACAAAGACACTGCACATTTAGCATTTGTCATTTCTAGGTTAACAATATTCAAATGTAACAATCAGACCATATGAAAAGATATTACTTCTACTTTCTAAAGTGATGTATTTCTGCACACTTTAAGAATTCATATTGATGGAAATAGCTCATAAATAGAAATAACTATTGCAAATGTGAAGAGGAAGCATACTTAAGTGGACTCACTGTATTTTGATGTTTACATACTATGACACATTTGGCTTGAATATTTATGGCCCATTCCCAGGTAACTAGAGTAAAAACAGGCTTTTAGAGGCATCTCCATGGATGCAATGCAAATTACATATGCAACTTTTATTATTAAATAACTGAATACCAAGAGCTATACTATTCTCCTATTACTGTACATTCACTATAGAATGAGCCCATGATTTATTATGTGATGTAAATGCAATCTAATATTTGGTCTATACTGATCTCCTACCACTGTGCATTCCTACAGTCCTGAACTCTGTTTTAGCCCTTTTATTTTCATTGCTGCCTTTTAAATGTAGTATGACAGAGGATGAGGGTTTATGACTCTATACTGAGAAATGAATTGCATCCCCTAACATTGCTTATATTTCTCACAAAATCCATTTTGCTTATCTATCACCATCTATGTTTAAATGCCCCCTACCTTCTTGATCACTCCATCTATAACTAAAGTGGTTATGGTTGGCTTACACAATCTATATCCCTGAAACTAAGTTATCTGTTGGTAGAATACTTATATTGCCAGATAGGATAGTGAGTTCCCCACCACTGGAGGATAGCAAATAGAAGCTGGCTAGCCACACTTTTGAAATTCAGTGGACATACGATGCATGCTTTGAACAAAAGTATTCTTAGGCTCATTTCCACCATAAGATTCCATGGTTATATGAGTCAAAGATTTTGTCTTTGCCTAGCAATTCATGTTTTCCAAAACTACTCTGATTATGTCATCACTTAGTCTCTCCAATTATGGTTAGTTATTTTTTACTTTATTATTACTACCTGAAAGGAAAGGCCTCTGAAAATAAAATGTTTTCTTGATATAAGACAATTTTAAACTTATTGAAGAAATGGTTTTATATCTGTTGCTATTTGCACCTAACAAAGAGTCATTTTCCACTATAGAGAGAGGGGCAAATGGGCTCCATGAGAAGTTGTATAACTTTCAGGTTGTTCCTCAATCAGGAATTAATTTGACATGCAGAGGGCCAAGAACATCAGAGTCACAATCAAATGTAACCATAAGAAAATTTAATGAAACTAAACAAAAATTATTTTAAGAATAATTTTCTTTTTTATTTTGGATTAAACATTTTTTTCTTCCCATCAGAATACATATTTAGAACTGGCAATATTATGAATGAATGACCAATATTTATTCAATGCTTGGGTAATATCTGGGTCTACAAACAAAAAAGCAAGACAGTCCCTGTCTTCAATAGTGTTATACTCTAATATTACATTCTGGGAGAAAGTTCTTGATCTCAAAAAGGCTATATTCTAGCAGTCAATGTTAATATGAAAATTTTTAATTTTCACTGCAAAGTCTATGATTTTATTTAGGTGAATAAAACTGAATCTTTCTAGTTTAAAATTTAGAGCCTTATTTACATTTTCCCCTCCTCTTTTGTGTCTGTTATTAAAAACTATCTTTCCTTTTCTGAAAACCTTGATAATAAGGAAAACATGGAGGTTAAAATTGCTGCATGTATGTAAAATGTATGTACATTTTAAATGCTCACCTGCATAGGTTGATAGTGAAATTATAAAATACCAATGCAAAGAAAATATCCCAGGAGAACATTCACAAAAACTTTCCTTTCTATCAGGCCCTCAGCTCTCAAGATTTCATTTAAGTTCCTCAGTGGCACTTGATTTTTTAAGAGCTTTCTGCTTGCCATCACAACTCATCTCTAATCTTTAATTGATTCTTCCAGTTGTCTCACACTGCTGTGGGCATTCTAATCAATTACAGATCTTCATTGAACTGTGGTCTTCTGATTTTCCCTCCCTCACCTTCTCTGCATCATGTGGGAACCACAAGATCTCCTTAAAGTCCACACTTGTATATGTATGTGCTTTCTTTGCCCTTTACACTTTTGAATTGGGTTCTTTCATTTTCTTTATCTAAAGCTCTGCTATCACAGCTTGAATTTCTCCCACATTCTGTATTCTGGTGTGTTTACTTTAATTCCAAGCAAGCCAGAAAGCAGCTAGCACAGCTTCCCCAATCATAAACAGCCTTTCTGGAGTGTTTATCAGACCATCTCCAGACATTATTTCATCAATATAGCCATAATGACTCTGTGTCATAACCAATGTTATCATGAAGCAGCAAACACCTAAATAATCCGTTAAGAACCATAAACAATTTCAGTGTATTTGCTTCATTCCCAAGTATCTGAAATTCAGCTGGATATCTAAACTTTCTTCCTCCCATACAGATCACCCTTCCTCTCTTTTATTCCATATATTCAAGAATGTATCTCTTAGTACAATCTGTGCATGCCAGCAGCTATAAAAATTCCACTTGTCAGTTCCTCTGCTGACTGATTATTTTTATTATTGGCAGTCAGGAGGTTTAAGTATCTTAAAGTCCACAGCCAAATATCTTGATCCACTTTCATAATAGCCTATATGTTTTGAAAAGGTACATTTTGATATTAGGAGAAACAATATATTGTCTCTATTAAACTGACCTTGTATAAGTTCTTTAAAAAAAAAACTCCGATCGGGGAGGAATGAAAGGAGAAACAAGAAATTCAAGTAAAAAATTGTACATGGGTAATACAATCCATTTCCACATCTACTAACAAAAGCCATTTACGGCAATCCTCTCAATGTTCTTGTTAACCTATTGACTATGAGATTCATTTCAAGGTGGAGGGGAAGGGGGATATAGGAGGTAGGAAGTCCTAGTTTTTGTTAATGTCCTTAACTAATAAAAAGGGGGGGGGGACACCACTAGAGGTTATGTATTGTGTAACTTTGCCCAAACACAGGCAGCATTGTAGCTAGAGGTGACCCTGAATTGGTAGGAAACAGGATTCAAGCTTCCTTTTCACATCTCTTGTAATAAAATCCCCAAGATAGTCTTGCTGATGTGAATGAGATAACCATCCTTGCTTCCAAAGACATTCTGAAGCATTAAAAACCTTACCATAGGGAATTTGGTAAGAAAGGGAAAAAATCTTCCTTTTGTTTTCCTTTGATTTCTTTCCTTTTTATTTTTGGGGTTAGTTTGGTCCTCTTCTTTCCTTTTTTTTTTTTTTTTTTTTATTTCCTGCCTCTTTTCTATCTTTTGATAAGACCTCAGAGCCTCTTGGGAGTCAAGAGAATGTACTAAGTAGCCTTAAAATGTCTGAGAGTAAAACTTGCCTTTTTATTATTTAAGCTGTTAAGTGAGGGGGAAAAAGTATTTGCTTAACCTTAACAAGAACAAATAAACAAAAAACCCAGTTCCAAGTTTGCTCTGATATATAGACTTAGTGATGTCTTTCCATTAAAACTGAAGTATAAAGGCATTTATATTTGATATAGTGAATGATAATCTAAATTACCATAGAATCAGAAAATTAAATATAGGGCCATTGGATTAAAAACTCAGGAGAAACTGAGGAAACTGCTTTTACTCTGCTGGAAAAATACTTCTCACCTAGCTATGCATTTCTTAAAGAGTTGATGAGCAAACTTGGCACTGCATGTTTTGGGAATATTTTCAGAATCAGGACATTATCTGGGGTGGGAAAAGTCACACTGTGAGTACACTGAGTTGCCCCATGTTTAAAAACATCGAGATATTGACAAAGGAGGAAATGGATAGAATGAATAATTTTCACTCTTTACTATTTGTTTCTCTCATACTCTAATTTACCCAGGATGGGAAATTTGGAGTGTCAGTTGATAAAGGCAATTGGGAGTTTCTCAAAGAAATCATCTTGTGTTTACCTGATACATATTTTATGCTGTTCTATATTTCATAGGTTACAATAGGAAAAGTAAAATATATACAAGATAAGAAATTCATAAGCATTGTGCATGTTAGTAGAATATAAAATACAACAATATCCCAAATAAAATGAACATCAGAGTGGATGATAGAAAGACACATGGTGGGTGTGAATCAGCTGCAACATAGAGACAATGAAAAGTTTTGGAAAAAAATAATGAAGAGAAAATGTAATTTAAGAATTTGTGATAGAAAAAGAAGAGATAATAGTCATATAGTGAGGATGAGAGATGAGAAGTGAATATCCAGGAGGTTCCATTAGCAATATCAGGGGAAAATGAAAAAGACTTCTACTCTCTTTGGCATTCTTATAGGAGGACTTGTTAAAGAGTGACACAGGATGGAAAAACATGGAGCTCTGGTGATCCTTGTCATTGGAGAAACTTCCAAATCAAATCTAGGAAAGCACAGATCCATATGTGCAAATGCATTCTTATCTATATGCA
Organism: Myrmecobius fasciatus; assembly: GCA_023553655.1. Lineage (NCBI taxonomy): Eukaryota > Metazoa > Chordata > Mammalia > Dasyuromorphia > Myrmecobiidae > Myrmecobius > Myrmecobius fasciatus. Next base: position 589,386 of record JAJPUD010000314.1, read on the forward strand.
AATTTAATCTATTGACAAGAAATAATCCCTTTTAAAGTGAAGAATATTTTCTTTTGGCTATCTCTAGTACCTAGTGCTGGACTTAGTATATTATAGGCACTTAATAAATGTTGATTATTTTTGGGGGGCCATTTAATGTCAACTAGGCAAAAAAGAATATCCTGAGGCTTCATAGTATAATTAACAATATGCTAGACTTGGAACTTTAATATATATATATATATATGCATATATATAGTATACACATTATTATATATTGTATGCATTTTTATCTGGTTACACCCTATATTTTTAGCATTGTCTTTGTCAAATAATAGAAGAAAAGAACAAGCATTTATTAAATGTTTATTATATGAGGAATTGCATTAAGTGCTTTACAACTTATGTCTTTTAATTTGCTCTTTTCAATAACTCTATAAAATAGATGCTATTATTAATTCCATTTTATTGTTGAGGAAATTGGGACAGAGATTAAGTGATTTACCTATGTTCACACGTCTACTAAGTGTCAGAGGTTGAATTTAAAATCGGGCCTTATTGAGTCCAGGTTTATAGGGTTTTATCTACTATGTCACCTAACTATTCAATGTTGTAGATGCTTATACATGCTATCTCAATATATTATGGCTCAATAAATTAGGTTCAAAATTCATAAAAGATCCCACTGTAAATATAGCTGATGTTGATCAATTAAGGAAAGAATGGTTGAGGGAGTATGAGATATAATGCAGGAAGACTAATTAAGGAAAATAACTTTGAGTAAACAGCCGTTGAGTTACAGTATTTCAAAAAATGTGTTTCTACATCTGAACTAGAAGGCAAAGGAAGAGAAAGGGATAAGTATAGTGTACAATATAAATTTGTATTTATCTAGAAAAGAAGGCATACTCTGGGATGTGGCATTAGATAAGGGGAGATGAGAACTGGGCTAGTTTATTACAACTTTTTTAAAGTAATAACAGTGGCATTTGATACTTGGGCAATATGAAATCATTTTATGTGTGTGTGTGTGTGTGTGTGCGCGCGCGCGCATATATATACACAGAAGAAAATGAGATAATGTATTGCTGGTGTAGAAAATCATTTAGGAAATTGTGTGAAAAGCCAGTTTGGGGAGAGTAAACACTGAGCCTAGGAAAATGAGCAGGAGGAAATTATATTTGTAAATATGTAAGAGAATGATCTGAACTATAATTCTGAGGATTCTAGATTCAGAGATGAAGGATTCTATTTCAAGATTACCTTGATGTTCTGAGCAGGAAGACAGGTAGAATAATGTCATTGCTCTCAATCATATGAAATGTGGTCCACAAAAAGAGCTAGGAAGAAACATAATTGAAAACATTAGTATGAAGAAGCATAATCTTAAAAAAAGATCTGCCTATTGGCTGCCTTCTTTAAGAAAGAGATTAGAGAGCTCTAATCCACAGTGAAACAAGATTTGTGATACTGAATTTAACTGTTCATGGAGGAGAAAGATATTCTTCTGCTGCTTACTTTGAGTACATTGAGTTTCTCTGTTTCAACACAGCATAATCATGGGTAAATGTAATCACTGCAGACAGACCTGCACCTAGATTAGAGCAATCAAAAGTTTGTCTCAGGTCAGGCAATTGAGTAAACTGCTAACCTGGTAGATTTGATTTTGATACAATACTGAGGAGAATAAGGAGGATGAGAAGCATAGCCAGAGTTTCTCAGACACTGCATATACTGGTTAAACCACTAAAATCTTCTCTTCTAGGGCATGATATATTTGAAGATCCTTTCTGACTCAAACTCTAAAGTTTATTTATTATTTTTGTGATTTTAGGGAGATAAATTAGATCAGTTTTGAATTTTCTAGAATGAAGATGCTTACCAATTGAGTCTTTGCTCACAAGAAAGTTTCTCATTACTCTCAGTTTAATTAAATTCAATAAACATTGATTGAATGCCCAGTATATGAAAGGCACCATGCTAATTGCTTTAGGGGATGACTAAAAAGGATTCAAAAAGATATGACATAACCAACAATTACTACACTAAAGTAGAATGTGAAAGTGTGTTAAATGGGGGTGCAAAGAATTTTTGTGAATTATTATGGTTCAAAGAATTTTATTGAACTGTCTTAAAGAATATTTTGATTGTCTCTAGACTTTTCAGAAAAATCTCTAGATTTTTGTAACTCAATAATGTTTTTGAATTGCAACACTGAGGAGATCCTTTCTATGTAATTATTTAGATTGCTTATTCTGGTTTTCTTGATTATTGCAACACATTTTATTTTTTATCTACTTGAAAAAAAATCTCCAGAGGTTTCCATATTTTCCTACATCATAATTGATAGTGCAAAGCCAATTAGATTACACTTTGTTTTTTATTATTTCCCCTAAATGCTCATATTGAAACTCATCTATCATTTTTCTGTCTCCTCATAAAGCCTTGTGAGATATCCTAAAGTTTATCCTAACAGACATGATATTTAACTAAAAGAGCATGTTGTCATCTCCAAAACTGCATCATTTACTCTATATCCCATCTTTAGCAATCGCTTTGGAAAAGAGAATGAGGCTGACAACTTTACACAGCTCTACCTTACTTAAATTCAATTCACTTGTGAGTCAAGACATCATCCCATGATGTCACTTATCTTTTTTCTCAAAGAAAGATGAACAACAGTACATCTTTCAAATCATTTGCAAAAATATTATAAAAAATTCCTTTGTACACTCATCCCTACTATTAATACTTTTACATTAAGAAATACCTCTCTATTCTTTGCATATTATCTTTAAATCAGTCTCCAATTAGTGACAAACTATTTTTCTTCAATTTCATATTAAATAATTTTTAAAATTTGACTTCAATTCTTAAATGGTAACAAAAGTTATTTGAAAATCTAAATGACAACCCCTTGTTTGCTCTTATTGTCTTGTTATTTAACCCCTCAAAGAATTCTAATGGATATACCATTTTTCCTTATCAAAATCTTTTTCTATTTCCCAGTTACATGGAACTTCTTATCATTAATATAATAATCAATGGTTTTATACTTTGATCATAGATTGTCTAGACTTAGATTCTGTTTTTTTCTGAGAATCTTATCTGAAACATCTTTTATGGATGGGAGACTTGTCAATCACAGTTCTTTGTTACCATGCCTATTTATGATAGCAGGCTATACGTTAAACAACACTTGTAAATTTTTTAAACATTTATTTAATATTTTCCCCAGTTACATTTAAAATAATTGTTCACATTTATTTTTAAGACTTTTGAATTTCAGATTCTCACCCTTATCTCCATTCACAGCCTCCATTAAGAAACCACATGTGAAGCTATGCAAAATATTTCCATAAAAGTCACGTTGTAAAAGAAAATATAGATTGTCTGCTCTAAAAACAAAACAGAACAAAATTAAGAGACAGGAGACAAATGTACTGGGAAAAAGGGGAAGGGACAAATACAACTGTGTAAATTATCTGCCATAAAAAGAGGCAAGAAAAAGCCTTTACAATGGAGGGGAGAGAGGAGAGGAGAGGAAAAGTGAGTGAACCTTACTCTTATCAGAATTGGCTGAGGAAATTACATACACACATAATATAAGTATAGAAATTTCTCACTCTGAAGGAAAATAGGAGAGGAATGGAATACAAAAAGAGGTGAGGGTGATAAAAGAGAGGGTATGTTATGAGAGGGAGTGATTAGTAGCAAAATACTTTTGAGGGGAGACAGGGTGAAAGGAGAGAGAGAATAGGATAAATTGGAGGAAATATAGTTAGCAATAGTAATTGTAAAAAGAATTTTGAAGCAAGTTTCTCTGATAAGGCCTCATTTCTCAAATATAGAAGGAATTGAGTTAAATTTATGAAAAATAAGAGTTTAGACCTCAATTGATAAATGATCAAATATATATGATTTATGCCCAAAGGACTATAGATTTATTCACATCCTTTGACTTAACAATACCACTACTAGGCAGAAATTCCAAAAGAGATCTTTAAAAATGGAAAAGTACCTATATATACAAAAATATTTATAGCAGCTCTCTTCTCAGGGCAAAAAATTGCAAATTGAGCTCTTTAGTTAGGGAATGGCTGAATAAGTTGTGGTATATGATTATGATGGAGTAATATTATTCTATGGGAAATGATGATCATGATGCTCTCAGAAAAACCTGGAAAAGTCCTCCATGAACTCAAGCAAAGTGAAATGAATTATTTACAAAGTAATAGCAATATTCTGGGGTCAGCTATAAGTGAATTTGCTATTCTCAGCAGTACAATGATCTACAACTACTCAGGAGGATTTATGATGAAAAATCCTACCCATAATCAGAGAAGGAAATGATTGTGTCTTCATACAGATTTAAGCATATTCTCTATTTTTTACTTTTTTTTTTTGCTTGTAAAATTTCTACCCTCGAGTTCTTCAAAAGTCTTGTGAGAATCACCTGCTTCAAATGATTATTCTAAAGGAAATATAAAAAGTTTCTCAAAGTAAGGAATTATCTAATTTAATCAAGATTCTAAAGCATCTGGTAACAAAGCAATTCATTGCTTAGAATAGGTAACTTGGATATGAAACTGGTAGATCTGTTATAATGCATATATGGTGTTACTACAATCTTGGTCTTTTCTCCAGCTACCTATAAGCCTAGGAAAGCAGGTGTGCTTAGCTAGATATGTGAAGTCACTAGAGAACCAAAACTCATATATAAAAGAGAGCTTAGGATGTCTAGAAATAGCATTGCTGCAGTCTGCAAAAACCTACTGACATGAAATTCTCATTTAAGTATGTGAATACTGGGAATCTGGGGCATACATAAATAAAGAATTCACTTGATACATTTCACAAACTACCTTCTGAACTATTTAATTAACAACCTATGAAAAATATACTCTTGAGACCTAAGAAGATAATAGATGTCACCTTTGTTCCATAAAAATGCTTTGCTACTAGTAAAATGAGCAGTCAGCATTTGAAGTAAACTGTCTTTCACAAAGTTCCTCCTTAACTGGTTGGATATAAATTGTAAAGAAGGGCAAAATTTACCCTCTATCTTCTTATAGTATATTTTTTTATTTATCATTGATTTTTAAGGTACAGCATTATCTCCCAGTATAGAAGTTGACAAGGCAGATGGTCTTTATTATTCCTAAAGGCCCTTTAATGAAATGACACTCTAATCCTTTAGCACCTTCATCTATCTATACTTCCCATGCAATTAAAAATTGGTGACACATTTTTATGGTCACTAAATGGGCATAAATTAACATTAATTAGGGGCATTGTACAGTGATTCTCTAATTGCAATTCCAATGACAAGAAGTTCCATGCAAATAGGAAAGGTAGTATCAAAATTAAGGCATTTGGACATCTGTAATGTTTAGGAAATTGTCTTTGACATTGGGGTGTGTGTTTTCTGTGTGTGTGTATGTGTGTGTGCAAGAAATGCTATATTACTTATTTACCTTGGTAGGGTATTTTTTTTTACCCTAAAGAAAAATAAGGTTGCAATGTGATAGCAATTTCAGGTTTTAAGGGTATTAATAATCAGTACTTACATTCCAGAGTCCAAGACACATATATCTTTCCTAAGGAACACACACCCTTTGGATTAATTAATTCATTAGTTAATCAATTTGGAGACATGCCTTCTGGTCCTGCATTCTGAGTGCCAATTTCTAAAGATTTGTATACTTAGCATAATGGCCTCCATAAACCATTAGAGTCAAAACTACACCAGCCACTTAGGAGGTTTTGATGTCAGATTCAAGGTTCATGGCCATCTTTAGACAATACCAATTCTGAAACTAATGTTCTTCATTTAAATTTGCAACTACCAGGTAGGCAGAGATATTTATCTTTTGAGATGTTTGTAGATTTGTTAGAAAATAAAAAAAAAGAATTTTAAATTTTCAAGACGTGCAATTGAGTTTTATTAGAAAGAAAATAAAAATGATTTTGACCTTTAAATGCTTAGATATAAGTAAAAGGAAAAAATGAGAAAGATAACAGGAGGAAGAAGACAGAAAAATACTTTCCATTAGCATACTTTCGACAAATCACCTAACCAGTGTGTACCACAGTTCTGTTATCTATAAGGCAGAGATGGCACTAGAATGTGTTTCATAATGCAGGTATAAAAGTCCTAAGTTAAGATATGTGTAAAACATAAATGAAGCTTTTTTTATTTTCCTATGAAAATATTAATTCCTTTTCTTTTTTCTCTTTCCAATGCTTTTTAGATTTCTATACCATAGGTTCTTAATAAGAATGGAAAGCCTTCTAACACAGAGACACCAATACTAAGTATATACTCCAAAGTAATCAAAGAGAGGGAGAAAAATAATATTAGGAAAATATTTATAGCAATTCTTTTTATAGTGACAGAGAATTATAAATAAAAAGAGCTAATCATCATCTGGGGAATACTCTATAAGCATAATATAAGATTTTATTATTACAGCATCAGAAATAATGAAAGGAAAGGATTCAGACCTGGGAAGACTTGTATGGGTATATATAAATGGAATCAAGTAAACAGTGTATATAATAACAATACTATTAGAAGGAAAAATAAATCTGAATTGCTTAAGAATTCTGATCAATTCAATGAACTTGACTGAATAAGACCAATTATAACTCAAAATTCCTCACTCTTTTAATTGTTCAAAACTTAGTACTCTTTATCCTCTAAAATTTTTTTAACTATATATGTGTATATTTATATATAACTACGTATGTGATTTTAATAGTATTTCATTTATCCAAACATATGTAAAGATAGCTTTCAACATTCATTTTTGTAACACTTTGTGTTCCAAATTTTTCTCCCTTCTTCCCATACCTGTCTTCTCTCCAAGACAACAAGCAATCTGACAGCAAGGATATGTGTGATACTTTTAAATATACTTCCATATGTGTCATGTTGTAAAAGAAAAATTCTACCAAAGAGTGAAAAAAACCATGAGAGAAAAAAAAAAAGCAAGCAAACAAATAAAAAGGTGAAAATTCTGTTCTTTGATCCTCATTTAATCTTCAAATTTCCATATCTCTATGCAGATGACATTTTCCATCCCAAGTCAATTAAAATGATCTTGAATCACAGTACATAACTCCCTATTCTTGAGAAAGAGCTGATGACTTTGGAGTAAGTAGTGAAACATAAATCATCATATATGGCAACATGTAGATTTATTTTATTTCACTATAGCTAATTTGCTAGTTAAGGTAGGATTTATATCAAGAAAGACAGGTATAGTAACAGTGATAAAAAAAAGAAGAAAAGGAAGAGCAACAATGAAACATAAGATACAAAGAAGAGAACAGAAAGAAATTTAGAAAGGGTCATAGACAAGTAGTGCAATACTAAAATTACCTTGTTAAATTAATTATTTAAAAAAAAAGAAAGACTATAGCATGATCAGCATATCATCAGCTATTCTCAATAACCTTCTTCCTCCTTTCTTGGGTATACATAAAGGGGATAAACTCTTGTAAATGGAAATTCTGATTTTCACAGTTAACTTTTTTACTATCCTCACCCCCCTGCATTTTTTAAAATAATAGACTCTTCCTCCCCATCTCTGCTCCCTGTTTTCCATTATTCATCTTTCTACATAAATAAGGAAGAAATCAGAAGATCTATTTCATTTCTCTTAAATCTGAGTCCTGTCCCTTTGAGTTATGAGGAAGAATTTTCAATATAGAGAATATTTAATATGCATGCACAACCAAGATTATCAAGAAAGAATGTTTGAAGGTTAGAAATTATATAATAAGAATGCTAAATAAGATGATTCTATAATGTTTTCCTCTTAAGAAAAACAGTAGATCTGTACTTTCATTAATGTGGGAAATTTTCTTGGATGGGAAAAATCCCTTTGCCCATTGAAGATCAGCACTTTCTATACCTATCATACTTTGATACTTGTAACTATAGAGAACTGCCTAGAGCATTGAAAGATTAAGTAATTTGTCTATAATCGTTGCATAAGAATGTGTCATTGTCTGGGCTGAATGCAGTTCTTAATTCCAAAGTCAACTCTTTCTCTAGTGTTCTTCCTTAAGAAATCTTAAACCTAAAAAGATGTACTTTTTAACAGATTATAGTGACCAGTACTTCCTTCATCTAGTTTTCTGTGTCTCTTGAACCTATTTGATACAGCCTTTGTCACTTGCAACCTTTATATCATTTAGATATAAAGTGATACAAAATATCACGTGATACACAGTCCCCACCTTGTCAACAAGAAACAGAAGCACCAGGTTCTTTTGTGACATATTTCATTTTGAAATTCACTATATTTAATGTTTTTACGGAATAAATTGGCACAACATCTCCTTGGTACATCTGCTAGGTATGGCTGTCAGTTATTATAATAGGGTTTCTAACGAATGACAAGTCAAAGATGTGACTTTCAAAGCCCTTATGCATAGTGTCAATCATGGACTCACTGCCTGTTCAAATGAACATTCTTCCAGGCATACCTTTAAGGTGTGCCCCTGACTTTTCATCAAAAATTCTCTCTCTCCCTCTTTTATCTGGTGGTGTCTCTCACTTATAATAGGAGCTAGAGTAAGAGAATAAGGGCGGAATCATGACAGATTTTGGTAATAACCGAGCATTTTAGCAGCTATTTTTAATATACCACCTCCTAAATTCCTAGAATAGTTTCATGCCCTCTATCTGTCTCATATTCCGTCCCTCACACAAATATTCTGAAATTTCATCTATTCTTTGTCTGATTTTTAAGTCTTTATCATGATATTTTTAGGACTGTTGCTACTGTTTACATTAAAAAACTGAATCGAAAAGAAGTACTTTCACCTTTGAAGTTGAAAGTGAGAATACGTGTATGAAGAACCGAATGAGAGTTACAGCATAACTCTTGACTTCTTTGCTAAATGTTGCTTAGCAACTTAGAGAAAGTGTGTAGTCCACCTGAATGCAGAAACCAAGCAGATAGTTGATATTCACTCACCGTCACTGGCCAGTGAGTGTTCTGAGCAGTGATATAGCATTATTAAGGAGTCTGAATTCTAATCTGGATTTAGGACGAAAATCACATATGGAAAACTATTTTCAGAGTTGAAGTAAAAGGTTTTTCAAATAATGAAGAATCACATATAAACCAAAGTGGGGGTTTTTGTCTAGAAATTCACTTCTAGCTATTCACTAGTATCTAGCAAAAAAGGTGGGTTTTTGTTTGTTTGTTTTTTAGTTTATTTGTTTTTCTGAAAAAGGGATAATCTATAAAGGAACAATTTGATGCATACAAATTTATATGTTTTTAAAAGCAATTTAAGAATAAAGGAGTGAGAATAATAACTAAATAGTTTTTTTTTTTAATTTTTTTCTTGCTGAGGCAATTGGGGTTAAGTCATTTGCTCAAAGTCACAGAGCTAGGAAGTATTAAGTATCTGAGGCCAGATTTTTAAAAGTATTAAGTATTTGAGGTCAGATTTGAACTCAGGTCCTCCTGACTTCAGGGTTGCACTTTATCTACTGCACCATCTAACTGCCCCTATCTTTAAAAATTTAACAAGAAATAATGGATAGAACACCTTTGGAGTGAGCACAAAAAGGCATGAAAAATAGAGTGGTACAGTAGAAAGAGCATCCTGGGTTCCAATTCTGTCTCTGATTCATGTGATTGTAGAGCAGTTGTTCAATCTTACTGAGTCTCAGTTTTCATATCTGTATAAAAGAGGAGTTTATATTTGATGATGTCTTTGGTCTTTTCTAGCAAGATTGTGCAATGGACAAAGGACTGGGCCTGAAGTCAGGAAGATCTGACTCTATGTGTGTAACCCTGGTCAACATTTAATCTCTCTGTAATTTTCAATTTCCTCAACTATAAAATGAGAATAATAATGATATTTATCTCCTGGGGTTGTTGTAAGGATCACACAGGAAAATATTGACAAGTACTTAGCATATACTTGACACATAGTTGGCACTTAAGTGCTCTTTCCCTTCCCTTTTTCTAACTCTGAGTCTCTGATCCCAGATTCTATCTCTGACAACAGACTAGCTGTATTATTATAAACAAGGCATTTAACCTCTAGATAATTCTCTGATAAGGCTCTGAGTTAAATAAAAGTTAATCTGTTTCAGTGGAAGAGTTTTCAAATGAGTAGTTTTCTAACTATTAAATCATAGGTTTAGACCACATAGCTAATGAAATATTTTCTAAGCATTCTAGTGCAATTTAATCTATTAAAGCTTAAAATTGGACTAAGACTTTTGGTCTCAGTTGATAGAGTGCTAGAACTCTAGTCAGAAAGTCTCATATTCCTGAGTTCAAATCTTTCCTGAAACACTTGCTGTGTGATCCCTAAACTCTATGGCTCAGTTTTGACATCTCAAAAATGAGCTGGAGAAGGAAATAGCAAATTGCTCCAGTATCTTTACCAAGAAAACCCCAAAATGTGGTCATGAAAAATTGGACAGGACTTAAAAATGACTGAACGATCACAACATTTTTGGGATACCCTACATTAGTTGGTGGAAAAGAGATCAAAATTGAAGATTAAAAGTGTGCCATACATTTTGACCAGGAATTTTTATTGAATCCTCTTCTTCCATGGTGGTGACATAAAAGTGATTTGAACACCACAACTATCAAAAACAAACACTCTACATAGTACCGTAAAAATAACAGCTACTCCGTTGAGATGAGCTATTTCTTCTTATGCTAAATGAAAGGGCATCTATGTTCCCAAATACACTTTTTCAAATGTAGTATCTACTTCATTCTGGTAGATTTCTGGGCAGGCATCTTATCTGTCTCTATTTTGCATGTAGTGGGCATTTAATAAGTAGTCAATGCTAAGTAACAGAAATAAATGGAAGCAAAATGTTTTGTAAGCAGTAGACGTCATCTTTTAAAAAAATCATTTTTGTGCTTCTGCATTTTCTGACTTTGGCTGAGAGCCAAATGAGAAGTGCCAAACTCCCATAAGTGTCTATTCTTCAGTTGCAAAAGTAATAAAAATCTAAAGAGGAAGCCTTTAGCCAAACTTCCAGGACTCGAGAGATTTTAAGATTTTAATACAATCTAGAAAACACTTTTTGCCTCCTTATCTAAACCAAACCTCTGAACCTCACGAGGTTTTTCTTCCACTAATGTTTATTTTTTCCCCTCGCTGACAGGCAGAAAGTAGCTTCTCAGCAAGCACTAAGTATGCTTTCAGCATGTATTAAAGAAATAACTATTTATTTACAGATATTTCTGAGCTAGTCATGGAGGGAATAAAAATGAACTGGGCATCTCCTGCCACAAGCTGACAACTTGAACTTCATGAAAGTATGCAAACAAAGGCAGGTGTTTGGATCCAGACAGACTTCAGATTATGTTGGGGAAAGGCCTGCCTCTCTCTCACCCTCCCAGCTCTGCCCTGGAAATGATTACAGAAACACCCTCAATTTAACTGAGAGAAGGTAACTTAATTATGTAAATCAACAGGCAATTGACCCTGCCTTGAATTTTTAATACTATACTAATTGCCTGATAAGAAAATCAAATTAGACATTAGCAGTGAATTTTTTGTTTCAATGTGCTGGGAGTTAACAGATACAACTCTAGTTGAATATAGCAATATTGGTGCAGGAATATCCATGTCTTGTGGAATAACAAAACATGCCCTTTCTCCTTTTTTTGGCTATGACATTCACTTGATTAAGTATCCACTTTGAAATTTCACTAAGTCCATCTCAGCTCTTTTTTAATGATCTTTAAAATGACTCCCAGTAGTCTTGTGAACTTGTTTACAAGATGGAAGAGCACTACCAATGGGTTAGCATGAAAATAGCTATGATACAGATTTCTTCTTCAGGCAGTCACAAAGGAGAGCTTTTGTTCCTTTTAATCAAATAGGCACCTAGAGCAAGAGGTCTTTTACCTGGTGGGTCTTCTTTACTGATGGATCTTTGTGATGGTCCGTACAAAGCTCTTTTCAGTCAAATATCTGTCGAGATCTTTTTTGGTGGGTACAAAGCTCTTTTCAGTCATATATTTGTTGAGATCTGATCTTTCTCCTCACTCTGCGCTTTTTACTTCTGGAAAATCAAAAAAGATAGATCAAAATAATGTCAGACACAGGAATATCTTGACTTCTGTAATGGTCTGGAGATTTTGCAACTTCTGAGAGATTAGTAGGGAGAGAATACAAAAATAAGGATAATTTCTGAATAAAATAGCCCATTTACTACAGGTAAATATTCTTGAATTGTAGAAACATTTAAAAGTGAATAGAAAAATCTTACTTTGGGACATCTGCTAATTCTTTGCAGGTCCATTTATTTTATTTATTTATTTTTTTAAGCCTGTATATCTTTGAAAAAAGATACCTGAAGAACTGTCAGGAATGCATTTTGTTTGGTGGTGACAAAATAATGCATAGCATGGTTTAGCTGACTAACAATGCTATTTTGAGTCTCCTAGACCATATCCTAAGGAAGATAGCAAAAGTTTTTTTTTTTTTTCCTTTTCTGTTGTGCTTTTTATCAAAACAGAGATTTAATGGTTACAGTTAAGGATATTTGTCTCCACCCTATTGAGTGAAAGGTTTTTTCTTCTGTTGTGGCTGTTTAAAATGGGAGGGCTAAGATCAGATGGCCTCTAACAGAGTCCTTATCTACATTTTCCTTGGGCTGGTATCTCATAATCCAGAAACCTTTTTCGAGACCAAGACATCTCCTTTCAATTATTTAGTTGATAGTTGAAAAATCTAATAGCTATATTTCAGTGACTATAGATTTCAAACTAACAGAATAGGGAGGCTAAATACAACAGTTAAAATATATGTTCATCTAAACACTACTTAAAGAGATAGTGATAGAAGCACAGACAGCAGAGAGAGAGAGAGAGAGAGAGAGAGAGAGAGAGAGAGAGAGAGAAATTGAATGAGAGAATGAGGAGGGAAAGGGACAGATGGGGAAAGAGAGAGAAGGGGAGAGAAAAGAAGGGAGGGACAGAGAGGGAAGGGGAAAAGGAGAGGAAGAGGGAGAGTTTCAGTTCTTTTGATGGGAGATCCAGTTGCCCTAGTTCTGTTCTGTCAGTGAACCAAAGTGCATATATCTAGGACTCAGACATATTCATGATAAGGAGCTACTTCTTAGTTTCAAAAAAGGTTCCCATACCTTTATGCTTAAGGAATTGAGGGATGAGGGTGGGGTTAGGAGTTAAGAAGAGCAGAAAAAGATCCCTTAAAGTAGACATGGCATTGTATTAACAGAACAGTCCAGTGCTTGAATTAGGAAAGCTGGTGATTGTGGACTGACAACAAAGTTCTTGTGGAGGTGTAAGGGAGGTACAAGGTGAGAAAGGGGTCTACCTCTGGTTATGGTTCTTTCTCAAATGAGAAAACTGACATCTAAAAGGGAGGGTATAAAAAAGGGAGTGGTTTAAAAAGGGGGGTATAGTAGGAAGAACAATTTATAGAACTGTGAAGTCAGGGTTTGAGTTTAATCTGGGAAACAGATTCACAAACTGATATTTCCTGAAATACATTCCTATATTGAAGTATGTTACTAATCAGTACCTTTCCCCCATAGCCAATATACTTATCGGCACATCATGGATAACTACCAGGAAAAATCTTACATTTCCTGGCATATTTCATGTAGTTCTATTGAGTTTAAAACTAAGTGGGGGAAAAAGAATTTCAAGTTCATATGTACATATTATATAAATATAAATGCAAGTATATATATATATATATATATATACACACATATATATGTATGTATACGTGTGTTTATATATGTGCATAAAATCACACACATTTTTTTCCTCTTTCCTTGATCTTGGTAGAAAATATCTTTTCCCCTTCAATCTAACAATTTTTCTTCCAAGTAGTACGTAGGCACAAAGAAGTTATCTCTTTGGATTTAGTCATTTGATGCTAAGTTTTGGATTTGAATTTAATTTCAAGTTGACCTGTATTATTTAAACACAATAAGTCATGATTTGGTAGAAATGGTGAAATATTTATTACCAAAGCAAAACACATTTTTCCTTTAATCTGTGATATTTTTTTTGTTGGTGTGTGATCTCCTCCATTAGATTGTGAGGTACTTGAAGAGAGGAGCTGTTTTTGCCTTTCTTTACCTCCTCAGAGTTTAGCAAAATATCTGACATACCATAGGCACTATGGCCACTAAGTAAATAAATATGGATTACTGAAATATGAAATATGGATTATTTCAAAAATTTCAGAGTTTTCTTTTTTTTTTACTTGAGTTCAAACATGTATTTTTAGCATATTTGTTTTTGAGAGGGCACTTAATTTTCGAGATAAAAGGGCTTACTTCAAATTTGTTTAGGTCATTGATTAGCTGTGTGGCATTCCTTTATCTCGCTAGCCTTTGGATTCTCTATCTGTAAAATACAGGAACTAGACTAGATGACCATTAAGGCCTTACATGAAACTATGCATTTAATAAGACTATAGTTGTGTAATAATGATACATGATTAATCTCAATTAGTTAATTTTGATAATCAGTCAACAATTGCAGGTGCATCTCCAGCCTTTGTCTGCCATCTCCCAAACATATGTTATCCATCCTAGCAAATAGAATTTGTTTAAAGAGTAAGGAAGGATCCATGCAAACACATTGCTGTGGTGATCAAATGTGCCCAATGTCCACAAATTGACCATTTGTCAACAAGGAAAACAATCATTTTCATACAACATTATTTTTCCTATTATAGTAGAGCAATCATTTCCTTCTAAATGAATTCTATAGATGCATTTCTAAACTGGATATATAAATCAGTGACCTTTTCTCATTGAATGGGAAAGTTAGCCCAAACAATAACAGATTAGAGAAAAAAAATAGCAATTATCATACACAGAAGCAGAAGTGATCAGATATAGCATATCTCTATTGATAAAAAAAAATCCATAAGTATTCCCCAAGGATCTAGAGATGTACAAATCTTATAACATTATTGAACAGACCCCAGATCCTGAGGTTCACAAAGGTAAAGCAACTCCACAGAAAACCACAAAGGGAGATATGAGCTGGTCCCCATTTCACAAGGCTTTCCTGGAAGATTGCATAAAGAATCTCAAAAGAGATTAGAAGAAAAATGGGGAAATGAATTGAGATTAGTGCAAGAAGGATATAATGCCCCGCAAAAGAGATATGAAAAAGACACCAATTCACTGGAAAAAAAAAAATTGATGAAATGGAAAAAGACACCAATTCACTGAAAAAAAAAAAATTGGTGAAATGGAAAAAGAATGCAATGAACAAAAAAATTCAATTGACCACTTACAAGAAAAAGCTAAAAAAGGTAACTGAAGAAAATAATACACTAAAAATTAGAACTGAACAAATGAAAGTGAATGACTCAATAAGACTTCAAGAATCAGTAAAACAAAAACAAAAAAAATGAAAAAAATGGAAGAAAATATGAAATATCGCCTAGGAAAAACAACTGACCTGGAAAATAGATCTAGGAGAGAGAATCTAAAGAATATTGAACTCCCTGAAAGCCATGATGAAAAAAAAAAAAAAAAACCTAGACACTATCTTCCAGGAAATCATGAAAGAAAACTGCCATGAGATTGTAGAATCAAAAGGCAAAATCACCATTGAAAGAATTCACCGATCACCTCCTGAAAGAGACCTTAAAATTAAATTCCCAAGGAATATCGCGACTAAATTTGAGGACTATTGCATCAAGGAAAAGATATTGCAAGCAGCTAGAAAGAAGCAATTCATCTAACGAGCAATATGATGAGAATCACATAGAATCTGACAGCCTCCACCTTAAAGGATCAAAGGGCCTGGAATCAGATATTCCCAAAGTCAAAGGAACTTGGATTACAGCCAAGAACAGCTAGAATGAGCATTATCTTCCAGGGAAGAAGATGGACATTAAAGATATGGGTGAATTTCACATATTTCTAATGAAAAGATCAGATCTGAATAAAAAATTTAACCTCCAAACACAGAACTCAAAAGAAGCATAAAAAGGTAAAAAGAAAAGAACTCTTGAGAACTGTATTTCTATTATGGGTATACTTAGAGAATGGGGTATAATTTGATTTTACTTTGATAATATGAAAAAGAAACTAGAGGTGTAAGGGGGATCTTACTGGAAAAAGAGGAAAAAGGACATAAAATAAGGTTAAAAAAAAGGAGCTAAAAATAAGGTAAAATCTCATGAAGAGGCAAAGAAAACCTAATATAATTGACTGAAAGAAGGGAAGGGAATGAGCATTGTGTGAATCTTACTCTCATTAGATTGGGCTCTAAAAGAGAATATCAAACACATTCGGTTTCACAGAGAAACTTGTCCCTCCTTATAGGAAAGTGGGAGGGAAAGGAGGAAAAGTAAGGGATAGACTAATAGAAGGGAAAATAGGTGAATTAGGGAAAAGGTGTAAAAAAAGGCAAAGGGACTCTGGAGGGGGGAGGACTGGAAATCAAAAGCAAAATACTGGGGAGGGGGGAGGGAAAAAGGTGTAAGGGAGAAAGGGGAAAAGAAAGAGAAAAACATAACTTTGGGTAAATAAGATGACAGGAAATACAGAATTAGTTATTTTAATTGTGAATGTCAATGAGATGAACACTCCCATAAAACAAAAGCACATAGCAGACTGGATTAAAAGCCAGAATTCTACAATATGTTGTTTAAAAGAAACACATCTAAAACATAGAGATACATACAGAGGTAAAGGATTGGAGCAGAATCTATTATGCTTCAGGTGAACAAAAAAAAAAGCAGGGATAGCAATCCTGATCTCAGATCAAGTAAAAGCAAAGATAGATCTAATTAAAAGAGATAAGGAATGAAACTATATTTTACTAAAGGGTACCATAGATAATGAAGCAATATCAATACTAAACATATATGCACCAAGTGGTATAGCATCCAAATTCCTAGAGGAGAAGTTAAGAGAGATGCAAGAAGAAATAGACAGCAAAACTATACTAATGGGGGATCTCAACCTTGCTCTCTCTGAATTAGATAAACCAAACCACAAAATAAATAAGAAAGAAATTAAGGAGGTAAACAAAATGTTAGAAAACTTAGGTATGATAGCTCTTTGGAGAAAATTGAATGGAGACATAAAGGAGTTTACTTTTTTTTTCAGCTGTACATGGAACTTACACAAAAATTGACCTTGTGTTAGGGCATAAAAACCTCAAAATCAAATGCAGAAAGGTAGAAATAGTAAATGCATTTTTTTTCAGGTCATGATGCAAAAGTATCACATGCAATATAAGGCCAGGAGAAAATAGAGCAAAAGTTAATTGGAAATCAAATAATCTAATCTTAAAGAATGAATGGGTGAAACAGAAAATCATAGATAAATTAACATCCAGGAGAATGGCAATAATGAGAAAACATACCAAAATTTGTGGGATATAGCCAAAGTATTATAAGGGGTAATTTTATATCTTTAGATACTTACTTGCATAAAATAGAGAAAGAAAAGATCAATGAATTGGGTCTACAATAAAAAAAGCTAAAACAAAGAACATATTAAAACCCTTCAATTAAATACAAAATTTGAAATTCTGAAAATAAGTGAGATTAATGAAATAGAAAATAAGAAAACTATTGAATTAATAAATAAAACCAAGAGTTGGTTTTATATAAAAAAATAGATAAGACATTAATTAATTTAATTAGAAAAGAGGAAAATGAAATTGTTAGTCTTAAAAATGATAAGGGAGAACTTTCCACCAATGAAGAGGAAATTAGAGCAATAATAAGAAGTTACTTTGCCCAACTTTATGTTAATAAATTTGATGATCTAAGTGAAATGGAGGAATATCTATAAAAATACACATTGCCCAGGTTAACAGAATAGGAAATAAATTATTTATATAGCCCCATTTTAGAAAAAGAAGTAGAACAAGCTATTAATCAACTCCCCAAGAAAAAATTTCCAAGGCCAGATGGATTTACATGTAACTTCTACTAAACATTTAAAGAACAATTAATTCCAATCTTGTCAGATTGGCTAAAATGACAGGAAAAGATAAAAATAAATGTTGGAGAGGATGTGGGAAAACTGGGACACTGATACATTGTTAGTGGAACTGTGAATGGATCCAACCATTCTGGAGAGCAATTTGGAAATATGCTCTAAAAGTTATCAAACTGTGCATACCCTCTGACCCAGCAGCGTTTCTATTGAGCTTATATCCCAAAGAAATCATAAAGGAAGGAAAGGGCCCCACATGTGCAAGGATGTTTGTGGCAGCCCTTTTTGTAGTGGCTAGAAACTGGAAACTGAATGGATGTCCATATATTGGAGAATGGCTGAATAAGCTATGGTATATGAATGTTATGGAATATTATTGTTCTGTAAGAAACAACCAGCAGGATGATTTCAGAGAGGCCTGGAGATACTTGCATGAACTGATGCTGAGTGAAATGAGCAGAACCAGGAGATCAATATACACGGCAACATCAATACTATA
>JAJPUD010000314.1:607931-626895 GCA_023553655.1 Myrmecobius fasciatus
GTAAGAAACAACCAGCAGGATGATTTCAGAGAGGCCTGGAGATACTTGCATGAACTGATGCTGAGTGAAATGAGCAGAACCAGGAGATCAATATACACGGCAACAACAAGACTATATGATGATCAATTCTGAAGGACATGGTTTTCTTCAGCAATGAGATGTTTCAAACCAGTTCCAGTTGTTCAGTGATGAAGAAAGCCATATACAGCTAGGGAGAGTCGTGTGGGATCTGAGTGTGGAACACAACAGTATTTTCATGCTCTATTGATGTTTACTTGCATTTTGTTTTCCTTCTCAGGTTTTTTTTTTCTTTTTTCTTGTAGATCTGATTTTTCTTGTACAGCAAGATAACTGTATAAATATGTATACATATATTCGATTTGTTGTGTATTTTAACATAATTAACATGTATTAGACTTCCTGCCATCTAGGGGAGGGGATAGGAGGAAGGAGGGAAAAATTTGTAACAGAAAGCTTTGTAAGGGTCAGTGTTGAAAAATTACCCATGCATATGTATTGCAAATAAAAAGCTTTAATTTACAAAAAATAAAAAAAGAAAAAAAAGAAAAAAGAAAAAAAATCAGAAACATTAAAAAAATAAAGTCAAAATCTGGTCTACTCACCTTGGCTATGGCTCTTTGTAGAATGGGAAAAAGAAGAAAATTAAATTGCTTAATGTAGGTTGAGTGAGGAAGAATTTCTAATTCAATTAAGTTATGTATAGTGATTTAAGAAAAATGGTTTCCAAAAGTTCCTAAATGTTCTGAATATTTTAAATTTTTTGGTTGTTTTTGACTGGCAGTATAATTTTATTCATCTATGGAATATCTAGAACAAAACTTGTGACAATGTAGATTACTATTTTCTCTGTAACAGTGTTAGATGGATCTTTAACTTCTTAATTTTAGAGTATTTAATGTTTATTTGTAAAAGGGTGCTGCTAACCCTTTTTCTGGTGGCAAAGAACTGGAAATTGAGTGAATGCCCATCTGTTGGGGAATGGCTGAGTAAGTTATGGTATATGAATATAAATTATATATAAGAATTATGAATTATACATGAATATAATAAAAATATGACAAAGTATTATTCTTCTATAAGAAACAAATCAGCAGGATGATTTTAGAGAGATCTGGGGAGATGCTAAGTAAAATGATCAGAACTAGGAGATCACTGTACATGACAACAGCAAGATTATACAGTGATTAATTCTTGATAGATGTGACTCTTTTCAGTAATGAGTTGATTCAGGCCGATTTCAATAGACTTGTGAAGGAGAGAGACATCTGCACCAAGAAAGGGACTATGGGTACTGAATGTGGATCACAACATAACATTTTCACTTATTTTGTTGTAGTTTGCTTTGTTTTTTGTTTTCTTTCTCATTCTTTTCCTTCTGTTTGATCTGATTTTTCTTGTACAGTATGATAAATGTGGAAATACGTATAAAAGAATTGTACATATTCAACATATTAGATTACTTGCTGTCTAAGGGAAGGAATGAGGGGAAGAGAGAAAGAAAAAATTGGCACACAAGGTTTTGCAAGGGTAAATGATGAAAACAATTTTTGTATACATTTTGAAAATAAGCTATTATTTTTTAAAGGGTGCTCTTACATATTTTCACATTTTTGGTACTGTAGCTTAACTAATGATACACAATAGGATTGCATATTTAACTAGTTAAAGGAATGCTAATTCCAGTATTGAAAAGACATGACTTTTTGTCCCATTCTAACTGGCCATTTTCTCTCTCTCTCTCTCTTTTTTTTTTTTTTGCTAAGGCAATTGGGGTTAAGTGACTTGCCCAGGGTCACACAGCTGTTACGTGTCTGAGACCAGATTTGAACTCAGGTCCTCCTGACTTCAAGGCTGGTGCTCTATCCACTGCGCCACCTAGCTGTCCCTGGCCATTTTCTCTTTAAAAACAATCTAATAATCAGTGACAACCATGATTCCTTATCCATGCTTTTGGGGATGAAATATCTTTCTGGTACATTTGGGGAACTCTACTGGAAAAAAGAGATGTTTAGAAAGTATTTATGGTTATGGTTATTCTGCACTTTTAAAGAGTTTGTGAAAACCAGTATTTTCTATTCCTAGAAGTAAAGATCAATATGTCTAATTTTGGATATATCCTTGGAGGAAGAGCTCTGAGGTGAATTTAGGTGATTTTTCTTTCTCATTCTCTTAGATGCTTCTGTCAAATCTCTGATACTCTGTCTGACTGAAAATGAACTTTGGAAGTTCCAAAGCCTATGAGTTCAATATATACTAGTTTGTAATTGTGATGAAACCTGGAGTGATAGGCAAATCTCAAGGCAAAGTAATGCAGTATCCATAGATACCTATCTGAATGTTCTTGTCATTGTATATAGAGGGAAGTCTTAATCTTAAACATTAAGTAAGGGTGCTAAATGTTCTGTGGGAAAATCTCAAAATATTTCCTAAAATATTGTGTCTTATACATTTTCCCCAAAGCTTACTGTTATAACATTATTGTTGGATCATAGTTATTTTTATTTGAAAGTGGATGATTAGTGACATATGCATCTAGATGGAATAGTGAATAGAGTGTGGGGTCTGGAGTCAGGAGGACCTGAGTTCAAATCTTATAGCAAACACTTTCTGGCTCTGTGATCCTGAACACAGTTTACCTCGGTTTTCTCATTTTTAAAATGAACTGGAGGAGGAAATGGTAACCACTACAGTATCTTGGTCAAAAAAAAAACAAAAAACAAAAACAAAAAACCCAAAACAAAAAACAAAAAAACAAAACTTCAAATGGTATCACAAGAAGTCTGAAATGACTGAGCAACAAATGATAAAATTATTATCCAGTTTTATACTTTTTATGAGAGAATATTTTGTAGCAGCTAAACATAACAGCATCTTAATAGAGTATTTTCTTCTTAGGATGATATATTTAGAGATATATGTAAGTCCAACCCTGTTCCAAAGATAAGGAAACTGAAGCCTATACAAATGGCTAGCAGTCATGATATGAATCCATGTTTTATGACTGCACATCTCACACTGTCCCCATAACACTATTCTGTTTCCTTTGAATCAATAACTTATTTTCTTTTTTTAAAATTAAGGTGACATATTTGTAGTTATTTTAGTTTCCTAAAACCATTTGGATTACCAGTATTGTCCCAGTCTCCAGAATAGATATATGTTAAACCTTAAATTAAACAGTAATCATTATTACCCCATTTCCCCAGTCACTAACTTGCTATGGCCCAGCCTAAATTCCATTTTCAGAGCCCCTGTCTTTAGCTCCTCATATCAGATCATCAGGAATATCAGAAAACACTCTATTTTCAGTCATTTAGGCTAGTCCACTGACATTCCCCATGGATGATGGGGCAATCTTCTATTAGTGTTATATTAGGTTTTAGTCTAAACCTCAATATGAGTTTGAACCCTACCTGATTTGAGACTTGGATGGAAACGCATAGCATATTGCATGTTTAAAGTACTTACATGCTTTGGAGCTGAAGATATTGGAAGGGCATCTTCATGCAGTTTCCTCTTGATTTCTGCCCTGTGGCTGCTATCTTTGTATGGTATTGACCCAGTAATAGGAAACAGTAACCTCCCTTTGTGCTCTGTAGTGATTAATGAAATGTATTCCCCGTTTCTGATCATATCTCTGCCAAAATTAGTTTGGGGTATGAGACCAAAGAAAATTGGAAAGAACATTTCAAAACTGACTGTAACAAAAGTTTTTAAAAAGGAAAGAAAAAAATAGGCTGTGATTTGTTCAATACCTAAAACATCTTTAGTGCTAAATGTGTTAAATAATATTTACCAAATAATAATTTAGTGTACAGACATTTTTAACATAATGAAGTAGAAATAAGATAAGGCTTGCCTCTAGCTATTTGCAGCAATTTGCCATCTTAACTAAAATGTCTACAACCATTTACGGGGAGGAGGGGGCAGGGAGAGAGAGGGAAGTATTTAAGAGTTCCAAGGAAAATTAAGGCAAGGAAAATCAATTGATTTTTTCCCCTCTAAATGTAAAAAAGTAATAGAAATTGATCTTAAATTAGACCTTGGTATTCATCAAGAAAAATCAAGTGGTTTAGAAAAAAAATCATCCTTAATTTACCAGTTATTTATTAAATACTTATTATGTTTAATGTGCTGCACTTGGGGAGACAGAAAGATAAGTATTACAATTTTTAGTTTCCTGTGAGTAAGATTCATAAATATAGGGCAAAATATAGTATAATAGTACTCTGGAGAAATATAATGTTATGCAAGTTCAGAGGAAATAAAGATTTTCAAATGGGAATGGAGTAGTTCAAGGATGCTAGCTGGAAGAGGTAAATTTTAAAGAGTCTTCAAGGATAGATAAGGGGTTCAAACATCAGAAGGCAATGATACAAGGGAAAATATGCTAAGAAATGAATGCATTTTACCATCACACTCTTCTCCTTATTTCTTAGAGAATCAAATTTAAACTCATTTAGTCTGGAGTTCTTTACTACTATTCCACCTCTCTATGCTTACTTTCTATCTCTCCCTTCCAAGAATTCTATATATCAGTCAAACTGAACTATACCAAATTCTACATAATTACTCTCTACTTTCCCTACTTTACTTTCTTGGTCATTCTGTTCTCTATCTCTGGAATTTCTTTTCCTGACTCTTCTTTTTGAATTCCTAACTATTCATTGCATCCCAAATAATACTGCATCTCCTGGGAAGGTTTTCTTAATGTAAGAGCCTTTGTTACTCAGACTACTTTTAGTATTTTGCTTCTTCCTCTTTGATGTGTTTATTATGTATTATAAAGACTTACACATCATAGGTATCCTGCTTCTTCAATCAGACCATAAGCTCTATGAGGGAAGGAACCAAATATTTTCTAAAGATTGATAGCTCATCCAGTGTTTAGCAAAATGTGTTAATAAGTAGCTATTGAATACTTCTATGTGAAAATTAAACAGCAGGCATAGGAAGCAATTCTGAACAAACATCTACCAATGACATATAATAGTTCAGTTTTAGAATGTAGTATGGTATAGATAGGAATATCTGCGAAATAGATCACATGGACATTATCCCAGAAAAGATGGGCACCTTCTATGTTGCAGAGTGATTTGGTTGCTGTTAAACAGTTTGGACTTCATGTGGTAGGCAATGACTCAGAGTAGACAGAGCTCTGATCATATTTTCATATAAAATTGACTAATCTGGCAGGGAAGGAAAAGTGGACACTGGAGACGAATTAAAAAAAAATACTTAGTCTATTATTACAAATGAATGGGAATAGAAGTAGGGAAGGAAGAGTAAAAATAATGAGTGAAATTTGAGGAATATTTTAGAAGCAAAATTTGTAGGATTTGTGAAATAGGACTGATCAAAGTAGACCAGCTCTATTTTACTACTGACACATGTAGACCAGTTCTTTCTCTAAACGGCAAGGAAATTATGTCCAGTACTTGGATGGATGATGGGGCTAATGATCAGTCCACATCCAATTTATGCAGCTTACGGTTGGCCTTAGAACACATTGACAAGGTTCTTTGATCAAATGACGTAAAAGCTTTGTCTGTGCGGATTTTGGGCTATTTGGACTTAAATTTGAGAGATATCCCTGCCAACCAAATCTATTTTAATCTAGAGGAAAAGTATTCTAGTCTTTCCAGTTGTATTGTGTCTTTGCTGAGTATTTCATTTTTTAATGCTAGAGCTATAGAAATATTTTCTTTTGCTAATGAATGATCTGGATATACCTTAGTTCATTTCAATGCCATTAAATTCATTATCCAATTAATAAGTATGTATTAAGCATCTGATTCATGCCCAGCACTGTGCCATTTTATAGTTAGTAACAAAAATTTTGCACTTAATTATATTTACTTGAAATGTCTTTATTCTTTTTTTATGACTCAAAGTAAAATGAAAGGTACTTGACAGCAATGACCGTGCCACATAGTTCTTTCATATCTTTCTTAGTGGCTACTATATATATATATATATATGTATATATATATATATATATATGTGTGTGTGTGTGTGTATATGCATATATACATATACATGTATATTCACACATTGTATATATATATATATATATATTTGTTGAATATGAATTTCTTTTGAAAATTATGTAATTCTAAAGACATTTCTAATTCAAAACTTACATGATTTTATGTTTTTATCTTATGGCCTAAAAACAGTACAGACAGAATTGTAAAATCTCTTAACATGTTTTAAATAAAATATTTTATTTTTCAAAATGCCACATAGAATTCTACAGTGATAAGACACAACATAGTAACAGAAGCCTGGGTAGTGATTTTCTCTGAATTATATAGATGCTAACTTTCTTTTATGTTCACTACATTGGAATATAAGCTCACAAATTCTGATAAAACTGCATTTCTTATTTGCATATATTTGGCATTCTTTATGAAATACATGTATTTGAACATGTACATGTAATTCCTAAGTAAATAAGCAAAAAAAAAGGTGTTCTCAATATTTCTATTCTTTGTATGATTGATTAATCCTAACTACATACTTATCCATAAGGAAATTTTTCATGCTGAAGGTTTTTAATATCCACCAAAATTGGTAATATTCAAAACATAATTCTTTTGTTTTTCTAAAATTTAATTATTTCATTTTTTGTATTTTTCATATTCCTTCTTGTCATGTTTCAGTATTTTTTAAAGACTAATTGGCTCATCACTTGATTATCATTTGTTAATTGTCTTTTTTTCATTGAAAGACTACACAACTTTTTTAGCCTATGTTGATGTATTTCTGTGATTTCTGTGATTTGTAACACAGAATATTACAACATTTCCCAGAGCACTGAGAGGCTAAGTAATCACTCATAGTCACACAGAAATTATTTCCTCAAAGATATATAATATGAAACTTGTCAATTCTTAATTACCTGAGGTTAAAAGTTATAGGGATATACTATAAAATGCATTCTTAAGACAATACTCAATATTGATTTTAGCCAATAGTTACATGAATTTCTGAAATGCACTGAAATGCATAGTCAGCCAAAAAAATTAAATACTTACTGTATTCTAGGCACTGGGAAATGTGCTGAGAATATCTCTGTATCATTTCTCCCTCCTTACCACCCCCCTCAAAAAAAAAAAAGCAGGGGAGAATATCTCTGCTCTGAAGTTCACATTCTAATAAAAAATACAATATGTGAATAAGTATGTATAAGGGACATGCTGAGGACCTGGGATAATCATAGAGGATTGTATTGGGAGAATTGGTAAAAGTTTCCTGAAGAATATGCAATTTCTGCTGTTATAAAGAAAATCAAAGAAGTTGAAAATAGAAGGAAAGGAGAACTTATTATGGGGTTTGGGAGGCCGGGGACAGAGTGTCATGTAAAAAGTATAAGGAGATTAGTGTAAATATACTCTTGACTTAGAGGTTGAGAGAACAGTATAAAAAGACCAGAAATAACCATTTCATTTCAACTTTCCTTCCTGTAGAAGACATTTTAGTTTTAAAGTGTCCTTTTAGATGTTGCTAGTGATTAATTGTAGTACAGTATCCGCTTGAATAGAAGGAACAGAGGGACACAGTTCAAGTGCAAAATCCAGAAATGTTTATAGGAAGAGTATAATACACACATGTGGGACCAATAGACCGAATCTGCACCATTTTGAAAACTGGGGTTTAGGAGTAGTTTATATGGTTTTACAACAAAGGGAAGCAGGAGAACAGGCACAGTGACCAGAATCAAAATATTTGTGCAAGCTCTGTTTCTTTGACTGTAGTATGAATTACTGTGAGCCAAAAGAAATATTCAGGGTTTATACAGTGGATACTGCAAAGAATCACCAGGAAGTCAAATTCCAGTCACACTCATTTTGCCTCCTGATTGGTTTATTCCAATTCCCCGTTCATTTTGGCATCTCCTAGATAAAAAGGGAGCTCAAGCAAATCAAGGTTATTAGTAAGCTCATTATTCATACCCTTTCCACATTCGAAATAGAAGGATCTAGACTGCCACAGACTATGGGATTTGGAGTTGTCTCACATATTCAAAAGCAAAGACATACTGAATGGTTTGGAAAGTGACTTGAAGTTAAATCAGAAATAAGAGAACACTGTGAAAGGAAAAGGGACTAGTTACTTCCCCTGGCACCTCGGAAGAGACAGGGTAGTATAAACTTGAGACATTCATATTACCTTCTGTCACTTCCCTCGCAACCCTACTTACAGAGGCAAAATTAATATAAACCTTTGTCTTTTATAGTATGACTTCAGACTATGAACCTAATCTTTTGTTTTTGTCTTGTACTTCATATCTCTGAGTCACTAAGAGTAGAGCAATCCTGAGGTCCCTCATCAATATTTAGTGTTGTGTAAGTAGGATATATACAGCTATTTAGTAACATAAAGGGAAAACAAAACTAAAACTAAAGTAAAACAATCATAACAAAAAAAATCCTGCAGAATTTA
Organism: Myrmecobius fasciatus; assembly: GCA_023553655.1. NCBI lineage: Eukaryota > Metazoa > Chordata > Mammalia > Dasyuromorphia > Myrmecobiidae > Myrmecobius > Myrmecobius fasciatus. Next base: position 616,401 of record JAJPUD010000314.1, read on the forward strand.
ACAGTGAGGTGGAACTGAGTTCAAATTTTGTTCTAGAGACATTGATTGTGTGAGCCTAGACGAATGCCTTACTATTTCTCAGTTTCAATTCCCTTACATATAAGATGGGGATAATAATATCACTTACCTCCTAAAATAGGCAAAATGGGATAATAAAACATGCCAGCTGAAAAACTTCTGTTTTCATAAAAACTCAGCAGCAAGGTCTCTGCTAACTCCTACATCTCACTCCCACATCCCATATCATACAAAGGGAAGCCTACCCTCCAGTAAAATAAACAAGCACTAAGCCCTAAAGATCAGTGAAAGCCAGTTGTTAGACCTTAATCACCAGTATAAAAAGTTTGAGACATGCAGGATTAACTGGCATATGCCACAAAAAGACAGAAAAAGGAACAATAATAATAATAAAAAAAGATTTTGAGTATAAAAAGTTACTATGATGGCAGAGAGGATCAAGACATAAACTTATAATAGGACAATAGTATTAAAATGACTGCATGTGAAGCCTCAAAGAGAAATATAATATAGTCTTTTACTTGAAAAGAATTCCTGGAAGAGTCTAAAAATAATTTAAAAATCAAATCAGAGAAAATTGGGAAAAATGAGATCAATGCAAGAGAATCATTTAAAAAAAGGCAACATCATGTGAAAATATGTACAAAATTGCTGAGGAAAATAATTCCCTAAAAAATCAAATTAGAAAAATGGAAAAGGAAATGCAGAAGTTCACTGAAGAAATCAATTCCTAAAAAATTAAAACCGAGCAAATGGAAATTAATGATTATATGAGATACCAAGATATGATAAAAGCAAAAAAGGCAAAAAAATAAAAAAGTGAACTTTCTCTTTGGAGAAACACTGACCTAGAAAATAGATCAAGGAGAAATAATATCAAAATTATTGAATTACTCTAAAATTATAATTAAGAGGAAAAATTCCTGGACTATTTCTTTCAAGAAATTACATAAAACCATGCCCTAAGATATTAGAATCAGAGTAAAATAGAAATAGAAAGAATTCAATGATCACTTCCTGAAAGAGATCCTAAAATGAGAAGTCCCAGTAAGATCATAGCCACATTCCAGAACTCACAGATCAAGGGAAAAGTACTTCAAGTAGCCAAAATAAATAAATAAATAAAGCAATTATTGTGGAGCTACATATTAAGGTTACACAGGATTTGGCACCTTTCACATTAAAGAACTGCAGGCCTTGGAATATGATCCAATGGAAAGCAAAATAATTAGAATTACAAGCAAGAATCACTTATGCAGCAAAATTGAATATAATTTTTCAAGGAAAAATAGATAGCTATTTATTGAAATAGAGGACTTTCAAGAATTCCCAAATAAAAAAAAAAAAAACAGAGCTGTATAAAAATAGTTGATTTCCAAATAAAGGATTGAAGGGAAAGATAAAAAGGTAAAAAAGAAACAAGAATAATGAAACAAAAGATTTTCAATAAATTAAAACTTTATATTTCTATATGGCAAGACAATATTGGTGACTTTTAAAAACCTTATTGCTATAAGAACAATTAGGAATATATATATGTGTATATATATATATACATACATGTATATATATATATACATACATGTGTATATATATATATATGTAAACAGAGGAATTGGATGTAAGTTAATTTTGATGGATGATACCCCCCCCAAAAAAACCCCAAAATACATAGGTGAGAAAGAAAATTATACTGGAAGAAAAAGGAGAGGGAGGATTGAATTGGGTAAATTATCCCACATAAAAGATGAAAGAACTATTATAATAAAAGAAAAGATGGGAGGAGTAGTGGCAAAGCTTAAATCTTACTCTCATCAATTGACTCAAACAGAGGATAACAAACATTCAGTAAGATACAGAAATGTTTTTTACCATATGAGGAAGTTAAATAGGGTGAGGACAATAAAAGAGAGAGCAGACACAGAAAAAGGGAAGTGTAGAATAAGGAAGGTAATGATGAGAAGTAAAACACTTATAAAAAGAAGGAAAAGCTGTGACTAAAAAAAAACCTTGATATAATAATAATTTAAAAAAAAGTCTTGAAATGATGAAACATTAGGGAACAGTAGAAATAGGAAAAATAGTGGTGGATCAGTGGAATAGATTTGGTACAAATTACACTATAATAAATAACCATAGTAACCTAGTAAATAATAAACCCAAAGATCCCAGATTTTGGAACAAAAAATGCATTATTTGAAAAAAAAAAAGTACTGGAAAAGTTGAAAAAAATCACAGAAACTTTAGATCAACATCTCACACTGTACATGGATAAGGTCAGAATGGTTATATGATTGACACATATAGGGTGATGCCATAAGCAAATTAAGAGAACATGGAATACTTAATTTTGTCAGGATTAAGAATAAGGGAAGAATTTAAGATTCAAATAGGTATAGATGTAAATTGTAATGTAAAATGTAAATTTTGATTATGCTAAATTAAAAAGCTTTGTTGCAACCAAAATTATTAAAAAAAAACACTGGGAAAAATTTGCAACAGATATACCAAATAAAGGCCTCTGAACAGTTTTCAGACAAAGAAATAAAAATTATCTATAGTCATGTGAAAAAATATAAATCATTTTTGATTAGAGAAATACAAATTAAAACAAATCTAAAGTAAAACAAATTAACACAAATTAAAACTTCACTTCTATAAGATTGGCTAATGTTAGGGGAAAAAAAGGAAAATGTTGGAGGGGATGTCTAAAAGCTGGGACACTAAGGGACTGTTTAAGGAGTTGTGAACTGTTCCAACTTTTCTAGGAAACCATTTGGAATGATTCCAAAGAGCTATAAAACTGTGCCTACCTTTTGATCTAGCAATACTTAAGTTCTTTTTTGTAGTGGCTAAGAATTGGAAATCAAAGGGATGCCTATCAATTGGAGAATGGATAAGCAAGTTGTGATATGTAGTTGTAGTAGAATATTATTGTTTTATAAGAAATGACAAGCACCATTATTTCAAAAAAACCTGGAAAGACTTACATGAACCAATACATAGTGAAGTGAATAGAATAAGCAGAATGTTATTCACAGTAATAGCAGTACTATTCAGTAAAGAACTTTGAAAGAATTAGCTATTATCAGCAATACAATGATCAAGACCATCCCAAGGAATTAATAATGAATAATTAATAATTATCTTCTTCCAGAGAAAGAACTGATATTGTTTGAATACAGACTGAAGCATACTGTATTTTCACTTTCATTTCTTTTTCTTTTATTCAAGTTTTCTTGTACAAAATAACTAATATAGAAATGTTTTGCAAAATTGCTCATGTATAACCTATATCAGATTTTTTGCCATCTTAGAAAGGGAGCAAGTAAGGGATACAATTCAGAATTCAAGCTTTAAATAAAAATATTTATACAAAAACACATGTACAGAATGATAATTTTGAGTTTCAAATTCTTTTCTTTCTGCCTATCCTTTCCAATTATTAAGAAGAAGAGTACCATGAAAGTAATTATATATGTGAAGTCATGCAAAACATGTTTCTACATTAGCAATGTTGCAGGAAAAAATAAAGTAACTGGAAAAATGTATGCTTCAAAATGCACTTAGATTTAGTCAGTTTTCTTTTTGGAGGTGGATGACATATTTCATCATTGTTTTGGATCATTGCTATCAATCAGAGTAGCTAATTCTTTCACATTTAATCATCTTTACGATATTGCTCTACAATACATTGGTTCTGCTCACTTCACTTCACATCAATTCATATAAGCCTTCCCAGAAAAGACAATGAAAAGAAAATGATGAAAAGACAGCATACTTTTCATGCTCTTCAATCTTTAGCATGATGTGTGCAGTGAGTGAAATCAATCAAACTTATCAAACAAATATAACCTTTATAACTGTTCTTTTTCAAGGAACCATGTGTCTATAATTTGACTTTTACACAACTATATACTGAAATTAGTTTAATGGTAGGGCAAATACTGGGTCTTCATAATTCATTCTCTCAACTTTTTAAAAAACTTAAAAAAGGATTCCTTCATTAGCAGTTATAATTGCATGAAAATAAGCTCATTTCTACAGTAGAATATGTGAATTTGATGTAAGAACAATGGTTAAACAATGTCATGTTTACTTTCTCAAAATGTTGTTTATTCCGGTGTTCAGTTCTGCCCAAATATTTTTTCCCTGATTCTTATTTTTGGTTCTGTAATCCAAGGAAATATTTATGACCTGCTTATCTGATACTTTTATATCTCTCGCATAGCTTTAGGCTACCTGCTTGACTGCTTCAAGCTTGATTTCAAAATCTATACTTTAGCCTACCATCTATATTAAAATGATTTCTTCATGAGGTTAACATAATCACCCTTACCCTCTGTGTCCACTCAACCCCAAATTCTTCTCAAAAATAAAACAGATGTCTGAAGCAGAAACATGAGGGCATTCTAAACTACTGTGGTCCTGATTCTTTCTTGTTTTGTTTAGTAGGATAAAAGGAAGATCCCTGGCTTTTACCCATGTTGATCCTAGCTGCAAGTGTGTTGAATTACTTCTCTCAGCTACAAAGATCCCAATACCATAGGCTAGGGCAACTGTCAGCTCTCAGCAGCTCAGCTTTGTGTGGTTTGTTTTGTTAGGAAAATTTCTATGAAACTATTTTCCTTTTAAGATCAAAATATACTTCAAAGAAAGCACAATCTAGTAAAAAGTTCTTTATATAAAGCTTAGTTTCCTCATTTTAAAAATCTCTCTATATATATATATTGAAAGAGATTCCAGTCCAGTTTTTCCCAACTGTCTTGCTTGGGCATCTCTATTATTTAAAAACAAAAGGAGAAAGCTTATATCATCAATAGTTATATACTTACTTATTAATAATCTATATAGTATAATATGACATCAATAACTATGTTAATTATTTATTTCTCACTGAACCTGTGTCTCAGAACAACTTTCTCATCCTGGAATGATCCCTCCATCACTGTAGCCTTCTCACATTGGAAGAACCCTTTATTCTGGGGTCTTCTTCTCAGAATTTTCAGTTCAAAAAAGTACTCCCAGGTCCTCTATGTACATTGCTTCATTCTTCTTTGGGTCCTGCTCCAGACTCTCCGGATGTTTTTTCTTCATCATGCCTCCAAGTCTATATTTCTCTACCACTTTGCATGCATGCTTTTGCTTTTTGGTTTCTACTAATGGAATGTGAGCTCTTAGGGCATCAGAATTTTTCTTGTTTGCTTCTGTTTATATCCCCAATACTTAGCATAGTGCTTGACCTATAGTAAATGCTTTAATAAATGTTGAACCTAACGTACTGTACCAAGATAAGGTTGAAGAAGGTTTATTATTTAGACATATAAGCGAATTAGGATAACAAGGAATAGTTTACCTCTTGTATCTGTAGAAATAGAAGGAATTTATGGCCAAAGAAGAAATAGAGAACTTTATAAAATGCAAAATGGATATTTTTATTATATTAAATTAAAATATTTTATACAAAGAAAAAATCAATGAAGCCAAGATTAGAAGGGAAGCAGAAAACTGGGGAAAAAAGAGTTTTGATAAATGCCTCATTTCTAAAATATATAGAGAATCGACTCAAATCTCCAATTGATAAGTGATCAAAAGATATGAAAAATTTTCAGAAAAAGAAATTAAAGCCATTTCTAGCCATATAAAATGATCTAAATCACTACTGATTAAAGAAATGTAAATTGGGGCAGCTAGGTGGCACAGTGGATAGAGCACCAGCCCTGAAGTCAGGAGGACCTGAGTTCAAATCTGGTCTCAGACACTTAACATTCCCTAGCTGTGTGACCCCTGGCAAGTCACAACCTCAATTGCCTCAGCAAAAAGCAAAAAAAAAAAAAAAAAATAGAAATGTAAATTAAAACAACTCTGAGATACTGCTACATACCTCTGAGCTTATGATAAATATTGGAGGGGATATAGGAAAATTGGGGCACTAATACATTGTTGGTGGAGTTGTGAACTGATCCAACCATTCTGGAGAGCAATTTGGAACTATGCCCAAAGGGCTATCACATTGTGCATATCCTTTGATCTAGCAGTATCTCTACTGGTTTTTGTCCCAATGAGATCTTAAAAGAGACAAAGAGATCCACATGTGCAAAAATGTTTGTGGCAGCTCTTTTTGTCGTGGCTAGAAACTGGAAACTGAATGGATGCCCATTAGTTGGAGAATGGCTGAATAAGGTATGGTATATGAATGTTATGGAATATTCTTGTTCTATAAGAAATGATCAGCAAGATGATTTCAGAGAGGCTGGAGAGACTTACATGAACTGATGCTAAGTGAAATGAGCAAAACCCAGGAGCTTATTATACCTGGCAACAACAAAATTATATGAATATAAATTCTGATGGACGTGATTTTTTTTTAAACTATGAGATGATTTAAACTAGTTCCAATAGATTTTTATTGGAGAGAGCCATCTGTACCCAGGAAGAGGACTTTGGGGACTCAATGTGAATCACAGACCAGTTATTTTAATTTTTTTTTGTTTTTTGCTTGCTTTTTTTCCTCTTAAATTTTCCTTTTTTGATCTAATTTTTCTTGTGCAGCATGATAATTGAAAAAATATGTATATAGGAATTGCACATGTTAAACACTTTGGATTACTTGCTGTCTAGGGGAGGGTATGGAAGGAAGGGAGGGAGAAAAAATGGAATACAAGGTTTTGCAAGGGTGAATGTTGAAAACTATTTTTGCTTTTTATTTTGAAAATAAAAAGCTATTTTTAATGAAAAAAATGTTTGTTGACTTCACATGTGACATAGATAAATAGATAGCTCATTCAGTCTGGGGATCTATGGGCAATAGCAGTTCCCACTGTCAAGGTTGTTGATGTAGATTTTATTTTTATTTTACTTTCAATAAGCCATTAATGCAATATTGATCCAGAAATTAATAACTAATTATTAAATATATTTATTGTATGTTTAGAATGATGTTAGTAATCTGCCATATTTCTTTCTTTAAAAACAAAAGAGAATAAAATAAAAGTATGATTTATAAAATTGGGCATCTTTTATTTCTATTACAATTTTGTTTTGAGTTATTTTTTAAAAATATCCTGACCATTTGAGTTAAATAGGGATTTCTCCTCATTAAATCAAAAGTAAAAAAAATGTTCTGTTAATATATTTTTACTATATAACTGCAGTACCTCAAACACTTGCTTTGGTTAAACAATTCTCTTAGTCTATTTTACCATCACTGCTTCAGAATTAATAATTTCATAAGTCAGGTTTATTATGGTCCTTTAAAAAATTCTGTAGGTAATCTCCTATTCTATTAATTTCAATCCTTTATCTTTTTATCTTTTCGAGTGAAATTAAAATAAATTCATTAAACAGTCATTATTGAAATGAGAAAAAAAAGTCTTGAGAGAACTAATATGATTATGTTTAGAATATTTAGAAGGTTATTTCTCTTTTATTAGCTTTTTTCCAAGTGGTCATTGTCAGTATAGTGGGATGCCTATTTTACTTTTGATGGCAATTACAATATGAACATGGGATGTAGATGTAAAAATTTCTAATATTATGTACCAGTGTTAATTTTGTCTACTATAATTGATGCTTATGTACCTTTCAGTTTGTTTATTTTCATATTATACATATTGGCTGGAATCACAGCTTACTAGCCTCTAGGTACAAGATAATTCTGTCACTATGACTTATAAACAACATAAAATTGTTCCTCTCTTTTATTTAATCTTATTTTCATTATGTTTTTCATCTGTTGCTGTTTTCATTTCTGATTTTAAAATCCAGACTAATTCAAGATGTTTCTCTTTCTGTGTGTATGTATAGATGTATTTGTTTTGCATCTTGCAAAAATACTATAGAGATTGACTGATTTTTAAATTTATTTTCATTGAATACTTTGGAATTTACTAGACATTATTAACTCCTTCATCTTTTTTTAGTGGGGATAGGGGGAAGGGAGGGAAGCACTAGATTTTAAGCCAAATTCCCTGCGTCCCTTCTTATTTGGACTCACTCCATATCTCTGTTTTTTAAGTCCTTCTATGATATTTTGGGATTGTTTCCTTCATGTAACTTTTCCCAAGTCCTAATAGCTACAAGATGGTTCCTAGTTGAGGAAATTAGGAGGAATTGAATTCAAATCAGCCTCAGACATTTATTAGCTCTATGACCCTGAGCAAGTCACAGGGAATTTAAACTCTGACTCCAAACCCATCATTCTGTTCATTTTATTGTATACCCTCTTTACATATTGCAACTCATTTCATGCCTTGAAATTTTATTGCATGCATATAAAGATTTTTAAAAACTAGAAAGGCTATATAAGAGAAACAGTGTAGTTAGTATAAGACACAGAGAGCTAGCCTGGGAGTCAGGAAATCCTGGATTCAAGTCTTGTTTCTACCACATACTGGCTGTATATCCTAGGACTCTCAGGTAAGTCTCTAAGGATTAAAAATTACAGAGCAGGTGCTGACTCATATTGGTACACAATATTTTTTGCTCAGTTTTCTATACCAAGGAAATCATACCTCTGGATAAAAAAAGAGTAAAATATTATGATTGCCAGAGGTTTATATCAGTTAGCCCAATTAAATTCACATTTAATCTCAATAACTTTCCATCCTATAAAAAAAGCATTTTCTTTCCAAAGTATTTATCTACCTTTCAGTTGACATATATTTGAATTTATGCCCCCCCTTACATTCAACCATTAAAATTAAATGTGGGCTTCATATATGCTACTCTGAGTTGGTTATTTCCCTACCAAATTCCTACTTAGGATCATATTTTGAATTAAAATATAAATCATTTGAGCCAAAGTTATTTTTAAAAAGTTGTTTGATAATTCACCTTAACTTATTTATTTGTAAATATCTATAAATTAATTTTTAAATTTAAAATGTATTGTGGTCCAACTTAAAAATTATGTTATTTTCCTTCTATACCATGATTCCAAAATAGGATCAAGGTCCTAGTCTGATTAAAATGGTATCAAATTCTGACAAAATTGCTATCATGTTCTTCTGGCTATAAATTTGTACTTAAATGATCAGGTCTTCAAATTATGTTTAGTCGCACATTATAGCTCTTTTTAATTCAAATCTACTGTTATTTTCCTTTTCTCTTGACTAAATGGGAACATTTCAAAATTCAGTTTTGTCAATTTCCCACAGTTTTCTTACTTTTATCCTAGTGGATAGTTTTAGACAAGAGTTTATTTTGTGGAAAGCAGTGTAAAGACAACTTAATTACTCTTTTATAACATTTTTTTCATGTGACATGCCTTTTAACAGAAAAGTATTGGACTTATAGTATAGAATATAGAGGGAGATTTTTAAAACATGGTAAATACATTAATTTGGTTTATTTGACTTTAAATGTTTGTGGCAAAAGTTTTATTTTTTGGACAATGCCCATCCTAAAAGTGAAATAGATTTTAAAAACTTATATTTGATCATTGGCAGTCAAATAACTGAGAATAGAACTGTAACAATAAAAACAATAAATTTCTTTTTTAAAAAAACTCTACTTTTACCATAATGTTCTCTATTTGGTATGATATCTTAGCTGAAAAGTTGAGGAAGCATTAGCCCAGAGGGAAGAGAATGGAATTCTGTTTATGTATGCTACTAAGAAGCTACTATAACATGATCCCAACCCTATGTCAACTTTACTTTTTTCATTTGCAAAAATGAAGAGATATGGAGAGAATGAATACAATAAATAACTGCAGGTGAAAGGTTAACAAGAAAAGACTAATGTCAACCTTGCCAACATTCAGAATAAAATACATAAAACTATAGGAAACTTAAAGACATTTAAAGGAATATGGAATGGAGGGGGAAAAATTATTTTAGAGGTCAAAGAAACGAACTTACTATCCTAGGAGAAGTTGAGAAAATGAAAAAAAATGTGAAATTACTTAATACTAGGTCAAAGAAATGAAATTATTATCCTAGGAGAGAATAGGAAAATGAAAAGAATGTGAAACTACTTAATAGGTTTTTTGTTTATTCATTTTTCCCTTTTTTTCTCTATTGAGAAAGATAGAACAAGAAAACAATAGGGATTTGAGATCTAGGAAAATTAAGTATCTGGTAGAGGAGCTTCAGGTTGTCCTGAGTTTATTTTATCCAGTTGAAATAAATTATACTTCAAGAACTTTAGAATTGACAGTTATGATAACTACTCTTTTGTTGAGAATCTATGCAAATTTGTAGGATGAGAGGTACCACCATTCTTCCAGTCTCGCAGGTTGATAATTTCAGCATTTTGCTCAACTCTCCACTCTCCCTCATCTCAGAAATGTAATTAGTTATATACTCTTTCAGTTTTTAACTCCAAATAACCTTTTCATATGACATCTCTATATTAAGAAGGCCATCATCTTACTTTTACCTAGTAATATTATTACCTAGATTGTTATTTGCCTAGCTATCATTGCAATGCTTCCAAATTGGTGTACTTGCCACCATTCTTTTTTTTTTTTTTT